>VDFB02000008.1:103656567-103864067 GCA_007258455.2 Sequoia sempervirens | reverse complement strand
TAGATGAACAGAAGCTATTTATTTAACTACACACCACCTCTATTGGATCATACATAACCTTACATTTGTAACCAATGAATAAAACATTCACTTCCGCCAGTCTTGAAAGCCTAGGTAAAGTTTACGTAACTGAAAGCTTGTCTGTAGGGAAAGGTCTCGTTTCCATACGAAGTTCAGCGACTCGAAAACCCTTCCGCCGCCTGCAATACCTTGCATCAATTCGATCTCGCGACTTCTGGAGGTTGAGGTAATCAGAGAAATATTTTTGATATTACTCTTTCAAGTCGATATCTGAAATGCTGATCAACTGAAAGTGGTTAGAAAGTCGTGGGTTCGGGTCCGGGGGTTGTGTAAATATATTTGGCGTTTCAGGTTTGGTATTTTTTGAGCAGCACAGATTTTTAGAAGATTTCTTAAAGGGTTTTAGGGTTTCTGCGAGTTAGGGTTTTATTGAGTTTTACCGCAATTAGAGTTTTATTGTAGAAATTCGGGCATCGTTGACCATGGTGGTTAATTTGGTGGCTGCTCTCGATCTATTGGCATGTGATTTCAAGTATAGGAATCAAACTCTGGCACCCTTTCAAGCTTGTGATTTCAAGTATAGTAATCAAACTCTGGCATCCTTTTAAGTTGTTTTAATGCAGAATTGGGTGATTTAGGCGGGCAATTACAAGTTTTGAAAAAGTTTTGCTTCCCCAACGTAATGCAAACCGAGCTGTATGCGACTTTTCTCTTTTCATTTTTCAGCGTTTTGAAAAAGTTTTTGCTTCCACGTTTCGGGATGTGGTTATACTGTCAAGGAACTTAAGTTTCTTTGATTAACTTAGTACTTTTTAGAAGTTTTTCAAACGGGTAGTCATTGATTATGTTTTATTTAGATTATGGAGTTAGACAGAGGCATGCCCAATGCATACATTTGGTCATTCGTTACTTTTTAGTTGGATTATGAAGGTAGATAGGGGCATACATTTGTTGGGCTTTGCAATAAACAACTGTTTCTTCACAAGGTAGCGTCAGGGATTCGCAATTTAAAAGAATATAAAGGTAAAGACTAAAGTATGTTTGTTGCCCAGACCAAGACCGAAAATGTTTTCCATTGCTTTTGGGTACATCAATTCAATCTTCCCATAATGGCGTAAATGTGTTCCTAGAAATTTAGAATTCAGTTTTTATGCTGTAAATGTTCATTTTGTATTGTAAGCTGTTTTTGTCAACAAAAAGTTGTTTGAACTTTGAAGCTTAGTTTTCAAACATTCATCAATACATGTGATTATTACCTGGTTGTCTTTAGTCTCTTATAACTCCCATGATACATGAGGTTTTAGCCCTTCTATCTTTTTGTCTCAATATGCCTGGGCCAAGATAGCTGACATTTTAGACTATTCGTACGATGTTCATGAATGTTATTGTGCTTGAAGCTTAGTTTGACATTTTCCATTCCTAATATTGAGTGATATTTGTTCATTCAATTGTTTTTGATTGCACTATGCCTCTTGCTGTATTCTGTTTTCAATTTATATGATGTTTTACATTCTTTTGCTGCAGAACTGTATTTTAGGATTAATACTAATGAGTCCATCATTTAGAACTTGTCTTCTGAGCTTATTACTTCTGCACTGGTCTGCAAGGTTGCATGGCACAGATCCACGAGGTTTTATCCCTTCTATTTTTTTGTGCCAATACCTGGGCCAAGATAACTCGCATTCTAGACTGGTTATACAAATTTAATGAATATTCTTAATACTTGAAGCTTTTTAGTATTTTCCATTCCTAATATTGAAAGATATATTTTTTTCAACTGTTTGTGATTGCCATAACCTCCTGATATTTTCTGTTTTCAATTCATATGATGTTGGACATTCTGTTGCTGCAGAACTGTATTTTGGGGGTAACAGTAACAAGTCCATTGTTTAACTTGTCTCCTGAGGTTAAACCTTCTGCACTGGTCTGCAAGGTTGCATAGTACAGATCCATGGCAGAGCATCTAGCTTCCATATTTGGCACTGAAAAAGACAGAGTTAACTGCCCGTTTTACTTTAAGATTGGAGCCTGCAGGCATGGGGATCGATGTTCAAGGCTGCATACGAGGCCCTCTATCAGCCCTACTATTTTGCTCTCAAACATGTACCAGAGGCCTGACATGGTAACACCTGGAATGGATATCCAAGGACAAGCAATGGACCCTCGAAAGATTCAGGAACATTTTGAGGTTTGTTTGCTTTGCATCCTTGCATAAATTGATTTTGGTTATGAATAGTTGCGATCTTTGTCCTTGCTATTATTGTTAATGTTTTTAGCTGTATATTGACTCGTTATGTCTCCTTTTGAATTCAAGAAAGTTGTCTTAATTTGAAGTGAATGTCTACCTTTTGTTTCATACTTAATGGTTATGGGCACAGTTTGTGTTCTTACTTTCTTTGGTAAAGCTTCGATGATGTTGATGGTTATCTTAACACAGTATGGTATATGCTTTGACCTCATTCTTAATATTTGAACATGGGTCATATTCAAATGTATCACATGTGTGCTGGAGTTATCCACTGCATTTCTATTTTGTTGAGTGGATTTAAACTTGGGTAGTGATGTATTTTATGAATGTCTTTTCTTACCATTACATCACAATCCCTGGAACCTTTCATGTTTGTTTTGCACAATTATCCTTTTTTTTTTTTTAAATAACTTTTATGTTAGCGAGGTTTCTGTTGACTTGCATTATGAAGTTTTACCTAGGTGTTTAAGGTCAGTAGTATAGATCTATATGGGCTATATTTGTTTGGCCAAGAGCTGTACAGAAGTTTGTTTAGTGTTCTCTTTTATATCTGCCTGTTCATCTTTGAGCATGTCTGATCTCTTTTTGGCAATCCTTTCTAGATGGTTGATTTTACTGTTGCTTTTGGCCTGTTGTTTTAGCCCTTTATTGATTGTCACCTTTCCATGGATTTGACCAAATACAAACATGTCCAGATTCTCGAAGCTCTAGCTGGTTTTTATTGATTATAATAAAAAATCATACATGGATAAATGTCTTTATACCTACATATTGCAATGTCTTGTGGGTTTGCTATCAATATCAATATTCTTATGTGTTCCTAAGTTGGATTGTCTTTCATGTACAGTTTTATGATAGATCATCTCTCCTGTATTGTTAATGTCTAACTTCATAATGACTGTGGCCACGCCACTACAATTTTCTGGTACTTACTACCCTCTTTGTTTTGTTCTTTTCATCTCACTTTCCTGAATAAAGAAGAGAATATAGCTTATATCTCTTACATGCTTAGATACTGAATGCAATTTCAATGCTTTCTGGTCGGTAACGATTGTTGAAGTATTGTTTCCATTGATAATAATGCATGTCAGATCTTTATATTGAAATGGTTGTGCAGCCGATTTTGTCACATTTTCTGTATCTAGCTTGTGAGTGTTAAATTGTTAATAGATCTTCTGATTAAATATGGTTTAGAATGGCCTCATCTCAAATTTTATTTGTAAATGCAGGATTTCTATGAGGATTTATTTGAAGAGCTTAGCAAGTATGGAGAAATTGAAAGTCTGAATATATGTGACAATTTAGCTGATCATATGGTAATTGGCACCTTCAATCCATTTCTTCCCTTCTCTTTTTAGACCTGGTAGACATTAAGTTTAAATTTGTTTCTTGTTTTCATCAAACACAGATGTATCATTTTAACCATGTTTGGGAATGACATGGTGCTTGAAGGAGTGTTCCAGATAATGCCTTTAATTGCCTTACACAGCTGTAGAATCATTTTTTCTTGATTTATGATGTTTTGTTCCTTTTTCTTCCTTGTCTGCAATGTTACTGGTTTGTCAGGGCATATGTTTGGATCTGGGTCTGGTTCCTACCCAGTCTGGATCTGGAACCAGTACGCAAGGGGATTCAGCTACGATGCAGTCAAATGACTGTGGGATTGCCTAGGATGAACCTGGGACAAATCCGCTAAGAACCCAGGATAAAAATTGCATGCCCTTCCTGACTCTTCTGCAAATAATGCTTTTACTTTTTAAATTTAAAATTCTCTGATTAATGTCCCTCTGCAAATGCAAATGGCTTGTCCTTCCTGTGCCCTTCCCAAACCTCTTTCACTTATCTGATGGAGATGGACAACATGTAGCATCCTTCTATCGATATAGGTAGAGGCCCACCTGCGTCTCCAGTCTCACAACTTTTCTCCAGGGATGTGCAACATGATGTTTCTAATTTTTGATCCTCTATTTGATCTTTTTGAAATATTTTTTCTTCTTTTCGATCCTCTATTTGACTGCAGGATGCTCAGTTAACGATCCTGTAGTTCTATTTGAAACTCAGTCTATTTGATTGAATTATTGTAATTAATAAAATATCTTTTCTTCTGTTTCTCCTATAATTAATTTTAGCTTTCGATTAAATAATAATAGGTTTTGTGAGGAAGGCCAGTTATTTAGTTGGCGCCATGATGTTTTTAATTTTTGATCCTCTATTTGATCTTTTTGAAACATTTTTTCTTCTATTCGATCCTCTATTTGACTGCAGGATGCTCAGTTAACAATCCTGTAGTTCTATTTGATACTCAGTCTATTTGATTGAATTATTGTAATTAATAAAATATCTTTTCTTCTGTTTTTCCTATAATTAGTTTTAGCTTTCGATTAAATAATAATAGGTTTTGTGAGGAAGGCCAGTTATTTATTTATTAATTAAGGAAAGTCCTTTTATGGTGTAAAAAATAGAATATAGACATTTCAGGATGTAATGGGAATTTTTTTTAATATTGCTAATCGATCACAAATATTCTGCTCATATGAGCATCAACATGAGACCAATACAAGCCCTTGCGAGCACAACCTTGAGACTAATTTTAGCTCTTTTTGAGCAATCACTCTAGAAACCCCCTATGGAAGATCAAGAGTCGCAACTTAGAAATCCACTTATTTAGAAACCACCTCCACATTAGAAGACAACTATGAAAAACCAAGAGTCACAACTTAGAATTCCTTATTAGACGTCTCTTCTGGATTTGAACTTAGATCTCCACGATGAGAACTCAATGTTTTAACTAATTAAGCCCAACCCCTTGGACATGTAATGGGAATTTGGATTAAATGAAGGCCACACACACACACACACACACATATACACTTTTTGTATGAATGAATAAAAAATGAACCCAGCCCTATTTTTTTTGAACCCATGTACTGAAACTTAACCTGAACCTAAACTGGTAAGATTGCTTGTCTGTAGCATAGGGCATATTATTTAGAAAATTTTGCATCCTCTAAAAAATGCTTTTTTTTTGCATCATTAGTTCCAGTCATTTCCTTTGAAATCTTACTGGTATTTTATACTCTGAAAGGTTAAAGATTATTTTTTTTCCATGTTCATACTCTGTTATTTTTGAAAATTCTTCTAGTGCTTTTTTCCCTGTTTCACCAGTGTAATTTAAACTTAAATTCTTTTTCTCCTTGGTTTTTTTAATTAGTTGTTCCATTGTTAGTGCTTTCTTTTTTCTTTTACGTCAGTGCAAATTAAACTTAAACTCTGTTTCTTCTTTGTTTATCATAGGCAGTATATGCTGTTAGGTTATGCCAATCTTAATTTATTTATGGGTTATCCTTATGTCTCAATTTCTCTGGTTATATCTACGCTTTCTTTAGTGTGTGGTGATGGTGTTTCCTTTCATTTTGGCTATTTCTTCTCAGGTTGGGAATGTTTATGTGCAATTCCGGGAGGAGGAACAGGCTGCAACTGCATTGCGGTCTTTGCAAGGAAGGTTTTATGCAGGTTTGTAATTAATTCACCATTTTCAATTATCTATATTTATTTTTCTTACTGATTGCGAAATTAGTGAGTAGAAAACTTGATGTTCAATGGTATGTGCCCAAAAAATCACTTGAAGATGCATCAATTTATATTCTGCAGTATCTGCATATTTGTTGCATCTTGTTTTACTTTGACTAATGCTACCATATTTGAATAAGGAGATCACTGTATTTGTATCTTTTTGTTTTGGAAGTCGAGACACAAGTTAAAAAAGGATGCATATGTGCAGAGTTCTGATCTTTTTTCCTTCATTGTTGCTTTTCAGCTGTATGAACTGTTAGGTGCATATGATTTTTTTCGTATCTATTAGCTGGAATCATGATTAAGCAAAGTTGACATGTTCATGTTTCATTCAGCAATTTGGTGTCTTAGTTTTGTTTGCTTCGTTTATATGTTTTTGTTCTGATACAGTCAGGTTCTGCAACAATCATTTTTTAGGTTGTCAAATAAGAATTGCATATTGAATCTTCCAGCTTCTACCTTTTTGTATTTTGTCCCTTTTTAATTCTTATTAAAGCTAAATGTCATTGCAATTTGGAATAAATTGGTAGGTCGACCTATCATCGTTGATTTCTCTCCGGTTACCGACTTCCGTGAAGCAACTTGTAGACAGTATGAGGAGAATACTTGCAACCGTGGTGGGTACTGTAATTTCATGCATCTGAAGAAAATAAGTCGGTAAGTCACCAATTTTTGTGATGATTTATAATCTTTACAGTCTGGGTTTGTTGGTGTTGTAAGTTTTAATTGTAGATTGGTCTTGTAGGTGTGTTTTTAATGCCTTGAATTTTATTTTTCTCCAGTGAGCTGCGAAGAAGATTATTTGGAAGATATAGGAGGCACAGCTATAGTCGGAGTCAAAGCAGAAGTGTTAGCCCATACAGGGATGCTGACAAACATCGTTATTATGAAGATCGACATCGTGGACATGGAGGTCGTGGGCATGACAGAAGGTATGATGATGCGGATGACCGTGATGGTCATCGTAGCCAAAGAACACGAAGCCGGAGTCCAGGAGGGCGTAGAAGGGGACGTAGCAGGAGCTATAGTCCTAGACGCAACAGGAGTCCGGTTCGTGAAGGCAGCGCCGAGAGAAGGGCTAAGATTGAACAATGGAACCGAGAAAGAGAAACTCAAGCATCATCTGTTAATGTTCACCAGCCTATGCAAAATGGAGGATCTTACTCAAATCAACCAAGTTATGGCTATTGAGCATATTGATTTATGGTTTGTTCCCTGACAGGTTTTACTTGTTTCCAAAATGCATGAATGAAGTTATCCTTGCCCTCACAGCCTAGGAATCTTGGTTGAGAAATCATATAGATATATGCATGTGGCGGTATAAAGATATGTTATTTGGAATGTATCTCTGTTTTGGGTTGGGTGTTGGTTAAACATTTCCCTGGTTAATGCACAAATCTTTTTTGAAGACACTACTGTGGTCACACTGATGAATTCATGGACTTTATGCAATCTGATTTTGTCAAAACACTTTATAGTTTTTCACAAAGCATGTAACTACATATACGTGCATGTTATAATGAGTAGAATGCTCCGTCTTTGTGCTTTTCTAGAGGTAGTTTATGTGAATTTACTGCCAACATCATTCATACATAGCTCTCCATGTTGATGTAGATGTTCAAGAACTGGAAGATGGAGACATTCAAGAAAGGCCTCATCCTTGCCTTTTAGCTTTTTAGAAAGGGTGCATGTTCTACAGGCACAGGCTTTCTGTGTACAAAGCATTAGTTAAATGTTTATAGTACAGCGGGTGTGTGAAACTAATAGCGAATTAATTAATGGAGAAAATCTGTTGAAGCAAGCAGCTGTAAAATTGTACTTATCATAGGCTTCCACATTTAGACATTTGATTGTTTGTCACATTATGGGAATTTGACGTCACAGTGCTTTGCCATTGATTTTTACTTGACCAGAGTCTACTATAATCTTGATATGATCCATCAAATCCAATCGAAATTGACTTATGAAAGAGGATTTGTTGAAGTAAGCAACTGTAACGTTCTAATGTGGTAGCTAGGTGCATTTGGTTAACCCTATTAACCTTGTTATATTTGCTTGTAATAATAGCAATCCTGGTACATCTAGTATTTACCAGTTTTGTAACAGCCTTCCCGGATTACAGTTTAAAATTTTCAATTGACAACTAACTTTGAGCGGAACTACAGCTAAATTGTTTTCGAAACTAGGTTTTCCAATTGATCCAACTAATTCAACATGCAATTATCTTTTTAATTTTCAGTTTCAGCTCACATGATTCGTTCAACAGTTTTTCTGCCAACTGTTCATGGCAAATCAATAACTAAATAACTGCCAAACTAGGGTTTCATTTGCGGCAAGACGGGAAAGAGAATTCAATTCAGATGTCGTTACATTATACACTTCATCAACTAACTTTTAATGTCTTTTTTAGCGGAAAAGAAACTATTACTATAAACAACTAACAGAAAATTTCAGAAGAATAATAATTACTTTTATTTGCTTTCAGAAGATAACGATTAATTACTACAGCTATGAAACAGTATAATAGCTGAATAAATTCAAGTAACTATCTCACTAAGTATCTGAGAATCTTACAATGTTCATTAACATAAAGAATAGCATTCATGGCATAGATGAAATAGAAATTCAATTACCATTGCATGTACCTGGATTTACGAGAGAGGAAGAAATACATTTGACATCGTCTCCATACTATCATACTTGGAAATCTTTACCGAGGGAAAGAGAATTATCATCAGGGGCTTTACCGCCCAACCAAGACCTACTGGTCTCCCGAGTTTCTTCAACTGAAGAACCCGCCCTTCACGAGGGTAATCAACATGGATCAATTTATCATCATGTCTCTGAGCCTGATGTCCACGAACCTATACTACTAATCGATCCTTCCTCTATAGGTACCTCCTATCAGAAGAATCATCCTGATCAGAGTATATCTGGCCATGGAAGCTGACATTGCCGAACGGGCATCTACCTTGGCCAAGGATTTTTAATTAATTATTTGTGGCATCACTGTGCCGACAGCACGCATCCTTGCTCGACATGATAACTTTTAGATCAAGTTTTAATCTTACCGTATCTGGTTTGGTTATCAATCTTCTCGTAGTTCAAGGTTAAGTCTTATCTTCAAGGATTAAGGTTACAAGAGCTTGATTTGGAATCACATATTGTTTAAGGTCTATAGGGTCATCTTTTCTTTTTAGAACAATAAGATCTTATCTCATAACTTATCCCATATGGGTAATAATAAATTGCTATTCTCCAACTTATGAGAGGAGTTTAAGGAATCTTATTCAACATTATGGGTTCAATTTTTGTATTCCAATGTCTAGAAATTTTTAGTCGTTTTTCAAGGTACAACAATTAATCTAGAAATATTAAGAGAGTCTTAGCTCGATGTCACTCCCCTTCTTTATCGACCATTCGGTTTGCTTTAACACTTTAAAGAAAGGAGATGAGACTTTTACTTCAAGAAAGTTTCGTCGGATTAACAATACAATGACTTTGTTTCCATTTAATCTCTTTTTACGTATGTTGTTTTTAATTAAGCATAAACATACTGACAGACATGCACGATTGGAAAGGGGTCTTCAAAGTTTAGCTAGAAGCACTTCACTATATTTAAGATTATGCTGATCTCAAAACCCTTAGAGACACTAAACACTTAACATTACACTTCCTTTAGAAGCGACTGCTTTGATTTCAATCAAGGAAAGAGGTGCGAAAATATTTTGATGAGGAAGAGATATCTTCAGGCCCTTGTTATGACAAGACAAGAAAGAATTCGACTGAGAAGAAGATGCCCAATTCCATATAGTGACAAGGAAAACAGAGTGAAAGGAAAACTGTCAATCTTAGATTTGACCAGATAATCTCAGAGCATTAGATGGAAGGTTCATGATAACATTCAAGTTCAGGGTTGCTAACAATAAAATATCAATCCAAAACCCATCGGGTATTTAGGTTGGGACAGTAGTAAAGAGGGAAATTTTCTTCGGTCAGGTTCAAAAGAAGAGCAATCGTCCAATTTCCAATGAATTTCTCCTATGAGCATAAACAAATAACTCGTTCTCCTTTACAAGGTAAACACAAGTTGGACTAGCTCAAACAATGCAGAGAGATTCGAAGCATCAAGATTCGTTATTCCCTTTGATTAAAGAAAAACCTACAGAGATACAAATTCTTTTAACTTCCAGCTAGAAGAGAATACCATCAAATTGTATATTAAGCATGTTAAATAATAGAACAATTCCTATCTAGCGACACTGGCTAAATAAGTTGGTAATTCATATCACGTGCCTGAGAATGGTCCCTAAAACTTGATGAAGCCGCTTTGGTACCTCCAAGCGAATGATGCAGAGGACTCAGACTCCAATTCCGAGTTTCACCTGTGCTCGACAATGAATGCCAAGGATTGACGCCACCAGAATTTGTCCAAGGACAAGGAAATACAGAAGGAGAATAGAGGCACACCCGACTATGAAAGTGCATATCAAAATTATGCTAAAAACGAAAGATAAACGACTCAGAAAGCACGTCTCAGATTCACCATCGAAAAAATGTTTTTGTTTTTCTTCGAGAGAAAAAACATAAAGGACGATCCCCCTCCCAAAGATAGTCTATTTCCATTTTTCCCCCCAAAACTCCCACTTCCCCGACCGTTCAAGAACCTTTACTCTGCCCTTTCTTGGGCGTTTCTCCAGCCGTGGTGGTGAGTTGTCAAGACCCCCCCACAAAGCCCGACGCCATTCCTCAACCATTTAATTTATTTATTTTTTTGAAGGTAGAAAACATTCGATGCCAAAGATTAATTTTTAAAATGTTAACATTGCATTGCTCCACTTCCATATTTATAATATTTAATTATATTATTAATTAATCAATTGAGATCTCTATAAGATAATTTAAGGTTTTCATATATATATATATATTTAAATTGACTTATAGAATAATTATTTTCTTTGAATTGTTTAAGGCCAAGTTACAACTTAGTTATTCGTCATACACCGGCTCGAGTTAGACAATAAATTTGATCCATTGTTAACCACGTCCTCTCCCTGACAATATTTCCCTTTCTCTCATGGCGTCGACAATCCTGCATCCACTGACAAGGATTAGGGTTAGATCATTCTCAACGGCTAAATGATATGCATTTAAATTAATTCTCATGATCTCATTCAACTTCACATGAATAATAAATTCACTTGCAAGATAAGGAGTTCGTTAACATTACAGTTACAATAAAAGAACGTTCATTGCATCATCAATGTCATAATCTCATGAAAGCAGTTATTTGCAACTAACATTGCATTCAAAATGCATAACCAACATATAGTTTGAATGCGAGGGATGTGACATACTTCTCCCCTTAAGAATCATCGTCCTCGATGATTGTTTATTCTAAATTTAAACATAGCCATAAAAATAAAGATAGTGTTCTCAATTGTTCAACAAAAGATAAGGAATTTTTTTTTTTTTTTTTGAAGGATTTCTACATAATCCTCCTAGGGAACATTTACTTAGCTTTAATAGCTTTCACCAATCTTTTATGATTAGTTTGATTTGTTTTTCTACTTCAGATAACATTTCAGGACTATTGATAATCCTGCCTTCTAGCTTACCCAGCTTACAAGAATTCGACATCTTTTCTGTCTAATGAATCGTCTTGATAGCAAAATTATAAAAGTGGTTATAACACCATAAGGATGAATACTCTTCCTGAGTATAGCAATCAATTACTTTTAACACAGATTGACCAAGAGAATTTCACCAACGGTTAACATCAACCTTCACTTTTCTAGCTGAAGATTTTTGTCAAGCATCAATTTCATTTATCTAATGCATCGTTAAAATAAACTATTAAACAATTACAAGAGAAAAAAAAATAATAATTTATTTATTTTCAATCTAGCTATCCTCCAAGACTCGGCTTGCCATTGAAGAGGGATTTCCCCTTAGTTGCCATATGAGCTCTGGTGTGTACCCCACTTGACCAACTCTGTCGCACTACTAAGGATACCCTCCTACTAAGTACGACAACTTTGGTTGGCCGAGTATCTCACTACCCTGCTCGACTTAGAGAGACTATTCACCTAGGCTTACTGGACTACTTGTCTATCCACATACCATAACACAAGTTTTCCTCCTTTGTAAAGTTAAGAACATGCAAGGTATATCTCTTAAAATTTTCTTCCTTACAGATTCCATCAGAGGCCCATCTAAGACATGATAGAGATGTACATTTCATCAACCTGGTGAGCATCCAAATATATTCGTGGGTAACCCCCACAATACTTAGTTTTATGACAAATTATGAACAGTCTTATTTTCAGCAATGGCCAAAAGATTGAACTTATTCTCAGCACATAGTCAAATTTTGGTCAACTGACTCTATGATAACAACTTTCAAAATTCGATAGTTAAACCATTTCAAATTTAAATGCCCCGACATTCCTTGCCAATATTAAAAGAGAATTCCACCAATCTCCAAAGAAGTGCCATAATCTAGAGGAGCATTCCTTATGCATTATGTGACTTGACTAAGTCGCTAACAAGGACGTATATTCCTGCACTATTATCAGTTCTTCCAAAAATTTACCATAGGTTGGAGACTGTGTCACCAACGCATCAACAATAAGTTTCCCCCAAACTTTCATTCTTAATTACAGCAATTGGTTTTCTCATGAATTTTCAATGAACAAGTATTCTTGGGTTCTATACCATTTCCTCCATATTCCATTCCCATAGATCACTACTTGAGAAAACAATAATGCAATCACTAGCAACCGTGTAAGAATAAGCATGAAAAGCTTTCCCAATTAAGAGTGAGCTCTATACAATTGTCTGACCAAGGTACGATGCGGTGAACATATAAGGAAACTAATGTATTATATTCACATCCAAGGTGTGCGTGTTCTTGTTCATAACATGTGTTATAGATATCCTCTTAATGATCATTGGTGGCTTAACCAAACTAAGAAACCAATCAAATATCATTTGTATCAAGTTTCCACCATTTTAAGAATGCCATATACCTGTGGGTTTGTATGTCCTTTTGTTACCATTACTAAGTTTACCACTAGCAAAAATGCTATAGTTAAAGACATTAGAGTCATTATGCCATTGCCAGGTGTTGCCAAGAAAATTGTAATAACCTTGTAGAAGAACATGCTTTGTGTCATGTTTGAACTGCAACACTCTCATTCTTATTGACTTATAACATTGATTTTCTATCTCTTCTTAGGTAGATAGCAATAACTAAACGTGTTTGAGTTTCAAATTTTATCATATTCACACAAGTTAACCGCTTCATCGCTCCTTCACCATTGTACCATTCATGGATTGAATTTTGAACAATAAAACTATGTGACCAGAGGTCAATGAGGGTTTCAAACACTAAACTCTTACCATTTACTTTGTGTCTTCAAGAGATAACTTGGCAGATACTCACCGTCACCTTATTCCTGTCGTTGTTGTCTCCATTAACTCTGTTCACAAGGAAATGTCTCTGTAGTGCCAATCATAGAAACCTGTCCAAGAGTTCTACCAGTGATGCTTATCCAAGATTCGTATGTCTATATTTGCACCGTGAAATTTTACTGCAACTGGCCTAAACACGTTCACTGCTGAGAGGATGAACCAATTTCACCTGAAGTCTTTAAATATTGATGACAAAATAAATATATGAGATATTTATAATTGCACTATATATGCCAACACTTCCTGAGGTACCATAAAATTCAAAATTCTTTCTTGTTGATTGACATGTAAATATGTTTTGAGACCTGATCAAAAGGTTCATACGTAATTCATTAAGAAGCATAGTGAAAGCTTTGTTTGTCATATAGTCAATATCCTTCTAACAAGTATTTGCCATTCTGGTAACATTGCAGACCATGCATGTTGCTAACAAACTTGTCACCTTAAGTTATCCATCATCTTGTCATATTATATCAGCATTTCATGTTGCTCATGACAACAACTTCATGTCATAACAAAACAAACTTTACAACTCCTGATTCATCGGTCCGATGAAGAACCAAAAGTGATATCCTCAAACAACTTAATTTGTGATCTTACAATATTATCAATATGAGGTAACTCTTCTTCCATAAAGTAATTAAACATCCATTCAATTACTGACTCATTCTTCTAAACTCCACAAAGGAATTAAAAGATATAACACTAATCTGCTTCCCCTTTTCTCAGGTTATCTTTCATGTAACAACATGTTGTCCTTGACTATTGCTTTTCTTTTCATCTTGATCCTTTAATTCCACTTGGCTCTTTCTGAACCATCTAGAAGTTAGACCAGATTTCATCTTATCTTGATATAATTTTCAAGGATTTCCGATGCTCAAATGCCCTGGTACTTGGTTGATTGCTTCTGGATCTTTCCAATCCTCTAGTCCACAAGTTCAAATTAAGCTATTATATTAAGTTTTTGATCACAATCTCAGTACCCTAGGCATACCTTGCCTTAACTTAGGTAGAATGTTTTCATAATTACTTGATAACTCAAATTATTTCCAAGAGCATTTAACGGTTACAAGCAAAATTGTTTACAAAAATTATTATCACTTCCTCTGACAGTTTCAATTCCAATGGTTACAAAAAGGCTATCACTCACTATGATAGGCTTAGTACAAGATTTGTTTATAGGATTGGCTATCACTTCCTGTGATAGACTCAATCACGTAATTGTTTACAGTAACTATCACTTCCTGTGATAGATCCAATACAAAAATGTTTCAACAATAACTATCACTTCCTGTGATAGATTTTTAATGCAATTAACTACCACTCACTGTGATAGATTCAAGGCAAAGGTTTACAAGGTTCACAAGGTCAATTTCAATTTTTTCTGAGTTGCATGATGAGCCTCGAGGTTCAGTGTCGAACCTGGCAGCTCTGATACCATATGTAACAACCTTCCCGGATTACAGTTTAAAATTTTCAACTGACAACTAACTTTAAGCGGAACTACAGCTAAATTGTTTTCGAAACTAGGTTTTCCAATTGATCCAACTAATTCAACATGCAATTATCTTTTTAATTTTCAGTTTCAGCTCACATGATTCGTTCAACAGTTTTTCTGCCAACTGTTCATGGCAAATCAATAACTAAATAACTGCCAAACTAGGGTTTCATTTGCGGCAAGACGGGAAAGAGAATTCAATTCAGATGTCGTTACATTATAGACTTCATCAACTAACTTTTAATTTCTTTTTCAGCGGAAAAGAAACTATTACTATAAACAACTAACAGAAAATTTCAGAAGAATAATAATTACTTTTATTTGCTTTCAGAAGATAACGATTAATTACTACAGCTATGAAACAGTATAATAGCTGAATAAATTCAAGTAACTATCTCACTAAGTATCTGAGAATCTTACAATGTTCATTAACATAAAGAATAGCATTCATGGCATAGATGAAATAGAAATTCAATTACCATTGCATGTACCTGGATTTACGAGAGAGGAAGAAATACATTTGACATCGTCTCCATACTATCATACTTGGAAATCTTTACCGAGGGAAAGAGAATTATCATCAGGGGCTTTACCGCCCAACCAAGACCTACTGGTCTCCCGAGTTTCTTCAACTGAAGAACCCGCCCTTCACGAGGGTAATCAACATGGATCAATTTATCATCATGTCTCTGAGCCTGATGTCCATGAACCTATACTACTGATCGATCCTTCCTCTATAGGTACCTCCTATTAGAAGAATCATCTTGATCAGAGTATATCTGGCCATGGAAGCTGACATTGCCGAACGGGCATCTACCTTGGCCAAGGATTTTTAATTAATTATTTGTGGCATCACTGTGCCGACAACACGCATCCTTGCTCGACATGATAACTCTTAGATCAAGTTTTAATCTTACCGTATCTGGTTTGGTTATCAATCTTCTCGTAGTTCAAGGTTAAGTCTTATCTTCAAGGATTAAGGTTACAAGAGCTTGATTTGGAATCACATATTGTTTAAGGTCTATAGGGTCATCTTTTCTTTTTAGAACAATAAGATCTTATCTCATAACTTATCCCATATGGGTAATAATAAATTGCTATTCTCCAACTTATGAGAGGAGTTTAAGGAATCTTATTCAACATTATGGATTCAATTTTTGTATTCCAATGTCTAGAAATTTTCAGTCATTTTTCAAGGTACAACAATTAATCTAGAAATATTAAGAGAGTCTTAGCTCGATGTCACTCCCCTTCTTTATCGACCATTCGGTTTGCTTTAACACTTTAAAGAAAGGAGATGAGACTTTTACTTCAAGAAAGTTTCGTCGGATTAACAATACAATGACTTTGTTTCCATTTAATCTCTTTTTACGTATGTTGTTTTTAATTAAGCATAAACATACTGACAGACATGCACGATTGAAAAGGGGTCTTCAAAGTTTAGCTAGAAGCACTTCACTATATTTAAGATTATGCTGATCTCAAAACCCTTAGAGACACTAAACACTTAACATTACACTTCCTTTAGAAGCGACTGCTCTGATTTCAATCAAGGAAAGAGGTGCGAAAATATTTTGATGAGGAAGAGATATCTTCAGGCCCTTGTTATGACAAGACAAGAAAGAATTCGACTGAGAAGAAGATGCCCAATTCCATATAGTGACAAGGAAAACAGAGTGAAAGGAAAACCGTCAATCTTAGATTTGACCAGATAATCTCAGAGCATTAGATGGAAGGTTCATGATAACATTCAAGTTCAGGGTTGCTAACAATAAAATATCAATCCAAAACCCATCGGGTATTTAGGTTGGGACAGTAGTAAAGAGGGAACTTTTCTTCGGTCAGGTTCAAAAGAAGAGCAATCGTCCAATTTCCAATGAATTTCTCCTATGAGCATAAACAAATAACTCGTTCTCCTTTACAAGGTAAACACAGGTTGGACTAGCTCAAACAATGCAGAGAGATTCGAAGCATCAAGATTCGTTATTCCCTTTGATTAAAGAAAAACCTACAGAGATACGAATTCTTTTAACTTCCAGCTAGAAGAGAATACCATCAAATTGTATATTAAGCATGTTAAATAATAGAACAATTCCTATCTAGCGACACTGGCTAAATAAGTTGGTAATTCATATCACGTGCCTGAGAATGGTCCCTAAAACTTGATGAAGCCGCTTTGGTACTTCCAAGCGAATGATGCAGAGGACTCAGACTCCAATTCCGAGTTTCACCTGTGCTCGACAATGAATGCCAAGGATTGACGCCACCAGAATTTGTCCAAGGACAAGGAAATACAGAAGGAGAATAGAGGCACACCCGACTATGAAAGTGCATATCAAAATTATGCTAAAAACGAAAGATCAACGACTCAGAAAGCACGTCTCAGATTCACCATCGAAAAAACATAAAGGACGATCCCCCTCCCAAAGATAGTCTATTTCCATTTTTCCCCCCAAAACTCCCACTTCCCCGACCGTTCAAGAACCTTTACTCTGCCCTTTCTTGGGCGTTTCTCCCGCCATGGTGGTGAGTTGTCAAGACCCCCCCACAAAGCCCGACGCCATTCCTCAACCATTTAATTTATTTATTTTTTTGAAGGTAGAAAACATTCGATGCCAAAGATTAATTTTTAAAATGTTAACATTGCATTGCTCCACTTCCATATTTATAATATTTAATTATATTATTAATTAATCAATTGAGATCTCTATAAGATAATTTAAGGTTTTCATATATATATATATATTTAAATTGACTTATAGAATAATTATTTTCTTTGAATTGTTTAAGGCCAAGTTACAACTTAGTTATTCGTCATACACCGGCTCGAGTTAGACAATAAATTTGATCCATTGTTAACCACGTCCTCTCCCTGACAATATTTCCCTTTCTCTCATGGCGTCGACAATCCTGCATCCACTGACAAGGATTAGGGTTAGATCATTCTCAACGGCTAAATGATATGCATTTAAATTAATTCTCATGATCTCATTCAACTTCACATGAATAATAAATTCACTTGCAAGATAAGGAGTTCGTTAACATTACATTTACAATAAAAGAACGTTCATTGCATCATCAATGTCATAATCTCATGAAAGCAGTTATTTGCAACTAACATTGCATTCAAAATGCATAACCAACATATAGTTTGAATGCGAGGGATGTGACAAGTTTGTAATGGTCTCTTAGGAGTAGGTAAAGACATTGTTAACTGATGTTGTAGAAGATTATAGCAAGTTGTAATGACATTGACAAATTCCATACTTTATAGACAATATAATGGATTATTTGATTGACATTATAGACAATATAATGGATTGTTTGATTGATGCATCTATATGCCCTTAGGGAAGTACAAGTTAGAATTTGCAATATTATGCTTTTAGAGGGAACTAAGAGTTAGCATTTGCAATATATGCCTTGGGGGTTACTAAAAGCAAGCATTTACAATATAATCTTTATTTAATTAATATATTTTGATTTTGCTTTATTTAAAAACAAGTGGCTTAAGTTATATGTTTATACCTTACTGGTATATTCCTCTTGTTGGAGCATCTCTTGAGGATTTCAATTCGAACCTCTGGCTCATGGCAACACATGGGGGTGGGCATAGGTCCATGAAATGCCATAAGTTAAATCTCTAAACCTAGGATTCTGCACAACTACAAGGTGCCATAGAGTGAACTCGTTGGAATGGATTCTGCACAACCCATGGGACTTGCATTTGAGTAGAGTTAGAACAGGTGGCCATTAGGATGCGAGTCTTGTTTGAATGGAAATAGGTGGGATACACTTGAAAGAAAAAAAGAAAGGAAGTGCAATGTATTGTTTACTTATTTTAGCTGTAGGGCCTTTGTCTAGCTCAGTTTCTTAGGGCCTTCTGCATGTAGCACAGTGCCTGAGGCACCTACCCAACGTGGCCTGGTTACTTAGCATCACCATTCAGCATCTTTTGCATCAAATCATCTGGACAAATGTTTGGGTAATGATTAGGGAAGATCTTGGAGACAACGTGGGGCTGGGTGTCAGTTTGTAGTACTTGACACCTCCTTCCAGTTGATTGATCCCATGGCTATGCATGGGTGTAGATCCATGTAAATGCATTGCTATAAGTAATTTATTCTCTATTTCTTGTTTTGATTATGAACTAATCTACGACAGTTGTTTGATTATGAGAAATGTGTGGTATATTGTATTGATTCACTGCTGATTTTTTTAGGTGTAGTGTTATTCCCTGAACTCTTCCTTTCAGTCCTAGAGTTTCGTCAACAGCTTATTTTGATCATTTTAGGATTTTTGGTCCACATGATCCCTATTTTCAAGGTAGCATTACCTAGTGTCTTCTGTTGTGATTTGCAAAGCCTGGAAATTATTTTTGTCTGATACAATTGTTGTCAATCAAAATTTTAGTCTCATGTTGCTTGATCTTCAAGCTCTTTTAGCAACAATTTCTGCCTTTTTTCAGGTTTTGGATCAATCACAAATGGGCTTTCATCTCAAATGTTTACTCTATTTCGGCCTCACATATCTATTTTATTAGTACATCACTAGGACATGGTCAAGTAATTGTCAAAAATCTGTATCCGATTGCACATCCCCTCCTACAAACAAATTTTTGCCTAGTAATTCTTAGAAATAAGGTAGTGCCCTTACATTAGTAAGATGAAGGTTTCTGTTCACGATCATTTAATTGCATATTGAAGGTTTTGATTTACCTTATATTGTCTCAGAAATCTAGATTAGCATTAGAGTTTATACATTCTGCATTAAAGTCTTAAATGCTTTATTTTATTTATATATTGAAAATATAAAAAATGATTGTAAGAACGAAGAGAGCTAATATGGAATTTTTTGGCATCCCAAAAGATCAAGATATTTTCAATTTCTTGGAAAATTATCGGAAAAAGGGAAAAATATTGGGAACATCAAAAATCCAGTAAAATTAAAAAAAAAAGGCAGAACTATTTAATGTTTTTTACATTTAAAAAGCCATTCTAATTACATAGAGTGATAGTGAAAGTAAACAATGTACATCATGAATTTAAATATGTTTTTTTTTAATTAATTTTGAGATTGTTGATTATAAACAGACAAATTGATAATTGTAATATAAATGTCTTTAACAATGTTAATAAATAACTCCGCAATATTAATAGTGAACCTTAAATGCAATTAAAGTAAATGTCTTGTTAAACCTACCATTCTTAACTATCAAGTTGAAAAGAATAAACTACACACAAAATGGTAATTTCAATTGATAACAAAAGGCTTGCTAAACCTCGTCAAATATCTCCAAAGTTTACAGCAGTTTACAGCAGTGGGAGCATTCATGCCTGGCATTTCAGGACAGCAATTCTCTGTCTAAACAACGTTTCATATTAATCACTTCGATCAGCAATATTTCCTACAATGCTGACAGCAGTTTTGATACCCATATTAAGTGATCATAGTACTAATAAGGATGCTATTGAACAGCATACTGATCAAGAATGTATAGGTCTCAATAATGAGATGATGTTACTAATGACAAAAGGAGTTATGTCAAAAGATAATAATGTTAATAACAATCTCAACAGGTATGACATTATTAATATTTGACATATAGCAATGAAGATTTCTAAACAGTTACCTCAATCATATAACTATTTTACAAATGAAATGATGACAACAATATCCATTGATAAGTAGAAAAAAAAAACAACACTAACATTTGTGATCCAACTAGTCAAAGGATAGCATAATCATTTGACATGTTTCTCTATTAATGAAGATGCTCACAAATCATGAATAATGATACAGTGTTCGTTATTATTAAAACTAACAGTCATAGTCACTAATTACAACGACAGTCATGTTCCCTATTCACAAGGTTTTCAAAACCATTTATATTAGGTGTCTTCACAATTGTAGATAACCACATTCATTTTTGAAATAATGACTACAATAATTGCTGTTGTCCCTTGGCAATAGATCTAATTGCTATTTGATAATGGCAGTTGGAAAATTTAACAGCTACTTACACTGCTCAAGTTGTATAATCCGTTTATAAAAGTTCTAGAGTAGGTGACCAAAAACTTGTAGGTTTTGATGCTTTACATAGGAAAAAAAAATTAATTTATCATGATATATTAGTAACCTAGGAGCTTTTCTGAGGTGGTTGCTTTGGAATCTTAGGGTCTTGGGGCATCCCCTTCGGATGTCTCAAATGGTGGGGCTGCTAAGGCTACCCCTAATGAGCTAGTGAATAGGCCTTTGATTGCCATATTTGGTGATAGCGCATTGGCTCCCATATCTAGTGGTTCTTCAGATCATCTTTGTCTGCGCTACGCAAAGGAAAAATGATGAAATCTCTATGACTGTGGCTGCAGACATTCATTTTTAGGATAACTGTGGGTTGGCTTGGCATGACAAGGCAGCGCAGGTGGAAGAAGGCTGGATTACTGTAAAAAGCAAGAAAGCAAAAATCTCTAGGCCTTCTTTTGACATGACTCTCCGCTCCCACAAGAGTAGTTCCAAATGTAAATCTTGACGGGTCTTGTAAGGGGTTGGTTTTTGGTTGGCTGTAGGCTATCCTTTCTGCAACGTTTTGTTTTGGTTGTAAAGTGTTTCGGGTCCCTTCAAAACCTGTTTTTACCTGTATCAGAAACATATTGCCAATAATTTATATTGGTGAAAATTTTAGTCAAAGATATTTAGAAAAAGTTGCTATATTTTCAAGAAAATTTCAAGAATCCTGCTGAGCAAAGATATATTGGAATATATCGTGATGTTTTAAGGATATTTGTTTGTATGGAACTTAGACATTTCTCTTCTACAAATCTCAATCTATTTGGTAGCAATGATACAATTTCAATCACTATTTGCCTCAAGCAAGCCTATAAATTTTTAGTAACTACAAGTTTTACCTCTACCCTATGTTTCCCATGTCTACTACTACAAGATGCCCAAGAGCTTGTGGGAATCCAACATGGACTTGTGGCATGAAATTCGTTGTTTGCCATCTACCACTTGTCCAAAAAACACTATGACCAATACTTAAGGTAGGGTGGGATTACGTCTAGCATATGGCTATACCCACCCCACCTCTAGGTGCCCTTATGGTGACTCATAGAGATGGAGCTTGTGGGAATCCAACATGGACTTGTGGAATGAATTTTGTTGTTTGCCATCTACCACTTGTCCAAAAAACACTATGACCAATACTTAAGGTAGGGTGGGATTACGTCTAGCATATGGCTATACCCACCCCACCTCTGACACGTAATGATGATTTTTATATCACAAGTCTAGGTTCTATTCCCCATTGCTTGAAATTAAAAGAAAGCTTCTAAACTTGCTTTATTTTTAGTGGTAGGATTGACATGCAAGTCCAAAACTGCTTGTGGAAATCTTACATATAAGCGCTTTGCACATTATAGGGACCAATGGTGAATTTTGTTACACCAAGTGCAATTTTATTGTTCAATCTATTCCTCTCTTGAATGAGTAAATTTTGAAAGTTAAGATCACAAGGTGCAAATCTAGGCCTTGTGCTAAGTGTGCTACTTGTATAAGTGTTATTTAGTAATCACTTTTCCATCAATCTTCTCGCTTAGAGTTATCAGTAGTTTGTTTTTAATATTAGCAATCCTATCTTTCTTGTGTGCATGCATGTAATTTCTGCACTCTTGTTCATTTGGAACTTAAATGCACATGTTTATGTTATTAAAAATTCTAAAAAGCTTTTGCATGTAACGTCTGGATGCTATTTCAACTTAGATTTGTGTGCAGAAAAAACAAATTGTTTAAGTTATTTTCACAGTATGTTAACTTGGATTTGGGTCTATAATATGGCTATACTTATCATGCGCTAGGTGACCTTGTGGTGACTCATGGAGATGGGTTACCTTTAGGTGTCCCCTTGGTTACTAGAAGACAAGTAAAAAAGTACGCCAATATAACCTAGACGTGTAGTATGAAAACTGTCATTCCCCAGAGCTTGCATTAAACCCTTCGGAAAATGGAAGCAATATGTTGCAATCGTGCTATTTTGAAATTCTCATATTCAGTAACCTAGTGGTTCCTGTGACATTTTGTCAGTAGATGCAGCAGAGAGATTTCATTAGTGTATTCTAGAAAATGGTCCCATGCTTTGCCTGAATTTTCTCTAGCAATGTGCCTGCTTTTTCTGTTTGAGATTCTAGTTCTTCATGCAGCTCAATTATACCATTTTTATTGGATTGTCTGAACAAGGAAATTTAGAGTGGTAGGCCCCTTAATAATACCTAGATGACCTCTTGATACGACACTATTTCCAGTTTCACCAATTCACCTAACTAGTAGGTTTTTGCATTTTATTTTTTCCCACAAATTGCAGAAGCATCTTTTTTGAATACATCAATACCGGTTTTTTTAAATATTTGATTGGTAAATTATGTTTAATATCCAATTGGGAGGGACTCTTAAGAACATTAAATGGATTCAAATTGCATATGCATCTTGCTCTACTGTAAATGTTATCTATTTGGTATAGAATCTCAAGTGCATGTTATGAGTGTGTGTAAAGACCCCAACTTAATGCATTAAAAAAACAGAAATATTTCAGCAACAAATATTTTATAATTTCTTGTGTATTTAATTCAAATACACACAAAGCATTGAACCACACTAGACTGATACAACTTACTGGGTCCTCTCTGTATGCTAATCTGACACGTAATTGATCTTGGACACTGCAACAAATACGAATGCCTAAATAATTATGGACACTTCGTACCCTGCAAATTTGAATGCTTTGATGATTGATGCCACTCTGTATGATCTTGTTGTTACTCTACACCACAAATTGCTTCTAGAGGGTTCCCATCTGCAAGAAATCAGGTCTGAACTACTTCTTGAGGGATTTTGTCCCTAAGAAATCAGGTTGACAGTTTAAAGCGGTCCATCTCCAAAAGCCACTGGTTGCTGTGACAGTGCCACAAGCATGAGAATAAATATGATTTTGTTTTCAAAATTTTGAAGTGTACTTTTCTTTTCCTCCTAGTGCTACCTGTATAGGGGAGAGGAGTCAGTAGTTGTGCACCGTAACTTCATGCTTCTAATTATCCTACGTGGAAATTTCAAATCACTTCCAATTTTTGACAGCAGCTTATTTGGCAAGTCCCTTGCTTATAACTAAGGTTTCAGGGCCACATCATCAAATATGATGCCACAACAGCATGTTTTTTGTCAAGGTGTCCAAAAAGGCCCAAAAAAAAAGTGAGACCAATACTTGTGCATTCACAACATGTTTTATTGAGAGTTGATGTGGAATCACATGATTGGTTGCTTTTTAGATCAAAGGAATACATTTTGTTTAATTATGGGTAGTCATCATCAACACTAACAACTTTAAAGTCACAACTATTGGTCCCATATTGATAAAAATATTGAATATTATATAAACAACTACTATCACAACTATTGAAACATGGTCCTCTCCCCTACTCTATGCTTCCTCGATCAATGACAATCAAGTCCTCAATTGATGTGTCACATCCCCAGCAATGCAATTGGAAAATAAATTAAAAATGAAATAATAAAGACTTGAAATGATAGAGATGATTGGGGATTTTACATGATGCTAGTTTGACTAACAACGACCCTTAACTGACTCATCTACCTTATTTCATGATCTAACTAATCCTAACTATTCCAATGTTGTTAGTTCACTTGTTCAATGCTACTCTTATATTGCTAGTTCAAAAATGGGACATTACAAATCCTCCTTCCCTGAATTTGTTTGTTTGATTTCCTTTGGTGATGGAAGACCTACCAGTAATACCCCATCCTCCTTCACATTTAGTGCCTTTGTGCACAACTAGGCTCTCTTTCATGTAGGAGTTGATAGCAAGCTCCCACAACCCAAGATCACCCACAAAATAAAAGATATCCTCCCACAAGAGAGTATGACAAGATAATAGCTTGCTTGATTATGGATGCAATAATATACACTGATCAATAATGAATCAATAATAATACAAACTCTATGATACAAAGTGTACAAGAGACCTTGCTTATATAGGCAAGGTGAGAGATAGAATTAGACAAGATTTGGACAAGTGTTTTAATCCAATGACATGAGACAACTAATATTAAATGAACCCTAGTATTAAGGGGAGGCTCCTTGGTGAACTGGTGGGGTTTCTTGCTTGTAGTGCCAACAACCAAGGTCCAAACCTTAATATTTTTTTTAGCCTGAACAGGTAGTAGAGTTGGCTTGGGCAGTGGGTTTGCTCCCCATTGGTCTCGGGTTTGACTCCGCTCCCGGGTTTAAGAGGTGGGACTTCTTGCGGGCGGGGGATCTCACCCGCAAGGGACTAGTCTCGCCCTAGCTCGCCTCAGGTACCTAAGGTATGGGCTGCTGGGCTAGGTCGCGTGGACACCCCTGTAGTATCAAAAAAATAAAAATAATATTAAATGATCTAGGACATTAAAAGTAAATGACATAAGATGAGATCTAATGACAACTAAGACTTCTAGAAAGATTTTTAGGATCTAAGTAAACTTAACATGTGAATAAGACTTACTAGGTGAACTAGTCAAGTAAAACACCTTATTTACACCAACACTTCATAATTGGAGTACACCTCGACTACATGTACTTGCTCCTTTCCCAAGCACTTGTGTCAGATCCCAAGGCTTAGGTTCTTTATTGCCATGTGATTTTTTTTACTTCCTTTGTTCTCTAAGTTTATATCTGTTTTTTTATTCATTGACTTGAATATTGTTATATTTGTGTATTTTTAAGCTTTCCATAGGCTGGCCAGATCTTAGCTCTGATAACATTGTAGCCTATTCATATGCTCGATAAGTAATTGCAAAAAAAAACACAAATGAAGTGAGAAATACATTTTTAGCAGGTTATATGCTATATATGGCTGAATCAGACCCCAGCGAGTTGATTCATTTGTCTTGCAGCCCTTTATCATCTATTGCATTATTGGGTGGGTATTGCTTTTAAACTTCATGCTGGATATTTGCTAAGAGGAGCAAAAACAGGTGTTGAAGACAGGTAAACTGTAGAAAAGAAAAAAAAAATTAACACCTTCAAGGACTGCTTTCATGTCTTAGATGACATGTCACTGAGGTAATAAGCTGAATATACTGAGTTATTGTCTATTTCAGTTGTTCATGTTGACGTTTGCTACAGACAAGTCATTAGAAGGCTAATATTTTTGTAAAGATTTCTTATTAGAAGATGCGAGTATAAATAAGGGTGCATGAACTGTATCAACATGAAGTGGGGAAGCAGTGTATGCATATTCATTATTTTGGTTTGTAGGTGCCATACAAATTGAGGAGGAAAAGTTCTTAGGAGTAGGAGATCCGTCCAAGTCTCTTCCAAAAATCCATAAATTCCTTTCTTTTGTGGAAAGATTTAACTTGTTTATGAGTTGCAGAAACTTGCTTAAAAGGAGGCTATAATTATAATTGTCAAATATGATATAATTATTAATATGAAGTGGGAAATTCAATAAGGGTTATTTCTTGCACTGTATATATTACTGTGGTTGATTACCGTATGAGTGTTTATGGCCATCGCATAGTAATGAAAACTGAATACCTCCAAATGCTTTGTGAGCAGAGGTTGAACAGAAAAGCTAATCTCAAGAATTTTGGCTGTAAACCAGCAGAAAAGTAGCAATTTTGTATTCTCAGTTACATGTTTGTTGAGATTCTGTTGCCACCTACATTGCATATTATGTATGGCTTTCCAACCATCGGACTCACCCTGGCATCGCAATACACATGCAATCTTCTTTTAAGTTTAGTCTGTGCTAACTGCCCTAATTTAAGATTTTGGCAAATCAAATTGGTTTCTAGAGGTTTGTTTTCCAATCTTTTTCTGTAAATCCTTGTTCGTCTGCCAGTCTTACGATAATTTATACAGTGGTCACTGACAAACCAAACACTCAACTTTAACCCTATGATAGCACACATTGGTTGTAGAATAATTTAAAACCGTCCTTGTCAAATACCATTTGTGGAGGGAAATAACATGTGGTAAATGACATTAAATTAATTGATTTTTTTGGGGGATTTATGGGAGCCGAAATGGGAAATATTAAACCATTAGGTCATGATTGGCTGCATAGTGGAAATTTTGGAGGAGTATATGCTGTAGGAAAGAATTAAATGAAGGAAGAAAGAAACTATATTAATGTTCACAGGTGACCAAAAGCGGGTCAATGGGACTTTGAGAGTACATCTCTATAAAATAGAAAATTATAGGAAGAGAAATCTTAGAGAGGCCCAGAAAGGGGAAGAATCAAAATAAAAAATATAATACAGCAGTGGAAAACTAATATATGTGGTCAAGAAACCAATATAAATAGCCAAGTAGGGGGTTCAAGATTTCCAAAGAGAATAGGCTAAGGAGTATTGGAGAGAAGTAAGTA
Organism: Sequoia sempervirens; assembly: GCA_007258455.2. Classification (NCBI taxonomy): domain Eukaryota; kingdom Viridiplantae; phylum Streptophyta; class Pinopsida; order Cupressales; family Cupressaceae; genus Sequoia; species Sequoia sempervirens. Next base: position 103,836,829 of record VDFB02000008.1, on the reverse strand, counting down.
CAAATCAAAGTTGAAAGGTTTGTAAAACTTTCTCAGTAACTTGTGTTGAAGTTCTGAAATAGTAGATAGGTGAGCATGCACAAAACCTTTAGTGAGAGGATAAGACAATTAAGATAATTTGAACATTTTGCTGGCTGGTATAAGCCAAACTTTACACTATCATTTGTAAATCCATATTACGTTTTGAGGTGGAAAAATATACCTTCTTTCTACTCTTACAACAAAAAAAAAAAATCATCCCCTACAATTTTGTAGGTTATTTTGAAGGGGAAGGGGAGAATCGTTCTTGTGTGCTTGATCCAAATATAATTCTTAGTGTATTGAATTGTTAGACATACTTATTTGCTTTATAACAAATTCCTTTGCATCTAGAGAGGATGCTTATTTCTACTTTGGTAATTTTGCAATAATGTTTAAAAAAATAAATGTTTAGTTAACTAAAGTGCGAGAAGGTAATGGCCTCACTTCACAAAGAACTGAACTAAATGACCATATTTTGCCCTTGATGCTGTATAATCATTAGGGAGTCTTCTAATATTGATGTTATGTATCTGCTGTTTTAAATCTTAGGCTAAACCTTAAATCCCAAACCCTAAACCCAATACCCTAAATTATAAAGCCTAAATCCCAAATATTAAACCCTAAATTACAAATCCTAAAGCTTAATAATATGGGTCTTTTAGAAGGAACTAAACATAATAATACCAAGAATGATGATAGGGAGAACAAAACAAACACACACATATATAGATGAGAAAAACATATGACTATAAATACGATGTTAGATATTGCCGAAGCCCGATGTCCAACGCTATTAGATTAAACCTTTTTGATCTTCTTCCTTTTGTTTAAGGCATTCGAAAAAGGTTGTTCATGCTCGATTTCCAGCAACAAAGGAGGGCCCTAGACTCAGAGCGTAGAGAGCACAACAGGCTCAATCCCCCTCACATTCTTGATGAGTATGATGAGGAGGGGGAGAGGGGATCAGTCCACTTAGATCCTCCCCCATAGGTACCCCATCCTGAGGTAGTAGTCGAGGATAGAACATACTAGGATCTGGGAGATCATGTTCAAGAGATGCTATGACTTAAGCCACCTAATTTGGAGGGATCCACGAATGGAGTGGAGGCCAAGTCATGGATTCTCAATCTTTATAGGTGCTTTGGATTGTGTGCATATGCAAGCAATGTAAAATCATGTTGTGTGATAATTTTTCTTAGAGGTACAACCTCTACTTGGTGGCACTAGGAGGAACACAAGCATCAATTATCTATTGATACTCTCTTGAATGGGAGACATGAACTTAGAGCGGTTTCAAGCACACTACTTGTCTGAGCATTTCAAGCAATGCCATATTGATGAGTTCCATGACCTCTAGTAGAGGGGATTGTCAGTAGCACAGTATGAGAGTCAGTTTCTAGAGCTACTACAATATGTGGACTACCTCCAGGATGAGAAGCTTCTCATCAACCGTTCAATCCAGGTCCAATTGAATGCAAGCATATCAAGATCCGTGCGCATGTTTGATCCAGTGAGCCTTCAATTTGCTGTGGAGAAGGCCCTCATTATAGAAGAAATTCAGGGGAAGTCTTAGGAGGCATGAAAGCGGCTTTAGAACTGTAACCAGAGTACTTAGTCACAAGTTTTTTGAAGATCTCCCCTTCCTTTGGAGGGAGGATTTAAACCTTCAGTAGGATCGTTTAGGCTATCACAACAACAACATAGTCAGAGGCGTAGGCCACAACAGGGATTTTAGGGTGGCCACTCTAGGCCATGGCGAACATAGGGTCCCATAGAGATCAACATCCTCAGCTATAGGGTGCTACCTAGCATGTTCCCAACAGTCTAGTCAAGGAGGACATAGTGGTTCTAGTAGGAGTGGGGGATAGAATTTTGTTAGGACACAGTCACTTTAGATTTATACTAGAGGTCCTTGTTATGTATGTGTCCAGAGCAGTGGGGCACCTAGCTAGGGATTTCCCTCAAGGACTTGCAGTTAGAGGACAACACACAATAGGCTCCAAGCAGATGATGGGAGATGTGGGCAAGTCCCACCGAGTATTTTCTACAGTCGAGAACTGCCAAGCTGAGCACCAGGCCATAGTTATTGAGACCCTAGGTATGATTGGTGATACTCATGTTACTATTTTATTTGATTCTAGGGCATCTGATTCTTTTATAGCTCCTTATGTAGTGGAGTGTAGCAGGTTAGTGGAATCTAAGTAGGATGATAGGTGGAGGTAGACCTAGCCTTAGGGGCTAAGGCGTTAGTAGATTCTATAGTTCGTAATTGTCCATTTTGATTTGGAGGTTTGACTATGTTGGTTGACCTTCGTGTCACACCATTAGGCTCCTATGGAGTGGTTTTGGGCATGGATTGGCTTGATGCACATAAGGTTAAGGTAAACTATCACTGGAAGGCAGTTGAGTGTGTGGATGACCATGGTTCAACAACGATGATTACAGGGATACAAAGACCTATTTCCCTTCATATGATATCCACTATGTAGTTGAAGCTGTGTCTGTGAAAGGGATGTCAGTTGTTTTCTATCACCCTCAAGGATATGGATGAGGAGATGACAAAGACATCCTTGGATGACCATCCCATTCTTAGGGAGTTTTTTGATGTTTTTCCTTCTAATTTTCTAGGTATGCCACCTCATCGAGAGATTGATTTTCGTATAGACTTGGTGCTAGGGGCTAAGCCGATATTGAGGGCACCTTATATGAAGACTACACATGAGCTTAGTGAGCTCAAGTTGTAGCTAGAGGAGTTGCTAGAGAAAGGTCATATCTATCTGAGTGTCTCACCTTGGGGCACTCTTCTCATCTTTGTTAAGAAGGATGAATCCCTTCGTCTTTGCATAGACTATAGACATATGAACAAGGTGACAATCAAGAATTGTTACCCACTCCTGAGGACGATGATTTGTTTGATTAGATGCAGGGAGCCAAAGTGTTCTCTAAGATTTACCTTAAGTCTGGATACCATCAGTTACAAATTGTAGAAGCACATATTCATAAGATCGCTTTTAGGACTAGGTATGGACACTATGAGTTTACAGTGGTACCATTTGGGTTGACGAATGGTCTTGTAGTGTTCATGAGTCTCATAAATGGAGTATTTCATACCTTCTTGGATCAATTCATGATTGTGTTCCTCGACAACATTTTGATTTATTCATGTATGGAGGAGGAGTATGAGGGACACTTGTGGCGGGTTTTACAGTGTTTGAGGGAGCATTAGTTATATGGAAGCTTGTCAAAGTGTGCCTTCTTTAGTCCAAAGGTTCACTATCTTGGTCACATCATATAGGGTGATGGTATCTCCATAGATCCATCAAAGATTAGAGCTATCATGGATTGACCAGTGCCTACTACAGTGAAAAAGTTCAGGAGCTTCATGGGTTTGGTAGGTTATTAACATTGTTTTGTAGAGGTTTCTCTAGGATTTCACATCCTATTACTTCCCTGCAGTGAAAAGGGAATAATTTCAAGTGGATAGGTCAGTGTGAGAGCACCTTTTAGACCCTCAAGGAGCATCTCACTAGCACCTCTATCTTAGTAGTTCCAGATCCATCAATGGATTTCATGGTTTGCATGGATGCATCCATTGATGGCTTAGGAGCCATACTTATGCAAGATGGTAGAGTGATCACATATGAGCCACGAAAAATCAAGACCCATGAGTTGAACTATCCCATGCACGACTTGGAGTTAGCAACAATAGTCCATGCTCTAGTTCAATGGAGACACTTCCTTCTGGGTCATCACTTTGAGCTAGGGTCATCACTTTGAGCCACATTCAGATCACCAAAGACTACAGTACATATTCACACAGCCAAATCTAAATGCTCGTCAGAGGCATTAGATGGATTTCTTATGCGAGTATGACTTTGATGTGCATTACATCAAAGGGAAGGAGAACATGGTTGCAGATGCACTGAGTAGGAGGTGACATGAGCTATCATCCATGACGTTGAGCATTGATTTGAGGAGTCAGATTATGCAAAACCTACCAGAGGATGAGTGGTATATGTTGGTTAAACAGGAGATCAAGTCACAGAGGGCCCTTAAGGGAAAGTTTTTAGGATATACTTTGGAGTCTAATGGTTTACTGCGTCATAGAGGGTGTCTATGTACCTAGTGTGGGTGACCTTTGCACAGTCATTCTATCAGAGGCACACGAGGCACCGTATGCAACACATCCGAGGGTGAAAAAGATGCATTCCGATATAAGACAATTATATTATTGGGTAGGGATGCAACAAGACGTTGCAAATTTTGTAACTTGAGAGTGTCAAAGAGTCAAGCACCAGCACCCAACAAGACCTTTTTACCTGCATGATATTCCTTAGTGGAAATGGGATACCATTTTGATAAATTTCATTGTTGGTCTACCTTTGTCCTCACGTCGACATGATGCCATCATGGTGACTATTGACAAGTTGACCAAAGTAGCCCATTTCTCACCTGTGCATATGATTTATACAACTCTAACAGTAGCGAGAGTCTTCCTTGATGACATTATTAGATTGCATGGAGCTCTTAGCAGGATTATATCAGATAGGGATTCACTCTTCACATTAGCATTTTAGACATCACTATAGTAGGCATTAGGCACTCAGATCGACTTTAGTTCAGATTACCATCCCGAGACTGATGGTCAAATAGAGAGAGTGAATTAGGTGTTAGAGGATATGCTATATATGTATGTAATAGATCACCAGTCTCACTGGGAGGAGTATTTGTATTTAGTTGAGTTTTCCTACAATAATGGGCATCACAATTCCTTAGGCATGCCACCTTATTAGGAATTGTATGATAGACCATGTAGGACTCCCTTGAGTTGGGACAAGATAGAGGACAAAGTGGCTATTGGTCCAAAGATGGTACATGATATGGAGCAGCAGGTGATTTTGATTAGATAACATCTACAAGAGGCACATGATCGTCAAAAGAAGTATGTCGATAATAAGAGGATTGATTGGAGCTTCTTAGTTGGGGATCGAGTATTTTTGAGAGTATGACCACATAAGAGTCCAATCTATTATAGAAAGGGCTCTAAGCTCGTACCACAATTTGTAGACCCTTTTAAGATCTTGGAGTGGTTAGGTCCCATAGCTTATCATCTAGCCTTTCCACCTAGCATGTTGCGCATCCATCATGTGTTTCATGTATCAATTTTGTTACATTATGTGCATGATGCTTCTAATGTGTTGGATTGGGATGCTTTGGAGTTGGAGTTGGACAACCAGTTAGCTTTGGAGTCCATCCGCATTTTGGTGCGACAGATGTTGGCTCTTCAAGGTCGAGAGTTGGACCAAGTTAGGGTCTAGTGGGATTGCTATGATGAGGTAGCAACCACTTGGGAGGATGCCCCACATTTGAGGGTCCTATATCCTCACCTCTTCGATGGCTTCCAGGACGAAGGTCATTCCTAGGGGAGGAGGATGTGAGACCTACTATTTGATATACCCTATTTGGCGATATTTTGATCTGAGCACTTTTGATACTGTATGTGTATTAGACTATTTTGGTTGATCACAAACATTGGATATTATGCTTGTTCCATGTTTATGATACTTATGGTGGTTATATGCATGCTATGCTTTCCTTAATTACTATGCTCATGCCAATCTAGTTATCGTGATTAAAATGAATAATTTTCTATGGAATATAATTGATAAGATGTTAAATTTAAACTAGATGATGATGTGGTTTCTTTATAACAACGCCATGACTAGACATTAATTGATAAGATATGTTAATTGCTAGAGAAAAAATAATTGTGGATATTGAAATTATTGATTTCAAGATTTGATTGTGTTAATTATATGTATATGGGATTGTTGATTTAATTATGGATTATCTTGCATTAGATATTTTGACATGTGAAATTTAGTGTGTAGTTACATGCCCATAGCCAATGGGAATGAAGGTAACCAAGGGTACCCTATTGTGATAGCTATGCAAACCCAACTATGGTCCATTTGAAGGGACCATAGTATTATTGTGTAGTATTTTATTTTGTAATTAAAATATTTAATGTTTAATCTTGTGATTTATGTTTTAAAAGTCAATTGGGCTTTTGATGGGGTTTTGGGATATTTTGATTTATTATGTTTGAAATTTAATTTCTTTTTGTGAGTTTAAATGGTTGAAAAAGTCTTTAAATTGGGTTAATTGACCCTTATTTAACCCCTAGGATGATTACCTATGGGTTAGAGGTCAAATCAACCCCAAATATTTAAAATTTTGTAAGTTGTAACCCTTTTTAATTACCCTCTAAGAAGAGTGACGGATTTGGGAAATGGTTAAAGTGTTTCCTTGTTGAGTATGGAACACTCTTTGGATCTTCACTTCCCAATGTGTTGTGTGAGAACTTGTGAGGAGGTGTGTCCATAGGAGTGAATGAGAAATTTACATGTGTCACTCTCTCCTTTAAAGGATCTCAAGCTTTGACTCCTATTTCAATCCTTTGGAAAGCCAAAGGAAGGGTTCTTTTTTCTTTTGGCTTGGTTTTCTTTATTTTTTGGGAAGTTGGCTTGGAAGAAGAGGGATTGGAGTTGATTTTCAAATTTTTCTCCATTTGAGATTGAATTTGAGGTAGCTCTCTTTTTACTTATATGTATGAGTTTTTCCCTTTTTGTATGAAAATGTGAAAAGATTGTTTTATGTATTCTTGCATATGTGTATGTGGTGGGTTGGGGTTGTACGAGGATAGGCTCACCCAATTTGGGAAGAGCATCCTTTGTAGGGGATAGGACGTTGTAGAAACCTCCATGGGGAAAACAATTTCCTCCTTTGAGAATGAGAGGAAAAATAAAAAGGGTATGAGTACCCAAGTTAATATGATGGTATGGGTGTATGGAGAAGGATAATATGGAAGATGTGTTGTATGTGAAGTATTGGAGAATTGGGTTGTTGAGAAGGAAGGAAATGAAAATGATATGTTGGTTATGATTCTTATGCACTAGTTTCCCATGTGGCAGTGTAGTCCACCTCCATCCCCATTTTGGGATTTTTATAGAATCCTTTTGTAAATATGTAATCTTGGATGGGAGTATCTTGTTGTGTGTTGTTGTTTTGAAATGGATTGTTTACGCTAATACTATGTGTACCCGTATACTTGGTTACCTCCTAGCTTGGGGGTGGTTCGTGAGAAAACCTACTATTGGGAGGTGAGCACACCCTATTGGCCATGAAAGAAAGTTGTACTATGTGTTTACTTGCAGGTTTCATGGGAATATTGGATTGGAAACAATAATGTGTCACATTGTGAAAGAAAAGAGAGTAACTGTGTTGTAACCCTTTGGGTGAAATCTACCTTTTGTGTTGGATGTTGAAGCTTGGTAAGGTCAATTAAAAGAAAATATGAGTATTTTAAATCAATTGTATTGTTGCTATAAAAAGGCTGTGTTGTATGAGAACACCCCTTGAATCATTTGCTTATATTTTCTTATGTTAAAGATACAAGTGGAAGGAATATTTCTGCATAGCTATGAGTAAACAAGGGGTCCTTCAGTGGATGGTTTCTTTCTCTGTGGGTCATATTATACATGTAAACAGATAAAATGTGAAGTATAGTTCATTATTGTAATATAATAAAAAAATAAGAATGCATTTAGTCATGATACACATAATTTTCACACTGGTGAATCATTTGGGAAAGATCCATTACTTTAAGTTCACTGTACATTAGTGTTATGGAGGTGTAATATTTTACAAAGCTGTTTGGTTTAGCAATTGAGACCTGTAGATTCATAGTTCAATTAACACTCCTTCGACTCTTCCTTCACCATCAAGATATCTTTCTTTGAGCCTCGTACCGCCGCCCAAAGTCAATGAACTTTCTTCTCTGGCATCGATCAAATTTGGAATAATATTTGCATTGAGTGTCTACACCCTGTGTGCCAGAATCATAATTCCAAACTTACTGTTGAATCCCAAAATCGTGCCTTGAGTAGATGTTTATTGTTCAACTAACATATCTTTTTAATATGAGCCATTGAACCTTAATGATTTACAACAATGACGTGAACCAATTAAGGCAATTGACGTATGGCATGTGTTGCCGTTCCGCTTACCTTCGTTGGTCAACCAAAGTCAATGAAAGCTTCTTGCGGAATATAATTTTTTTGCCACCATTCTTACTTGTCGAGGGTTAAGGATTGCTAATTCCCCTTACCCCATACTTGAAGAGCTTAGACGGACTTAAAGAAACAAGTTTGAACACCTAAGTCTAAAGCTCCTTATCGCCTGTCAGGGTTTGGTCATCAACCTTACCCTTTACCATCTACCTTTCTTACTTCATTGCAAACCATTACACTCACCCTTGAAACATCGAAGTGCAAAAATATAACTCTTCTTTAAGTTGTTGGAGATTGGGGTTCTTCCTTCCACCTTGCTGCTTACATGCCTTGGAGTTAAGGTGTAAGCCAACTTACCAACCCAGGATGCCCGAATTGATTCTTCACAAGTGTAAGCCAAATTTTTTGGGAGTCGGCCTTCAAACTTTCCTTCTACCGCATATTTAGCAAACTGATTAAGGCATAAGCCTAATTAAGACCAAATTTGTGAACATTGAAACCATTTTGGGTGTCAAGGTTTGCAGTTTCTCTTTACCTCCTTCTTGCTTCATGTTAAGGCATAAGATTTAACACCGAAGCTCGATGTCTGATGTTATCATACTTAACCTTTTTTTTCTTCTTCTTTTGGTTTGAGGCATTCAACAAAGGGTATTGTCGAAGCTCGATGTCCAACGTTATCAGACTTAACCTTTTTGATCTTCTTCCTTTTGTTGAGGCATTCATCAAAGGGTATTGTCGAAGCCTGATGTTTGAGGTTATTGGACTTAACCTTTTTGTTCTTCTTCTCTTTTATTCTTGAAATCATTGCTAGCCTTAGCACTTTAGATGGGTTATGGAGTGAGTAAGGTATTTTTTGACATTAATGGGGTTATGAGTCACATAATCCATCTAAAATGCTAAGGGTAGCGATGATTGCAAGAATAAAAGAACACAAAATAGTCAATGAAAAAATAGAGGCGACCATAAGAAGATAAAAAAACCACAATTTGTAAAGCTTACATTGCTCTCCACGAATCAAATTAGACACACTGACTATGTTCATGGTTGACACGTAGTCGTAGAAGCTTGCTGCAATGGAGGAACTGGCATGGGGTAGCAGCAAAATGCAAGTTTCACAATGAACATAAAAAATAGGGATAGGTACATAAGGTCTTTCATTGTGAATCATTTAAGGTTAGATGAATTTAATATTAGTAAGAGATGTATTTGCGTTAGGTTCCTGCTGATTGTGTGGTGTTTTGATTAGTTTAGATATTTAGTTAACAAAAGCATTTAGGGATGCAATATCATGTGTCTATTGTAATATGGTATTTGCGAGTAAGAGAGTATTTTATAAAAAATAAAAACACAATGAAATTTTTATTCAATGTAGTAGATCATTTTTTTAGACATTTTTGAAAATAAAAATATATATTCATACACTTAGCAATGCATGATAAGGATCATATAAGTTTAAAGTTTATACAAATAATTGTGTAAGTAGCAAGTAAAACAAATTATCATAAGTAATTATACAACTCAAGTTTATAATTGGTGTCATTACAAATTTTAAAAACAAGTAATAAATTTGCATTAAACATGGTTTAGGAAATAGTGACAATTCAAATAACAAAAGTCCATCATTGTTCCTTTTTGTATTTCACTTTCTTCCTACAGAGTTTGTATTTTAGCAATGTATGATAAGGATCATATAAGTTGAAAGTTTATACAAATAAATGTGTAGGTAGCAAGTCAAACAAATTATAAGTAATTATACAACTCAAGTTTATAATTGGTGTCATTACAAATTTTGAGAACAAAATTGCATTAAACATGGTTTGACATAGGAAATAGTGGCAGTTCATTGAAAAATAGTTAGAAATGTTTATAAAATATTATATTTACCTTTTCATTGGATGTGTTGATTATTTCTCAACGCATTTGGCATGAATGATAACATTGTTCTAGTTCAATGTGAAGTGGCCTCTTGTAGAAAAATCACGTAACATGAAGATGACTGTTGATTTATCTTCAATGTAGTCTTCATATATAATATTGTGTAGATTAGGCATTAATAATTGAATAATGGACTTATCAACAAAAGATTCTATTGTTTGTTTGTTATTAGCTATTGGAATGGTTTTAAGATAAAGAGAGTAGATATAAGTAACTTCTTCATTACATCTAACACACTGAGCAATTTTCTCTTCAAGTGTTTCATAATTTTTAAATTTGTAATTGCATTTTGGACAAAATGCATGGAACGAACTTGAGAATGGGTTGGCCACTTTCAAAATTCCCTCAATCTGCAACATATATTATAATATTATTGTAATAAAAAAAATTAATTGTAAATTTAAAAATCTAACAATTTCAAAATGATTACCTTAAGTGTTGAATGCAAGAATCTATTCAGTTTTTCTAGTGCTCTTCTGTTATTTAGTTTCTAAATAAATGTAGACTGACCAATGTGAAATGTGTTGTTTTCATCTTTCCTTTTTACAATCTTTTTGAATAGCATTGCTGTAAATTGATTTTCTGGCACTTGATCTTCTATTGCCACAAACTGTTGTGCCAAACTCTGGTGTATTTGTAATTGTTTGTTATTAACAACAAAATTAGTTTTTTTCTTGAATTTTAATAAAATACAAAGAAATTAATAATATAAGTAAAGTAGATTAGGAGAAGATTTTGAGACAAATTTGTACTTGTGCTTTGTCCATCTCAGAATCTCCATCTCTGATGTCAATAAAATATTAAAAAGGTGTTCTTTTGGTGGAGATTACCAATGCACCCATTGTTCCAATAGGATAGTTATATGTATTTGTAAGAAATTGTTTGATTGTCATGTTTGGTATGAATTTGATTTTTAACAAATATAGGGTATTATTTCAATTGTACTTGATTCTTTCAAAATGAGTATGCAATCACAATCTCCACGATCATAATATGTTTTAGGAGCAATTTGAAAATTCAATATACATATTACTGATCTTGCAATTATTTTGTCTTCAAGTTGTTGGATAAGCTCACCAGTGACATTTAAAGTGTTTGTCATTTCAGCTTTAACATCTTTATTGATTTTGTCTAGTGTGGCTTTGTATACTACCATGATGTCACCGTAAAAAATATTTCCATCTTTTTGAGCATTTAGATCTTCAATCAAGATATAAAATTTAGATTTTTAATTTTTAATCTATAGAAAACATAATAAAATTGATTTAATTCTAAAAAATGAATTGGTATAGTTTAAATGAAAACAGAGTGTGTTAATTACCTTTTCTCTGATGTTCTCATTTGGCTTGTGGTTGTTTTTCCGTTCTCTTACTTCTTTCCAATGTTTTACTATAACAAAATTATATAGTGTTGAACTGTGTTTAATCAAATTATATTAGGGGTGAAGGCTTGCATGCCTTAGTTGCGTCTGCCTTTCCTATGCATGGCGACTTTTCTATTCGGGGGTGTGTGGGGTGGTGATCTTGGCGTGGGTTTTTGCAGATTTGGAGGGGGTTTGGGTGGCATTCTTTGTTTTATATTTTCTTTTGCAGATATTTTCACGTGGTACTATGATATTGGTGGGTGTGTATTGGGCGGGGATCTTGTCTAATCCTTGCTGGTGATTTGGTGCTGAGTGGGGCCTTGACCTGGGGTTTTTTCTCTTTTGGGTGTGCCCTTGTTTGGAGGTGTGTTGTTTATGCGTCTGCTGGTGGGTGCCTGCGACTTGTAACAGATTGTGGCTCCCTCTTGTTCTATGTTCAGTGGGTGTTAGCTGCAGTGAGTGGGGTTGGCGTTGGGTGGAAGCGGTGCTGGAGAAGTGTGCAGGGAGGGGTTTGGTGTTGGGTGGAATCGGTGCTGGAGCAGTGTGTGGGGTTTGGTGTTGGGTGAAAACAGTGTTGGGTCTGGTGGAATGGCAGGGGCTTCCCAAATCTTGGTGCTTTCTGGTGTGAAGTCATCTCAGGGTTTTTCTGCGGACATGCATGCATGATTGAAGGATTCCTCTTTTGTGGGTGAGAGCTCTAAGCTTAAGAAAGTAAATGGCTATTTTCTACGGAGTCATGATCGTCCAGTCCTGGTTATTTCTCCGGAATTGGTACAAGAGGACATTTCTTATTGGAGCCAACATGTTCTGATTTGTAAGTTCTTGGGTATTCATGTCCCTCTCTTAGTTTTGGAGTCCTGGATTCGTCGGTCTTGGCAGGTTGAAGGTGATTTTGATATTTTGGTGGCTGTGAATGGCTATTCAATGGTGGATTTTTTTTGCATTTTGGATCGTAATCAAGTTTTTGAGGGAGGGCCATATTTTTACAATCATGTTGGATTGTTCATGAAACCCTGGCATGGAGGATTTAATGCGGCAAATGATCTTCCTTCGCAGGTTCTTGTCTAGGTCCGTTTTCCATGGATGCCATTGGAGTTTTGGAGGGAGGATATTTTGCATCGGATTGCTACTTTGTTGGGGAAGCCAAATGCCATTGCTCAGAATACTTTGGATAAAAAGATATTCTCTTATGCTCGTATTTGTGTTGAAATTGACTTAAATAATCCTTTGCCGGATTCTTTGGAAATTTGTCTTGGCTCTGCCTCGTGGGTTCAACAATTAGATTATGAGTCTCTTCCTTTTCGATGTCATTTTTGTCATGAGTATGGGCACCTTCAACGCCAATGTCCTCAGGAACCCAAAGCGGTTGGGGTTTCTTCTCCTCCTTCATTAGGGCTTTCGGTGGAGAAGGGGGATAAAGGCAAGGCTCCTATGGCTGAGGGTGTGCCCGATAAGGATGGCTTTATTCCTATTAAGCCGAGGGCTAAAGGAAGGGGTCAGAAGTGGGCCTATAAGGCTAAGCAGGGTGATCAGGGATTCAACCATTTTGAGGTCTTGGATAATCAGGCCTTGGAGGAAGGGATTCTTGTTGATATTTCTTCTTGGGCCACTAGTATTGACACAGGGCTGGAGTAGACAATTGTTGTTAAGGATAATTCTCTGACTTTGGAGCAGGGGAATTTTAGGCTTCCTGGTGCCTCTATAGGTTTGTAGGATGATATTGTATTAGAGGATTTATCTAAGGAGGTGTTGAATTTAGGTAAAGGATGAGGGTCATCTCTCATTCTGGGGGTGCAACAACACCCTCTCAAGAAGGGTCATTTTGAAAATTCTTCTAAAATTGGTCATAAGAAGGATGTGGACAAGATTAAATCTACTGGGGATTTGCTGGTGGAATCTAGGTCTATTAAGACCATTAATGCCCACTTCTCTCAACTTTCCTCATGATTATTCTTTCATGGAATGCAAGGAGGTTGAATAGAACCTCCCATCAAAAGGCTATTCAGGATTTGATTGTGGTTCATTCTCTAGATATCTTTTGCGTTCAGGAGACTAAGCTTTGAGTGGACTTCATGCTTCAATATGCTCCTCGTATTTGGTGTTCTGGTCAGTGTCAGTGTATTGGTTCTAGGGGAAACTCTAGAGGTCCGACTCTTTTTAGGGATCCACGTAAGGTTGTTCCTCATTGGTGGATTTGTAGCTATTCCTCTATTTCTATGGTGGCTTCTATTTTGGAATATGGTGAGACTATTTTGGTCACTAACTTTTATGCTTCGTTTGATATCCGTGGTAAAATCTAGCTTTGGGCCCATATCAGGTATGTTAGGTCTTGTGCACCTTATCATTCTTGGATCTTAGCTGGTGATTTCAATTCTGTGTTGTGGTTGGAGGAGAAAAGAGGGGGGCTGCATAGGCTTGGACCTGCTTCTGATCTTTTTTGGGAAAATGTGGATTCTCTTGCTCTTGTTGATGTTAAACCCTCTAATGGAATATTCACTTGGAATAATAGACAGATTGGGCTGGAAGCGATATCTGAGCAGTTGGATAGATTTCTTGTTTCTAGTTTTTGGGTGGGCGACAGCTTAGTCACTTGCTCTGAGACTCTTGACTGGTGTGGCTTTGATCATTGGCCAATTAAGTTTTTTGCTTCTTCTTTTCCTATTCCAAAGAATCCTCCCTTTAAATTTTAGCTTATGTGGCTTTGAGATTCTTCCTTGTATGATCTTGTTGCTTAGTGGTGGTGGGATGGGGCCCCTGCGTATGGTACAACTATGTATTCTTTTGTTAAGAAGCTACAATATGTCAAGTATCATCTTAAGTGATGGAATAGGTCATGTTTTAGAAATCTTCGGGCTAAGAAAAGGGAAGTGCAGGATCGCCTTGCTATTATTACTTGCCAAATTTGACATTTGGGATTTTTGGAGGCTCTTGGACATGTTGAGTCCCAGGCTCTAAAATTGGTGGAGGAGTGGGAGCTCCATGAGGAGATTTTTTGGAAACAAAAGGCTTGGATTGACTGGCTTCTTAAGGGTGACAGGAATACTGCTTTCTTCCATCATTCTATGCAAGCTTGCCAAAATAAGTGTTATATCTCTTCTCTTGTTAATTCTGAGGGTCTTTCAATTTTTTTGCAACAAGCTTTGTCTAGAGAGGCTCATCTATTTTACTCTGCTCTGTTTACTGAGGATTCACCTCCAGCTGAGGCTGATGAGAATATGGTCCTTACTTGCATTCCTTCTTTGATCTCTAATGTTTTGAATGATTCTCTTACTCGTCCAATTGCTCTGTCTGAAGTGGAGGAGGTTGTGTTTGGGATGGATAAGGGGAAAGCTCCAGGCCCTGATGGTTTCCTAGTTGAATTTTTCCAGGAGTTTTGGGATATTGTGAATCTAGATTTGTTGGAGGTTGTTCGGGAGTCTCTTCATAGTAAACATATGCTTCGAGCCATGAATGCTACTTTTCTGGTTATCATTCCTAAAAAGGAAGGTGCTAATAGGCTTGAATTCTTTAGACCTATTGCACTTTGTAATGTGGTGTATAAGATTATTACGAAATTGATTATTGAGAGGCTTAAGACTTATCTTCTTGTTGTCATTTTTGAGGAGCAAGGAGGCTTTGTGGTGGGTGGTAAAATTCTAGATGGGGTGGTGGTTGCCTCTGAGGTCAATCATTCTATGGCGACCTCTAAGGATAGGTCTATGTTCATCAAGTTGGATATGGCCAAAGCTTACGACAGAGTTAAGTGAAGTTTTCTCTAGAAGATTCTATTGGCCTTTGGTTTTTCTTTTGATTGGGTGAGTTCGACTATGAGTTGTGTGACTTCTTCCTCATTTTTGGTTATTGTGAATGGTGAACCTTTAGAGCTTTTTGGTGCTACCAGGGGCCTTTGTCAGGGGGATCCACTTTTTCCTTATTTGTTTATTATAATGGCAGAGGGGCTAGGCCGGTTTCTTAAATTTCAGGTTTCTCAAGGCTTGATTCATGGTTGGCAGTGGGGTTTGGGTTTGCCAATGCTTTCTCATCTCCAGTTTGTGGATGAAACCTCTCTTATGGGGTTGGATCATATTTGGGAAGCTAAATTCTTTAGGAAAGCTTTGGATATCTACCTTTCTGCTTCAGGTCAGAAAGTCAATGAGAAAAAAGTCTTCTATTTTCTTCTTTAATACTCCTGAGGCTATCCAACGATGGATTGCAACTATTTTGCGGTTTCATATAGGGTCTCTTCCCTTTGTCTATTTGGCTATTCCTCTTACTGTTGGTCATCAGCCCAGGTCCTCTTGGAAGATTTTGCTTGATAAGCTACAACGAAAGGTCACTCATTGGACTCATCAGTGATTGTCTATTGCTGCTAGAGTGACTCTTCTCAAGTTTGTTATCTAGACCCTTCCTATCTACAAATGCTTTGTTTAAGTGACCCCTATGTATTTCCTTAGGGAATTTGATGCTCTCTCACGTCAATTTATTTGGAGTGGTAACTTAATATCTACTAAGTGGAGCCTTGTTAAGTGGGAATTTTTGTGTAGACCAAAGCAAGAGGGTGGTCTTGGTTTATGCTCTACTATTTTGAATGGGAAAGTTCTCGCTACTAAGATTTATTGGTGCTAGTGTACCAATCAACATCAATTATGGGCCCGTATTCTCAACCATAATTATCTTAGGGGTGTTGCATCTTTTGAGGTTCCTTGCTGTCCTTTGGAGGGGAGTGGTTCTATAATTTGGCATACTTTGAAAGTGGGGGCTCATTTGATTAAGTGTGCGCTTTTTTGATCTATCATTCAGGGTCAGTGGATCTATTTTGGTTAGATTCTTGGGATGGTCACCCACCTATTCTTTCTACTTTTCCTCACCTCTAGTCCCTTTGTGATGTTTTTACTGCGGTTGGCTGGGATACCATTGAGCATTATAAGGCTGCACAACATTGTGGACCGACTGTAATCTTTCATTGGAAGCATCCTTTTGAGTGGTCACCTGGAGGGTCTGAGGGGGATAGGCATGAGCTGGTTCAAATTTTGGCTTCTCATGATTGTAATTCTTTGAGGGAGCCTGATGTCTTGGCTTGGGATGGTACTGATTTTTCTAGGAAGTACTCTGTGTTTGCTGGTTATAAGCAACTTGGTAGGTAGTTGTTTGGGGATATTAAGGTCCCGTGGTGGAAGCAAGTTTGGCATAAGTTGTCATGGCCCAATTGTAATTTTTTCATGTGGTTAGTAGCTCAAAAATGGTGTCTTGGGATACTTTGTGTAAGCATGGTTTCCAAGGCCCTTTAGTGTGTGTATGTCGTAACTATGAGGAGAGTGTCTCTCATCTCTTCTTCCAATGTTCCTATGCTAGGGAGATTTGACATTTTTGGTGGAGGGTGTGGAACATGCCCTATTGGCATGTTTCCTTGTTGGCTGAGTTTGTGGATCGGTGGGGCATGGGCCCTATTTCTACTTCCTTTCTTTAAGTTGCTTGGGCTCTTGGCCCATCCTTTATTATCTGGAACCTTTGGTTGGAGAGGAATCATCAGATTTTTTAGGATGTGATGTTGGTGGCCCCTCGCTTGTGGTGGAAAATTCTACATTCTTTGGGAGAAACTGTTGCGGCTAAGTGTGATCTGTCAGAATTAGCGGATCCTTCTGATGTTGGTTGTTGTAATCATTTTCATCTTCCTCCTCAACAACAGAAGCTCATGCGCAACAGATGTAGACATCCTACTCCAAAGGTATTTAAATAGGGAGGGGCGATGGTCTCCTCCACCTTAGGGAGTCTTAAAAATCAACACGGATGGCTCTTCTTGAGGAAACCATGGTCATGCTGGAATTGGTGGTGTTGGTCGGGATAGCTCTGGAAATGTTCAGTTTATCTTCTCTATTTATAAGGGTCTTCATACTAATAATTTAATGGAGGCTTAGGCCATTTTATCGACTATGGAGCATGAAAGTCAATTGGTGTGGTGAAGGATCATATGTGAGTCTGATTCCCAAGTAGTGGTGAACTTGTTGAATAGGCAACATTTAGATGATGTTAGTTGGAATTTGGCATTGATTGTTGAACATATTCTCAACCTTTGTGCTTCTTTGGAGTTTGTTACTTTCATGCATATTCCTAGAGAATGGAATGGTGTTGCTGATTGTTTGGCTAAATGGGCTTCTGATCATATTCATGATTGGAATTTGATGGATTGGGGTCAGTTACCCCCAGATCTGTCTCAACAGTTGGACCACTTGGTGGAGCTTGATAGGGCTATGTAATGCCCTTGCTTTGTACTTCTTTTTGTTTTAATAAAATTTTACCCCTCCTTTTTGTTTTTTAATCAAATTATAGTAATTATTTTCTATGAGATAATGTGTAAAATTATGTTAAAGCAATTAGAGAACAAATTTTCTTTGACTAGAAATAAAAATATGTTAATGCATTATAGGTAATTTATATTATATAGTGATTGTGTGAAATGTGATTATTTTGTCTAGTATGTTTATTGGTATTTTCAAGTCAAATTATTTTGTTGATTAAGATGGAACTTTATAAAAGTGGCAAGGTGATCAGTCCAATATGCTTTTGATTTGTAAATAGAGGATGTATGATATTTAAATTACACTAGACATGGTCAATTAGTGGTTTGTTTATAACATGTGATTGGTTCAATATGAATTGTATGTTGTATTTTTGCATATGATTAAAAAGTTTTTTTTTGGTTTTGCTTTCTATAGTCATGTCAATATTGAAGTCTCCTATAATGTACAAGATATTTTTTGTGTTTATATGTGTAAGTATTTTATTCATGATAGTTATAGTTTCTAATATTGGAGTGTTGGGTCTTGCATAAATATTACATAAATTCAACTTGTTGTTAGTTAGGAGTACTGTTATTGTGATGGCTTCATTGTCTGTTGTTTTATGTTGTCTTATTTTAGATATAACTAGATTATTTTATTTAAAGTCATTATGCCATGCATATTATATATAAAAAAGCAATTGAAATGTTGAAATAGATCATTGGTTTTAGATGGATGCATGTGTGTTTCTTGTAAACATAAGATATTAGATGAAGTTACATCATGGTCATTGAGAATGTCATTTGTATGGGCATGTAAGCTACAAGTGTTAAGTGTACACAAAATCATTTGTGAGATGCTGTTAGAAAGAATAGTTTCATTTTCAACTTTCCATTGTGCATTTGATTGAAGATGTGACATCTCAAGGACTATTGTTTTCTTCACTTTAAATTTTTTCACATTCAAAGGTTTGAGCAAAAATAATGATTCAATTGATTTTGTTCATGAAAGTTCTATATATGTAAATCCATGTTGTCTTATGCCAATGGGATCAAATCCTACAACTTGCATTGTAAGTCCTTGAGATTGATGTATAGTTCATGCACATGCTAATTGTATTGGAAATTGTTTCCTAATAGTATTTTTTGGTGAATGTTTGTTTGGAGGGGCCTAACAATGTGAAGTGTAGTTGTATGATTGTATAATTCTATTCCATTGTAGTTATCCTCATGTTCATCATTTTCATCTAATACTATCATTTCTTTAGGAATAATTGAAAGCATTTTTTTATTATGTTAATCAAAATCTTTTCTTCTATAAAAAAGAAAAGGGAATGTTGGGTCCATTGGTGGTAGACATAAGCAATGTTGATTAAGATAATCCAAATCGTCATTTTTTTGTAAACCTACACAAATTCTATTGAGAATTGTAATGAATTTCTCATCCTTTTGTTGCATGGTAGAGATCAAGGAATAACTTACTTTATATTCTCTTTCAAAAAATTTTAAGGAATCAATTCAGTTAATGTTGGTCTATTTTTAAATACAACATAGTCAAGTATAGGTTGTGCTTGATAAAGATCACTACAAAAAAATGTATCAAGGTTTGTAAAGTATGAAGTTGACATTTAAATTATATCTTGTAATCTTTTGCCATTGTAACATAAAAATGTTGAACCTACTAATGAGATTTCATCTATGATGAGCACATGTAGTTGATGATAACACTTTGACATTGTATCTAATGTTTCAGTGTTCAATGGAATAAATTCTGATATGTTAAAAAGGTATGTGGAATGCTGAATGTAGTGTGACTCCACCTATGTTGTATGCTGATTTTCCTGTATAAGCAATTATTATACCCTTTGGCTTGTCTGGGTCATTGTAAATAGAGTTGTTTACGCGAAGAAGGGCTTGGTCTATGGATTTTGCAGTGAAAGTCTTCCTAGTTCCAGCTCCACCTATTAAGAATAAATGTAATGGAGTTTTAATATTTTTCATTTTTAAAAATATAATATCCTTTACAATTGCTTGTTCTTTTTTAACATTTGTCTTAATTTGTAATACTCATTTTCGCCCATAATTTGTGGGTGTTGAAAAATTTCAATTGCATTATAAGCTATACTATTTAATTTATTGTTGTTCATAGTTTCAAAATCTACTTGTATGTCATATTGTTCTTAATTTTTAGTTTTTTTTTGTGATGAAAGATTTTTTCTCAATGTTATCATCTTTAGAATTTAGCTCATTTATAGCTTTGTCAATGTCACCCCATTCACAGTTGCTGTTGTAATTAAACTTTGCATGATTAAGTTGAATTTTTCATGATGTAAATAAACATTTTTCCATGAGTTGAAATTGTGTTTCAATGTATTCTCATTTATTGTAAAGGTCACATAGAGTAATAATTGCTCTCTACAATGATTTTATAAATCAATATGTTTATTAAAATTGATAAATCATTTGGTTTTTTTTTGGTTCAATTCTGTTGCCATTTTTGTTATACTCTGAAAAAAATCTACAAGGCATATGCTTATAATAGTTTTAAGATGTTTTATATAGTAGTCTATTAAATAATTACAAATTACATTCTCTGATTCATCTTGTTCTTTATTTAATTATTCTATAGATTTCAAAATAAATGTGCAATAATTATCAATTCTTGTATCAATGAATGTAAATTTTCTTGAGCTATAATTTAGTGATAACACAATGTGAGCAGTTTGTTGTGAGGAAATTTGTTGTAAATTAAGTATAGAATTTCCAAGTTGGCTTATCATCTTTATGAAATCAATATTATTTTGTTGGCGGTCTTTACATATTATTTTAAATGCATATATGTCATTGAATTGTCCACTGTCATGTAAGAGCTACAATACATTGTTGCAACATATGCATTAAGAACAAATTGTGCATCTATATTTGCTTTCCATAGTTTTGGAATTTTTTGTAAAACTATTGTTCCATATACATGATGGTTTTCTTTGTAATAGAAGTGTAGGTCTACGAAGTGTCGATCTTATAGCCATTATGTACTTGTCCTCATTGATATCCATTTCATCTAAGAACATTTGCAAAGAGAAGGATATGCCATATTTTTCTTTTTGTAATTTGGAAAAGATATTGTTTGTGATTGAAATTGTGGTTTCAAGTATTGTAGTTTTTTTAATTGGTGGGAATGAAAAATTATATTTACAAGCTCCTTTTTTTTAATTTCCTACATTGCTTTGTATGATGATGCTTGTGTAGTATAACTATATTAGGTTGCAAATGTTCAGTGCTACAAGTAATGTACTTGTCTACAAAATCTATAATATTTGCATAACTATTTATGCCATAGATTGGTGCATTTGTTATCCACAAAATGATCATGTTCATTTCCAAAATTTTGAAATTCAGTTACAGAGAAATAGTCTAAGACATTTCTAAAGAAAAAATCATCTGTAAATATCAATTTTTTGATTGCATTGATTCTATGTCTATAGCAGTGTGTGCAAGTAACTGGATCTTTTTTGATGAGATGAAATTTTTCATTTTGATTTTTGGTATAACATTCTTGTTGTTTTGTTCTTGATTGATGTAAATTATGTTTTAAGTGTGTTTGATGGAGGATCCTAATTTTTTTTGGCACTAGTAAATGTAACGAAAAGGTAGGTGGTCCTAGTTGTATCATTGCAAATACATTTTTTAAAAGTTGTTGTGAATTATATGGAGAGATTCTCATTCTTTCAAAGTTAATGTAGCCAATATATGATTTGATTATTTTTTCTAGGTTAGGTTTGTGTTTGACTTCTTTTTCTACTAGATTTATTCCTTTTAGTTGACCTTTACGTTCATTCTTATCCATATTGTAGACATAACTTGTATAATTATTTTAATGGTTTTGAAAATTAAGTTTGTTGTGTGGTAAGAAAATTGTCTATTTGAGTGTAGTAGTTCCCATTGTTGGGAAAAATTTGTCATCCTCAGATAAGCATCCAAGATATGTTGCGTCTTTGTTAACTTTAATTTCAATTAGATTGCCTAAAAAACACGTACAACTATGTCACAAAGAAGAATCAAACACAGTTCATTTCCCACATTAATCCTTCCGAGAGAAGCACATGTAAAATTTAGTTTCAACAACTTGCATAAAAAGATTCAACAAACAGAACCACTAAATGTGAAAGATGGTACAGAAGATTAGAACACACAAATTTACGTGGGGAAAACCCTTTTGGGTGAAAAACCCCACACTCCAAAAGATTCAAGCCATTGTATTATTCAACAACAAAAAAAGTTACAATACAATCTCAGGCTCATAGCCTTTTCACAGAGATTACACCTTGTTCCATTATGGAGTCAAATGGGAAACAATCCTATTCTAATTCCCTCTCCTTTTTTTATTTGCATTTCTCTGATCAACCTCTCAATCCATTACAAACTTCGCACTGTTACGATATTCTCACACAATATATAAAGCATATTCACATAGAGAGAGAGGTTTCATAATCGAATCGCAAAGAGAGTGTTTTCACCTCCTTCCAAATAGTATTATCATTCTACAACCAACTCATGAACGATCCTGTAAAAATAGTTTTATCCCAACTCAGAACCGTTCAGTTCATCTTCTACAGTTAGATCAACCATCAACCTATCTTGGAAAACAATTAGTCTACTCCAACTCATCATGTTCCTCCAATGAAAAATCGACACATCGGAAGGCCAACAAAGTTATCGTTCTTCCAACCATGGTCTTCTTTCATGTTCATCAGCCAGAGTCTCCCTGATGTCTTCATTATCTAAGGTCTCAACCAAGCCCATCAACAAGACAACATCTATCGACAAGACATCTCATCGATGTCCATTGCAGAATAATCGACAAGACCATCACTGTCACTAAGACTTCACACTAATGTCAATCACATGTAGCTAGATATCGGCAAGACCATTGCTATCGGCGAGAGCTCATAGAATGTTGGCGAGAGAAATGCTATCGCTAAGAGTTCATACCGAATGCACCAGCCTGTCGGCGAGATAAAAAATCCATCGGCAAGAGTTCTCACCAAAGGTATACCTGTCGACGAGACCTCCACTATCGCTTAGACTCTTATCGAGCCTTCATGTCACCCCGACCAAATACCATCAGCCAGAGTCATACCGACATTCAACGGGAGCACCAACTATCACAGGATCAACCTTATCAGCAAGAGAACAAGCATTGGAGAAGGTTTCATCGAAGTCCCAAGTCACACCGACAACCAACTGGAACAGACCATCAGCAAGAGAACAAGCATCAGAGAAGGTTTCATTGAAGTCCCAAGTCACATTGACGACCAACACCTCATCGGCAAGACATGCTCTGTCGCTAAGACTCTTATAGAGCCTTGATGTCACTCTGACCAAATACCATCGGCTAGAGTCATACCAACATTCACGACTAGCAAACCCATCAGTAGGAGACACAATGATATGCATTAGGAGTAGCTCCTTCGGCAAGAGAACCACTATTGGCCAAAGTCCCATTGAGATCAAAAGTCACCCCGATGAAATTTAGCTCACTACAGTTCAAAACCTTTCATTGACAGGAGTCACACCGAACATACCCATTGGCCAGACTCACACCATAAAAATAACATCAGCCAGAGATCTACTGTTGGTAAGATGCATTTCGAAGTATCATGTCAGCTCAACCATTTGTTCATCGACAAGATGTACACCGATCAGACCTATTAGCCAGACTAACACTGTCGATATGAAACAGAGAATTCACGCCGAAAGTTCAAGTCACTCTGATAGTTCTCTTCGAAAAGACCGAACACATGTCACACTGATCTGAACACTTCAAGCCTTCAGGACTAAACAAATTGTTGGTAGGATATCTTAGGTGTCTCATCGATTTATTCTTACAGGAGGTTCAGGTCAGCAATATTGAGGCACATATCTCCAACAATCTCCCACTTGATGAAGATCTTACTGACCACTCTAGAGCATCAACTACAAACCATACAGAAGCACAAACAACATCAACTTCTAAGGCCCAAACTAGAACACAATTACGAGAAGACATTCTCCATAAACAAGATAGAACATCAGCCAGAACAACAACCATAAAACTGACTGCACCCATCCAACTGATCAACCCACGCGACTAAAAATAGTACCCATAGCTCATGCTATCCATCCAATCTCACATACCTTCAAGGTATCATCATTAGTAAACTCATGCTAGCAGAACAACCAACCCATCAACCACAAATACAAGCACCATGCACAAACTAGTCGAAGAAGACCAAATACATCCAAGTACTCCCACTGCATAGGTAATGCCAAATATGAAAGATCAAAGGCATAACAAGTCTACCAATCACAACACATAGAAAAATGTAACCATGTAGTACCAAGGAACATCCACAATGATATGCACAACCTGCAAATTAATAACCTGCAAGAACAACTCTCACCACAAGTCTTCAAAACTCTCCCAAGTTCTTCATACCCAACAAAGGAAAAAGATTAAGAACCTCCATGTCATCACCCAAGAATATGAGTGGAACCACATGACCACAAGCAAGTGATCACTACAACTCCGACTAAACCTCAAACCAATGTAATATGAAACCAAACATCAGGAAGATAATCAAGACCAAAGAGATAAACTCTGCACAACATATACCTGTGGAACATCCTCCTACACACACTTCTAACAACCAACTACAGGTGTCAAGTATGATCTCCTTCCCATCCCAAAGAAACGCCATAACAACATCCAATTGTTCAATCACCAAGATCAAGTATAGCAAATGTAACATGTAAACAATCATGGATGTAAGCCTCTCAAAGAAGACCAAACTATTTCATTTCCCATATTAGGAAACCAACCCATAAAGCATCTCTTACCAGTTCTTCATTAGTAAATGATATAACAAAAAAGGTCAGGGAGATAAACCATGCTGTACATCTTCCACTATGAATCCTCCAGAACCATTTAAACAACAATTCAAGATCCATAACATGAAAGAGAGTATAAAACACATCTGAAAGATACAATGGGAAAAATACCTCTCAAATTATACTTCACTACTGAGTAGACCAAGGGTGGAAAAGAAAAAAATACTCCTCCAAGATATACAAGCCACCATGACTCATCCAAGAATAATGTCCTCATTGGTTTCTGTTGAACTCAAGTTCAACCAAAGTGTAGGCTACTCAACTTTCTGTTGAAATCAACACCTTTCTCATCTCAGGAGAATTATAGCCTCACCTTATTCTCCATGTATCCATGAGCACCTACAAATGATCATCCCATGCTAAACTCCAAACTGCATTACTGCACTAACATGAAGTTCTCAAGCATATGACCAATGTACTCAAAACACTGAGAAACTCTAGACCACTGTCAAAGCTCCAAACATCTGAAACAAGAACTTATCATGACACCATGATCTACATATCCCCCTTAGGAGATACCAATGCTCCAAGTGAACATACCATGGTCTCAAGTGCAATGCACAATGTCAAAACTCCAGTGCATAAACAAGAGTATACCATGACATAAAGAAAACAAACTCAAAACCAACATCACCTGTCAAGCACCGACAACACCTCAGCCAAAGACTCCAAACGTCCTCCATGGTTCCAAGATGTTGCACATCCTCAAATAGTGCCCAAAAAAATGTGAAAGAACCCTTCTATAGGAACAGGATCTAAGAGTCCCTCCTAGTAACATCAACAACACTAAAGAAGATCATTCACCACCAAGTGATGAACTCACAGTCAATGCTAAAGCTCCCACTGAAACGTGACATCTAGGATTTCCAAGCATAATGACCAACCATCTCCAAAATTGAAAAGAAGATCTTCCAGGCCCACAAACATATAACAGTACTGATAATTAAACCAAGATCTCAAAAGTAAGGAGATTCACTATGCTACATGACTCCATAATCGACTATCCAGGAACTCACTTATCATCCATCCTCTTACCTCAAAATAGCCACACTAATGCACAAGTGACCACAAACAAGGCCAACTTATAAGTCTGCATAGACACTAAATCAAATCGTGTGGATATAGATAGTCCACTTCCAGGTTGTCACATTGCAAACATATGAGTAAAGACAGCCCATAACTTTGCACAACTCGTAGATCCAATTAATGAAACATGAAGAATCATCTACCACATCAATGTCTTACACAATATGAGGTCTCACAGGAGAACAAACATGTAGACACCCTGACTCAAACACCAAATCAAGTACAAATCCAATTTTCCAAACATGTCCACACCAAGCACCATAGTCTAGGAAACCAACAAGCAACACCACAAGAATGCTGAGTGACAAATCACATAACAACACTCTCATATAGAGAAATGATCTCAAAAAACCACATAATCACAAGTTTTGCTTGACGTGTAAAACTTGAAAAACCACATAAAACATGCAAGTACACAATACATCCTTAAAAAAGGAAACAACAGTTCAAGAACTCCAGGCCCCCTTCAAGCCAATTCCAAAACCATCAATATGCACATGCATTCGAGAAAGAGATAGGCTATTCTAGAAGCTTTCACACATTCGAGGTTAACAAAATACAATGCCTTCCAACACTAGGAAATACCACCCAGCATAAGCACTCTCTTCCATGCCTGAGACACAACCCAAGCTTCTCCATATCACCACAAAGCCTCTCACACAGACACCCAATATGAAAGCTTTGCTGCAACTCAACCAAGAAGAAAAGAAATCCACCTCATACATTAAGGTTATATCAGTGCCAAGATGATCAACTCCATCTACACCATCCTTCAAGCTATGTGATGTCTCTGAATACCACAAGACTTCCACTCACCAAAGGATCAATACATCAGCTAACTCCTCTAGATTTCCTCAAGCTTGACAGACTAAGAAATCTTCACAGGAGAAATTCACATAACCAGCAACCAAAGAAGGCTTTGATACCACTTGTTGGGAAAAAATTGTCATCTCAGATAAGCATCCAAGATCTGTAGCGTCTTCATTAACTTTAATTTCAATTAGATTGCCTCAAAAAAATGTACAACTATGTCACAAAGCAAAATCATACACAATTCGTTTCCCACATTAATCCTTCTGAGAGAAGCACATGTAAAATTCAGTTTCAACAACTTGCATAAATAGATTAAACAAATAGAACCACTAAATGTGAAAGATGGTACAAAAGATTAGAACACACAGATTTACATGGGGAAAACCCTTTTGGGTGAAAAACCCCACACTCCAAAAGATTCGAGCCATTGTATTATTTAGCAACAAATAAAGTTACAATACAATCTCAGGCTCATAGCCTTTTCACAGAGATTACACCTTGTTCCATTCTGGAGTCAAACAGGCAACAATCCTGTTCTAATTCCCTCTCCTTTTTTTATTTACATTTTTGATCAACCTCTCAATCCATTACAAACTTTGCACTGTTACAATATTCTCACACAATATACAGAGCAGATTCACATAGAGAGAGAGGTTTCACAATCAAATCGCAGAGAGAGTGTTTTCACCTCCTTCTGAACAGTATTCTCATTCTACAACCAACTCACGAACAATCCTGTAAAAATAGTTTTATCCCAACTCAGAACCATTTAGTTCATCTTCTACAGTTAGATCAACCGTCAACCTGTCTTGGACAAAAATTAGTCTACTCCAACTCATCATGTTCCTCCAACGAACAATCGACACATCGGCAGACCAACAAAGTCATCGTTCTTCCAACCATGGTCTTCTTTCATGTCCATCGGCCAGAGTCTCCCCGATGTCTTCATTATCTGAGGTCTCGACCAAGCCCATTGACAAGACAACATCTATCGGCAAGACATCTCACCGATGTCCATTGTAGAACAA
This sequence comes from Sequoia sempervirens, assembly GCA_007258455.2. Taxonomy (NCBI): domain Eukaryota; kingdom Viridiplantae; phylum Streptophyta; class Pinopsida; order Cupressales; family Cupressaceae; genus Sequoia; species Sequoia sempervirens. The sequence continues at coordinate 103,809,325 of VDFB02000008.1, read as the reverse complement.
TTGGAAAGACCACCATTGTCGCTAATACTTCACACCGATGTCCATCACATGTAGCTCTATCAGTAAGACCATTGCTATCGGCGAGAGCTCATAGATTGTCGGCGAGAGAAATGCTATCGCCACGAGTTCATACCAAATGCACCAGCCTGTCGGCGAGAGAAAAAATCCATCGGCAAGAGTTCTCACCGAAGGTATACCTATTGGTGAGACCTCCACTGTTGCTTAGACTCTTATCGAGCCTTCATGTCACCCTGACCAAATACCATCGGCTAGAGTCATACCGACATTCACTAGGAGCACCAACTATCACGGGATCAGGCATATCGGCAAGAGAACAAGTATCAGAGAAGGTTTCACTGAAGTCCCAAGTCACACTGATGACCAATTGGAATAGACCATCGGCAATAGAACAAGCATCGGAGAAGGTTTCACTGAAGTCCCAAGTCACACCGACGACCAACACCTCATCGGCAAGACATGCTCTATCGCTAAGACTCTTATAGAGCCTTGATGTCACTCCGATCAAATACCATCGACCAGAGTCATACTGACATTCATGACTAGCAAACCCATCGGTAGGAGACACAATGATATGCATCAGGAGTAGCTCCTTCGGCAAGAGAACCACTATCGGCCAAAGTCCCATCAAGATCCAAAGTCACCCCTATGAGATTTAGCTCACTGCAGTTCGAAACCTTTCATCGACAAGAGTCACACCAAACACACCCATTAGCCAGATTCACACCTAACAAATCACATCGGCTAGAGTTCTAATGTTGGTAAGATGCATTCTGAAGTATCGTGCCAACCTGACCATCTGTTCATCAGCAAGATGTACACCGATCAGACCTATCGGCCAGACTAACACTGTCGATATGAAATAGAGAACTCACGCTGACAGTTCAAGTCACTCCGATAGTTCTCTTTGGCAAGACTGAACACATGTCACACCGATTTGAACACTTCAAGCCTTCAGGACTAAACAACTCGTCGGTAGGATATCTCAGGTGTCTCACCGATTTATTCTTACAGGAGGTTCAGGTCAGCAAGATTGAGGCACATATCTCCAACACCCATTGTGCAATTTTTTGGTAAGTAAATTTAAAAAAATGTCATCATCACATTGATTACCAAAAAATAGTGTAGAAAAATTCATTTCTTCAACATACTTATCTATAAAGATTCCAATTGGATAATGCTCTTGTGTAGGTGCAATTTCTATGATTTTATCTTACATTTTATGTGTTACTTTCTAAATCAATTTCAGTTGTACTATGTTCATTGTTGTCTTCATTTTCATCATTGGTTTTAAGAGATTCTTTCCAATCTTTTTTTATTTTAACATTTTACATTCTATATAGCATTATCTTGCTTAATTGAGTCAAATATTGCATGATAATATTTGGTCATACCATCCCTTTTTGGAATGCATTTTTATATTCTAATGGTCTTTTGAGAGAAATATTGATTGTTTATGTGTCATCAATAGATTGTGGCAGTGCTTTTTGTATAATGTTTATGTTAATTGGAACATTAATGATAGAACCAGTTAATCCTATTTGAGATCTTTTGTATCCTACTTTCCAAATTTGAGCAAATGCAATTCTATGTGAGACAAGTTGTTCTTCTAATTGTGATAGAATTTGTACATATTTCAATGGTTTTTTTGTTCGAATATTATGTGGTGTTACATGTTTAGGAAACATGGATTGTTTCAATGATGTATGCCATGTTCAAAAAATAGAATTTATCAATACAGGATCATTAGATTGTATTAATTTGCAATAGGTTTGTTTGTATTTATCTTTGAAAATCCTAATGTCTTTGTTGAAATATAATATTTGATAAATTGCACATGCATATTTTAGTGTATCTTGAATTTTTTTTTCAAAAATTTCTATTGGTGATAATGAACTTTTTTTTTTTTATGTTGTAGATATCATTGTTCGATTATTGCGTATATGTTGTTTGATTTTGTGAAATGAAGTGGTGTTGATATTTTCTAGCTTTTTCATTTTGATAGGTTGGACAATTTGATTTTTGATTATTATTTTTAATGAATTATTTAAATTGGTGAAATGTTGTTGGTGGTTGGTAGTTAAGATTTTATGTTTGGGAACTTAGAAGTGGCTCAGAATGTCTATTACAAGGATTTGCATCATGGAAAAGGATCTAGAGTATGACTATGCATGCACTGATTGGTTTAAGTACAAGTATTTTTTCCCTAATATCATTGACCAAAGACATATTTATATTTTTAGCCATTTGGATAGCCAACGCATATAAAATATATCTCCCCATAGTCCAATTTCTTTGTTAATTATAGTTGGTTTTGTAGATAATCACATTCTACATAAATATGTTGTAGGAGCTTGTACTCTGTGCAATTGATGTAGAGTGTAAGGATCCAATTCGTAGTTATATAATTAATTGCTTCCGTTTCATGTAACGGCCCGCCATGCAACCCCAAAGGGAACTAATATGCCAACATTTATGGCACAATTTTTATTTTAAGTAACTAACATGCAACATAATATTAACACACAACATTTGAAATGAACTATACATGTACAACATATGACAAAGTCCCTTGGGGTTACATGACTGCATTACATTTCGAATCAACATCTATTACATTACATGAAAGATAGACATACACCAATAACCATAAGATAATAACATGGACATGGACAATACATTAATAATATGAAGATACATCGCTCAAGGATTACATCGATGCAATGACACTTCCCAACATGAATGGGAATAGTACAATATCATGGAATGTTACAAATGAAATGTATGAATAAAAAGCCTCAAGACCGGTTCCAATACTTGTATATCTCTAGAGTCTCAGCAACAGGTACAACTCGATCACGATTGGGGACTCAATGGGGTGCATCGCATGTTCCACCTGACCATATGGTCCCAAAGGCCCACCCCTTGTGCTAGGAGATGACAAGAAATACCTCAATGGAAACCATCAAGCGAAGCAAGGATTACAAAACTCCATGACATGAGCAACAATAAAATAAGGTAGCATCCAACACAAGAAATAACCAACACAAGATGTTGCCAACACAAGAAATAGCCAACATAAGAAACACGAAAACATCCAACACAAGATACATCCAACATAGAAAACATCCTCTTCTAGAGAAACCAGGCAACAAGACAACATGAAAAAAGCATCACATAACAACATATGCTTCCAGAGGTACATGAACCACAAGAGGGGAACAAAAAACATACAAGGTTGTTAAAGGGTAGAGTGTCATCACATAGGTAGCCATGGGTTACCCTGGCATAACCTTCCTAGGCTGCCGACCCCCATCTCGGGTTATCTTGGTAACCTCTACTGGCTGCTAGACCCCCATTCTCACTATGCGGGATCAACATACCTTGCAAGATTACTATGCAAAGGCAAGACAATTGATCTTGCCATTCCAGGCCTTCCCACTCATCCCAAGCCTAAACAAGCACTTGGGCCCATGAGTGAGGCTACATTATTTGAGTTAATGTGTGAAACTACCCAAACCCCCTAATTAATTAATTATCACTTGATTAAACTCATATTGGGTTATCCTGGACTAGCCACTTTGGGCACCAGCCCCCACTGAGAGCCACTCCCCCAACTAACAACAAAATCCATAAACGCAACGGGGCAAGCGAACTTGCACAAACTAACAAATCCATATAAATATGCACATAAAATGAGGCAAGCAACAACTCACACAAGATCTCCATAATAAATCATTTCCATCGTGCAAGGCTCAAACCCACATAAACACAATCTAAGTGTAAAGATCAATCATATAACCAAAAATCATGAAACCACCCACTTTCAGGTGAAACAACATAAAACTCAAATAAATACTTTAGACTTGGTATGGGTTACCCAAGGTGGATCCTCCTAGGTTGCCGACCCCCATACCAACTCTTGCAAGTAAAAATCATATCCCCTCTAACCTTTGGAAGACAAAAAAATTGCATTACAATGGTTCCCAAATCGATGTGGCTATAGAACATGATCTCAAAATTAAAACCAACCAAAACCATCTCAAAACTAAACATCTACGACATCAATCGTAAGAACAACCAATTCACAACTCAACACTGAAATCAACTCAAAAGAAGACAACTCAATGCCAATAAGCACAATGATTATCAATAAGAATCATCAAACAATACATCCATGAAGACCTTATTTTCTCAACTCATATTACTTATCCATATTCAAGCACAAAGTTCAGAACAACCAAACATTCAATTAATTCTGGCTGTTATGACAATAGTAATTCATGTAATGATGCATATCCATTAACAATTAAGAATGCCGAGTAGAATTACTAAATAATTCATTAATACTTGACACAAAGGTAGAACATATATTCTAACACATAAACACTATCTTTTCAAAAAGGATACAAATGTACACTTGAATTCCTAAATCTCTTTTACTTAATTTACTAACAATCCAACTATAAAATAATTAAGGACGAAGTCCCCATTCTCTAAAATATTGCAAACATTCATAATCAATTATTAAACAATTAATCTAATAACTAATCTCTTGTCGTATATAAAATAATCCTGAAAGGTTCAATATTCAACAATTAACGAAGAGATAATTTAATTCTTTTATTTAAATCAATCCTTTAATTATTGAATTAAAGATAGGCCAATTCTTTCAAAATATAAGTTAAGTTAATATTTTCTTTTAAACTAATTTAATTCAATCACTTATCTAATTCTCTTTCAAATTAATTACTTAAATACTAATATTTCTATTTAAATCCAATTTCCAAGAAATAACATAATAATATTCCTTTGTCATATTGATACTCTATGATTTTCTACAAATATAATTATATATATAAGTATATGTAAATAGAATTGACAGATTGCATCCCCGCTTTTAATTTAATATTATATATACATATAAATTTATATAGGTATTTATCTTTAAAGCAAAAGCTCCTGCAAGTTACAAATGTAGATTATCTTATATAACTATCCATATATATATAATCAGATTATCTTATATAACTATCCATATATATAATTAGACATACAGATACGCTGGTGACTTAGGAGAAACTTCAATTTTCAAATTGAAGCCAATAGGCTGGTAGACGTGAGGTTCAGGCCAACATTTAGTGAAGAGGAAGAAAGTCGACTGGAACTCTGGAGGCCCACCATAGTGGGTTTCAGTTTGATGGAAATATATATATATATATATTCCTAGCTACAAGTTCTCAGAGTCCATTGACTGAGTGAATGCGCGTTAACATATATCCAGAAGAATACAATGCAAGACTCGAATGAAGGGATGCGCATATAATATATCTGCGCAATAAAGATTATGATCAAAGACCATGGTTAAAGTTAATCCATATTAAATTGATATGAGCAAAAAGAAGAGTATTGTGGAGATGAAGCCCGCCACTCATCAACAAGGAAGATTTGTCAAATAAGTCTGAGAACAAGGCCACACACAGAAGTATTGATTCGCAGCTCAGAGATATGTATATATAGAAGTATGCATATATATATACCAATTTACAACTAACTCAATATCAACCAAGTAAGATAGTATGCATTTATGAGTTTATAACCAGCGCAGTGAAATAAATCTAACCCAGACCATTGTTTACTATGCATTGTTTACATTATATCGAACGTCAGAGCAATCGAATTTTGATAAATATCAATAACAGTTTGTAATACATAATAATCTACTGGAGGATGTCTGATTAAGACTCGACTTAACCCGGAGAAGGTAATATAAGCGGCGGTGCATGCAAGAAACCATCAGTTCAAAATTGATTACACAACAATGTTTATGAAATAGCCGATGCTAATCTAATTCCACGTTGCGCCGACAGGGAAGTAACACATTGTTCTAAAGTCATTTTGATAAGGAATGTGACAAAAATAGCTACGCATGGCATTCGGCTGTACCCATAGCTTAACTACAAGTTACTACTATAAGATGGCGACATAGGGAAAATTCAGGTTTTAGAAGGTCTGAAGATAGAATTGCATGCAAAATGAGGGAGGAAAGACGACGCAAAAGCAGTTTGCAAGAGAGATTGATCTGAGAGATGCGAACCATTTCCATCATTAAAAAAAAAAAAGGATAACTTTCTTGTGGAGATTATTGGTGATGCTAAATGGAACCATCTGATAAATGGGATTGTTCTATAATTATGAGCTCTGGATCAGACAACCAACAATAACGAAGGGAAAAATTCAATATTTTGTCATACGTTGTGGCTACATAAAAATGTGTGTGCAAAGACAAGGAAAGCGAACTGATCCCAAAAGGGGATTTTCAAGAATGTGATATCATGAAATGCCATCATTTCAGATTAAAAGAACGCATTGAAAGGACCTCTAAATTTTCAAACATATGCTAGTGGTTAAATAGGGCATAGCACAAACAAGCGAATTGATTAAAGGAATGCCATGATAACTGTCTTTGCATGGTCTGTGATGTTTGCATGACATGCCTAAAATTCCGATGATATAATAGCTTTAGATGCTTTCAAACAATACGATTTAAGTCCAGTTTCAAATTTCTAAAATAGATATGGATAGAACACAAAGAGATCTAAAATACTTGAAATGTAAAAAGGGAGATGTGTAACTTACAAAATCCATCACAGTGCCCTTGTAGCCGAAATACGACACAAGAGATCTAAAGAAGCCACAGAGGGCCAGATTACGCCTCGATCAATCAAAATTCTGCTCCAAACTTTCTCTTCTTCACTCTCCCTCCTCCACTCCCCTCCTCCCCACCCAAAATCTCTTCGCATTAATCCAAAAATAAATGCCACTATTCTTCATTTATGGAAAACATTACCCTAGGAGGGCGGTTACAAAACCATTCATGCAAAATTCTATAATTAGATCTTCATGTGAAACTGACATAAAATTGCATTTAAATTTTATTTATTATACTATTATTCATTACTTCCACAATCATTTTATTTTATTTTATAATATTCATGTTTGATTTTTTTTAATTCAATTTAAAGATTAATAATATTTTATTTGTCAAAATCACAGAAGTATTAAATTTTTTATTTAATTTATCATAATACCTCAAAACACAAATCGAATAAATTGAATCTATACCAAACCACACCTAACTTCGCAACGAAATAGAAAGCATCACAAGATGACGCAAATAGAGGGGCACTACATTTCATTTTTTACAAGACAACTTTGGAAATAATCAATAGTGCCATTATGTAGTTGAATTGATGTGTAATGATATTTGAGTAAGAGTTCTAATGAGTCAAACAAGCAATCTCCAACATTGCACTTAAATGTGTTCGTTCTAAATAGTCCTTCACTTTTAATGTAATATCAATGTTGCAAGGTTGAGTTTGAATTTTGAATTGATAATTGTCTACATCTATCATCTGCATTTTTCTGTCTTGTAGTTCTTTTGATCTCTTCATTTGTTTGATAGAAACAAAGGTTTTATATTAATCAAATTTAAATGAGATGTTGTAACTATGATCTATATGGGGAAATGCTTACTGATTTCCTTTGTCTATTAATTGTAATTTTATATGTTATTTTTTTAGTTCTTTAACTCTTCTCCTTTTGCAACACACAATTCCTATTTTCATTACAATATCTTTAAAATTGTAAATATTTTAATTTACTACTATCATTTTGCTAGTTTTTAATAGTATGCAAACTCTAGAGATTTTTGTAACATTAATAAGATTAGTCTTAATTCATATTTGTATTATGAAATTGTTTAATATACTAAGTAGCATTCATATTGATACTTTATTTATTTTTAACATGTTATAAGCCACAATAAGCTAAGTAGTCATATGGATCAAATTTATATACGCAATCAAACTTGTTATATAAATCTAAGTTGCAAAAGAGTTAAATCCAAGTGCATAAATTAAGTAGAAACTATGATGCAAATATATTTTTCAAATGGAAACAAAATACAAAGTGATATGATGACTACTTTTTACTATTAGAAAGAACAAAAATGCATTGAAAAAATTGAAGATGAATAAATAAAATTTTAGAAACTATCAAACAAATTTATTCTATTGTATAAAAGTTTATACTATTTTAAAGTGCTTTGATTATACTTTAGCTTGAGTTTTCTATATTTCTAGGTATAAGTTGCCTATCTTATTTTATGAGATGTCTACATTTGCTATCTGGTTTTCTCTAATGTAGCTCTTATTTGATAGGTCTTAAGAATTGAGGATATTTAAAAATAGCTCAAGGAAACTTATGAGTTGTGACATTTGATGTTCTCCTCAAGAAAAATCTTGGTTTTATAATTTTTTTGAATGTCCACAGATATTAATATAAGAGATGATTTCAACCTTAAATTCAAAAGTTGTCTTGGTTGATAGATTTAAAGAACTTGGAGAAATGGTATATCCAAGGCCGAGGGATTTGACAAAAGTATGGTTTGTGGTGTTAAGTAGTGATAAAAAAATTGAAAGCACATATGATATTACAACGTGAAAATGTAGTAGTTGGTGCTTCTTATGTAAATAAATTGCATAATTTCTAAGATTAGATTTAAGAAACCTTAGAACTTGGATTCTATTAATGTACAAAGGATGTATGAGGATAATGTTTCAGATTTTAGAACTTTGACTTGTTGGCAGCAAAAAATAATAAGAGAGAGGATATCAATTTGGAACAATGTTTGGGTCAGGTTAGGTTCTCATTTAGTAGAAAATTATTGGAGTCCTCTAGTGAGCATAATGTTGAAGATGTATTAGGGGAACAAGAAAGCATTTAAGGTTTTCCAATATCATCATTATTAAAATTTAGGACATAGTATACAGTTTCTACACCCTAGGATTCGAAACAAATTATCTAAGTTAACCTTTGACTAGATGCGCAATTCTAACATGTTTAATTTGCATACACAAGAAAGTTAAATACAAGAAAATAATAAATAAATAAAATGAAATAAAAGTAACAATTGATCTCAAACTATATTGTTGTTTTGAATTTTGGTTTTGTAGTGCAGATGCAAACTAGAAAGTGCTTAGAGAGGAACTTTACATATTGTCCAAAAAATTTAGATTATTTGAAATTTACATAGGCTTCTTTAGCTTCATATTCTAAAGCACCGAGAGGGTGGTGGAAAATTTGTGCATAATTTTGGTAGTGGACTCCATGATAAGTTCCATAATTTCCTCTATGCTATCTAGTTTTGTCTTTAGTTTCTCCACCTTCATTGTAGTCTATGAATAAATCTCACAATGTACATTGTTTTGTGGCAAGGGCATTAGGAGGTTCCTCAAGGAAAAAATAATGGGAATTGTGGATGGTTTTAGTGGAATCCTCAATATCTCGGTAATAAATAATAGCTATTCATCTTGTTGAAGAGATTGTTACATTTAGACCACAAAGGAGAGGGCTTAACAAAAGTAGCAATGATTTTTGGATCATCCATAGAAATGTCCTCAAAGAAAATTATTTTTAAATTAGTTGTTTCTATAAAAATACCAATAAAATTTCTCGGCCAAAGGTAATCCAGGTTGAGTAGGTGGGCGTGGTATCATCAGAGACCATAATGGGAAAATGATGTTGGCTTATGCGGTGAATCCTAGAGTTCAAACTTCAAACTTGGTGGAGGTGGCGGTTGCCTACCATGGTATCCGTATAGCCATGAATGAAGGTATATCCAACTTGGCAATCAAAGGAAATTCTAGAAATACCATAATGATTCTGAGTAGGATGTCAAACACTTGTTGTTCCCTTCAAGACCCCATCCTCTTGGCACAAAATATTATGATGAGCCTTGATAATTGTAGTCTACTCACGTGTTTAGAGTTGGCAATAAAGTGGCAGATGCTCTTGCCAACTTAGGAGATTTTACATCTAAAGCTATTATTTGGGATAATATCTCACTTATACTTGGACATGTGCATGACTTACTTTCTAATGATGAAAAAGAACATAAGCCTTGAGCTCGAGCTAGACTCCTTGTCAGCTCTCTTGGACAATTGGCATGGATTGCATTTATGGAAATCCTTCTTCCTTGGCTAATATTTTCACAAGCCTTCTCAACTTTGGCTTACACAATTTTTTGAGTGTTTTCACATATTTCTATGGCTTTCTCTTGCTTGGTGAGAATTACACTATGGGAGGTGATCTTGTTCAAGATGAACCCACCTCCTACAAGGTGTGGAAAAATGACAAGGATGTATGGACCATCCTTCAAAGAGGTAAGATGGCCTCGTATGTTGAAGGTATAAAGGGAAATGATCCCAATATTTCAATGGAATTTTCTAATTCCTAGAATGAGGGTAATGCCACCATTGGTGAGTACACCTTCCACCTCAACATGAGGCTCATTTCCAAAGTCACTGGACTTTCCTTGGACGAGGTCTACATTCCTTGGAAGTTGAAGGGTCATTATTAGAAGGATATGGATAGGTTCTTGAAGGAGGGTGAAAAAGTTAACTAGCTATAGAATGGGTTTAACTGTGAAAACCTTCTTGGGGTTTGGATAAGGATGGTGGAGGTCTTAAAGAGGTATACCACTTTGGAAGGTCGGTTCAAACATTTCCATACCCACCTTTTCCCTATATTAAATCATTTTTGCTATAATGTTAAGATGCATTTTCCCTTTTGGATTCTTTCTTATTTGGAGCAATATATTAAGGTTGTGTAAATTAAAAGTAAAATACTTTCCATTCACTAGGGGTTAATATTTTATTTATGCCACTACCAAGCCACTCTATCCCTTTCCTTGACCTCTGTCAAAAAGAATTCCCTTGTCATTTATGACCTTGACAAACCCTTGTAGGGACCCCTTTCCACTCGTGGTTCTATGTCAAATCCATCCTCCTCTCGTAGAATTACCAGAGCGAGAGGAAAAACCTTACCATTGAGGACCCAACTCATGACCCAAAAAAAGTGTTTCATTCTCTGACCCCACCCTTATTCCTACCTTATATTCTAATTTAGAGAACTCAGACGAGGAGTCTTAGAAACCCAACCCTATTAACTACCCTGTGGGCTCCCCTATTTATGAAGATACTTATGAGGTTTCCAAATCCCTTATTAATCCCCCAATCCTTAGAGATCCCTAAACTTTTGTGTTGATTTGAATAGCACCTTTGAAGAGCCCAAATTGGATAAAGATGTATGTGCACATTGTGTTCCCCTACAGACTAAATTGAATGGTGTCTTAGAGGCCATCAATGTTTGGAATGATATTCTCAAGTGGTTACTAGCCCAACTCATCACAACCAAGGAAAATAAAATTTTAGAGGAGAAAGTGCTTAAGAAAAAGGTGAATTAGCCAGGTGAGTTCGATGATGATGGGTGTTGGGGCCTATTGTCTTTGCTCGCCAATTCCTTTGACAAATGGGTGAATTGGGAGAGTGAGGTTGAAGAGCTCAGATTGTTGGTGGGTATGGAGGAAGATAAGATGAAGTTTTAGGAGGAAATTTCCACCATGTACAGTAATCAGGATAAAACCCTGAAATGTCTCTAGGATATTTTGGAATATAGTAAGGAGACCATCAAAAACACCATGGTCACTATCCATGTTTTTTAGCAAGAAATTCAAAACAATCATGGTAAAAGGGATATAAGGACAATCAAGATGGTGGTTACTCCAAGAAAAATGGAAAGAAAGGGGGGAGCTTTGCTTTTTCCAGTACCGAGGAGGTCCAACCCATCCACAAGGGGCCTTTTTCCTTTGAGGAGAAACTCCATTTTATTGCTAAGGAGTTGCAGGCCATTAGTGGCCTTAAGCTATTGGGAGACTAGTAGTTGGTTCAATCTCTTGCAATTTCTATCCCATGTTTTATTTTATTTTTTGTTGTTGGTCTATTTGTAGCTGCTCCTTTTTTGTTTATGGGTGTCTCACTTCTCATGAGACCCCTCATTGGGCCTCTACATGGCCATTTTGTAAATGGGTACGGTCCCTTCCCAACTTTAATATAATAAAAAAAATACCAATAAAATTTGAATATTCAATAACATAATCTATTGTTATTGTAGACACCTAAAAATGTCCTAGCTATATCAAACATCTTGATTTCACAAATTAACATCATTTTCTCTCGTAATCATCCTAATTCCTCTATTTAACTAATAATATCCAATTATTAGTTGCATTCACTTTATTCTCCTATTCGTCGAATAATTAAGGTTATTTGGTTAATTCATCATTTTCACACTAATAATCCCACTTGATTAAATAATTCTCAGTTGTTTAATTAAAAATCTTAATTCCTCTCATCCTCACAATTAAATGATTTCCATAATGTTTTAATTATCTAATTTTCCTCCAACTCTCTAACATGCGCAAAAAATATTCCCAAAGAATATCCCCTTTTCAAATTTAAATTCTTCCCTCTAATTCAAAATATCTCCAACTTATTTCCATGAAATAAGGGATATTTTAGGCTCTCATGAATCCTCAACCATTGATCCTTCTCGATCCACACTTACCCCTTGATCCCCTCTCATCCATTGATCATGAGATTTGATCTTCACTATTGGTCATAATTCCTAAAATCTATAAAACAAAGCCTCTCCTCTTCAATAGTTCATTCGCAATCTTCATAGCATCCTTACTCTCTCAAATTCTTGAGCCAAAATTAAGAACTTTGAGAACATTTTTTGTGAATCATCCCTCTTCAACCAAGCCTTTGCAAATGGATTATGCATTCAATTGAGAAATCTACATCACAATTATCCATCAATCCACAATGGTATTGAGGGTTTTCACTTTCAATTTGTTTAATAGCTTTGAATTATGTTTAATTATTTGAATTAAAATATTTTGAATGTTTTGCAAATGAAGTTCATTGACTATAGCTTTTGTTTGATCATTATCTTGTAGATTCTTAATGTTTTAGGATCTAATTGCTTTAATTCAATTCTTAATTGATCATTTAAGCTAACCATAAAACATTTTGGCATGCCCAATGGGACCCGCATCCCTAATTTAACCACTTTTGCAAAGTTTTATTGACCTTGTAGGTTACAGTGATAGTGCGACGCTTTTGCAGTGATAGTGTGACGCCTTTGCAGCTCAAAGTTCAACACATTTGTTAAATATCGACGCCTTTGACTACTTCTTTTTATTTGCTTGCAGGAAACTTCAACGCTTCTTTCAAAGAGTGATGCCTTTATAGAATCATGACACTTCTATTTTTTAGAAGATTGATGCCTTTGTTATAAAGTTGCACCTTTATTTTAACTTGATTTTGTTTATAGAGATAGTGTGACGCCTTTGTAGAATCATGACACTTTTATTTATCAAAAGATCGATGCGTTTGTTATAAATCAACGCCTTTGTCATAAATTCATGCATTTTTCATAAATTCAAACATTTGTTTTAACTTGAAATTTTTATTTGTTGAGATAGTGTGATTCCTTTGTAGAATCACGACACTTTTGTTTTTCAAAAGATCGATGGCTTTGTCATAAATTCACGCCTTTATTTTAATTTGCTATTTTTGTTTTTAGAGATAGCACACCACCTTTGTTCAAAGTATGACACCTTTGTGAACTGATAGAGCGATGCCTTTGTCTAAATTTTGATGCCTTTATTAGGTAAAAAGTTCTTTTGTTTGTTAAGGTTTTATTGAAATGAGAGAAAAATCGAGATTGCTCTCGAATCAAAATATTGTCAATTACATTCAACTAAATCTATTACAAAGCATTTACATTATAAGACCATTCAACAAAAACCACCTAACAACTAACTAATAACTAATCTATACTAACTAAAGTGATTATTGCATAATCACTTACATTATTTATATTAAATACTAATCTATGTTAAGCACTAATTCCTAACACCCCGCTTTAGTGCTAACATAGGAACCTTTTATTCTATGCTATAACATATTGATGGTTGGCCTTGGTTTTTGCCTGTATCTTCTAAATTTCCCCCTCCATAACAACAATTATGACATCCTGCATACATGGATCATTGTTGTTGACTGATGAACAATGCACTATCATACCTCTAATACCTTGGATTACAAACAAAACAAAAAATCCAAAACAATAGTAGACTGGTATAGGATGCTTGAACAATAGTCGATCCCATCCATCACTAAAAGAATTTTTGAACTCCCCATTTGTGTCCATCAGGTATGCAATATCACCCATAACAACAATTATTGTTTGCATTGCCAAAAACATAAGAAGGACATCATGCACTACAAAGATCCTAAACTTTAGCTTACACCAAGATTAATCCTCTAGTATTTCAGTCCATAGATGAAACTGTGCTTTATAGGTTGTGCAATGCGAGAACACAAAACCTTCCTTTACTAATCGCCAATGGTCAAGGAATGAACGATGAACGCATTGCTGAGTTCCTTTGCACATGCAAGGAGAAATCAATTCATCTCATTACCAGACTTCTTCATGATAAATGAGTGGCTTGCCCAATATAGGAACCACATCCATGAATATGCCCGATATTTAGTCTTTAAATTTGATGACACAAATAATTGCTATTATATACTCGAATTCTGGAGGCAACACGTCACTCACCAAAACTTAATCTAAAAATGTCCATTGACACTCAAATCTTTACATAGATAGAAAACCGATTTGAAACAGGGGGGTAATTCAATTTTCCAATGCTAAACAGGAATGCAACAAAGTTTATCAATACTGATGTAGCAACAACTGGAGACATAGTCACTACTCGGTCACAACTTTGATATGTCACATTAAACAATCTCAGTGCTTTGAAATATTTGAAAAATATTGCCATGATGCTAGAAAAATGAACAATTCCAAAATCCTCAATCTGCAGGCCCAAAAATAAAAATAAAAAATGAATCCTCCAAATTTTCAACACCCCAATGTAAACAGACTTCTGCAACTAATTGGGGGAAATATAATATATATATATATATATTTTTTGTTGATATGATAACAATGAACATAATGGAGTGTCAAACAATGGAAAGAATAAACATAGTGGAGAGAAAGAGAAGAAATACAAATGAATGATGGAGTCAGAAGGGTTTTAAACATGGTCTACATTTCTCACCTGTTGACCAATGCAAGAATGGAAGAAAACAATAGCAGTTGCACGTGGTCCTCACTGAAGTAACATTGTAAACATCACTTTGGATGAAAAAAAATGAATGGAAGGAGATTAGAGAGAGGTCCAAAACAAAATCTACTCTGATACCATATTAAAATGAGAGAAAAATTGAGATTTCTCTCGAATCAAAATACTGTCAATCACATTCAAAAAAATCTATTACAAAGCATTGGTATTGTAAGGCCATTCAACCAAAACCACCTAACAACTAACTAATAACTAATATCTACTAACTAAAGTGATTATTGCATAATCACTTACATTATTTATATTAAATACTAATCTATGTTAAACACTAATTCCTGATAGGTTTGCAATTCAATTTTGAATTCTTTATTTTGACTAACCTTTAACAATCCTCTATTTTTCCTAATTTTACTTAACATTTTGCAACATGTGGTATTTAATAGAAAAGGATGCGAGGATCTCCTAACATTTGTGTTGTAGGGTTTTGAGTTAATCTAGGATTCATTTTCCCTTGGTGCACTTGAAATTAATCTCACATTTCAATTGGTGCAAATAAAATGAACCTACAAATTTCATTTTTCCTTAGTGTACTTAAAATAAATCCTACAACTATTATTTTCTTTTGGTGCATCTAAAATGAACCAACAACTTGCACACTTCAATTTGGGATTAAAATTTACCAACAACTTGCATATTTGAATTTGGCATTTTTAAAAATTGAACCACATATTTGAATCCTTGGTGCACATAAAAAAAGTCTATGGAATTTTTGGTTAAGTGGATGTGTGTGTATGCTCTTTCCTTGTGCCTAGTTTGATCTTGGAAATTAGAAACTCCATTCATTTTCAATATGTTTGTACAGCTTGAGGTATAGTGTTTCATATACTCTCCCCTCGTGACTCCTAAGAATGATCTTGGGGACAAAAATAAACACTATTTCTGTTTATTTCTAAGTAGGAGACTTTTTGGGGGCCTCATCACCCCAAGTTTTGATCTCAAGCATGTTTCTTGGTGGGTTATATAAAGGGGGAGAATTAAAGTTGTACCCCATGGAGTAGCTTGCATCCTTCAAGCCAAGCCTCATGATCCTTAGTCCATCGAGAAATGTATAGGTGATGAGAAGAGAGGAGACCCCTCTCGACTTGGACATATCAGATGAGCTCTTTGTTCACAGAAAACCCCTAGACTACAAAATTGTAAAATCTAGAAGCCTAAGAGCCATTTGCAAATTGTTAGCTTAAAGTGGTACAACATACAAGGATCAATGCATTAAGTTAATTGCTATGTACTAACCTTTGTTGAGGTGACATATATTCCTTGTTAGGATCTTTTCCTTTCAAGGTGAGAGATGTCAAGGTGGTACATGACATTTTAATACTCTAGTCACCCATTCATTGGATGGTTATATTATGTAGGCCTACTCTAAACTATAATCCTGATCTATCACTAAAAATAGAATGTGTATCTATGGTGTGTCTTTATTGTAAATCTACCCGTGATACCAATTAGTGTGTTCTTGTTGAAGAAGACACACATAAATCTTCTAAAAAATCTATTGAGTTAGTCCTACATGTTGTTTTGTTGTTTTCTATCACTTGCCAGATCAATCAAACACATATTAGACTTCAACAAAATTCAAAACTCTAGACATACTTAGGATAAAATTTTGAAAACCCAAAACAAATGACTCCTTTGAGTTCAACAGTGTGGCGCTTCTATTTTATCCTAGCACTTTTGCAGACATCTTGATGCCTTTGTTTGCATAACGATGCTTCTATTTTTCCAAAATAACGCCTTTGTTTATATCTTGGCATGTTTATACATCTTGACGCATTTTCCTTAGATCAATTCTTTGCCATCTTACAGTGCCATGTTTGATTGTCACACTATACCACTTTTGTCTGTAGACATGCAATTTTGCAAATTGTGTCATGTTTGTCACAACAATGTACCATGTTTGACTAGCTTTTGATGCATTTTTAAAACCATGCATTTGACTGTTAGTCTAGAATGACAAAACCTTCAAAAATCTTAGAAACCCAATTCATGTTTTAGACAAATACCTATGCAAAATAGACCCATAGTCATCCTGATAATTCAAAATAGTAACATATGAACACCTCCTAGTCTTCCTTGAATCAAGTCAACCTTATCCAACTAGCGAAACAACTCATCATCTAAATGTTGGTCCAAGGTCACTTAGGTGTCTTTGTAAAACTAATCTTGAAATCACCCAAAGCATTTGAATTCCAATCTATTGTCCAAATTCACTTCCATTTCATCCCTACATAGGGTCATCATACCCAAATAACTTCAATGGCTTAACAACTATGGGTATCCCTTATCAAGACTTTGGAACACCTTGTCGTATGTTAGATTTTAATCAATGTCAAACTTACAAATCTATCAACCAAACAATCAAAACATGAGTCCTCCCACCAACACATTTCAATCCAACAACACCACCCACACATTACAATCCAACAACACCACCAACACATTGTAATCCAACAAAACCACAAAATGTAAGTACACTCCTTTAGGGGATCCAATTGAGTTCATGTTAAACAAGTTAATTCAATAAAAACATATCCAGCTTCCTGAGCAAATACATTACCCCAAACTTTATTTCACACCCTCATGGTACAATGACAATACTTATTGCCAATACCATAGAATAAAAGGTCATGAAACATCAAATTATGTGAGACTCAAAAGAATCATACAAGAACTTATTGATAAAGGTGCAATCACTATTGAGGATAACCTTCAAGATTTATCCATAAATAATCATATTGACAATGCCTCTACCTCATATAATGAGAAAGTCGACATATATCAAGAATCTTTTACAAAGCATGATCAAAATAATTCATCAATATCTAGCAATGATCCCTTTCAAGACATATTAACATCATTTGACCTCATGGTGGAAAATATTGAAGAGATCCTTAATCCAACACTTGATCCAAATCTAATTGATGATCAAGATATCCTTAATCCAATACTCATACAGGTCTAATGCAGAAAATCTAAGCCAAGAACTATTAGGTGCCACATATTTGCATTTTGAAGAAATTCAAGAACCCTTTGCAAGTAATCCATTATTGGAACTTAATCCATGTCAAGAACAAAAGCCAAAGCACAACACATATAACTCTGAAATGAATCAAGATCAAGAATCGCTATCTCTAAAATACTACAATGACTGAATAAGTATCTTCCAAGCGATACAATTCTTTCCAAAAGAAGACCATATCCATACACTGAACACTCCTACATCTACCCATGAGATACTTGCTTCCATAGGGCACGTAGATGATCGTATTCCAAAACAAGAGTCTCCTTCTCTTAACATCCTTACCAATGAACAAGAGTCTCCTACTCTTGACATCCTTACCAATGAACAATAGTTTCCTACTCTCAACATCCTTGCAAATAATCAAGTCATAGAATAATTCACATAACTTCCTAGCAACATTTTAGAAACTAATTATGGAGAAGGTTTTTGCATCGACTATGAATCATTGACATCTCTTGAAAAAAATAGAATATGATGCATCCTAAACTCAAACTAAAGACATTGAGAATGAAGATATCCAACATATTGAAGCACCTAAAACTTATAAACTTGGATCACATACCTTTGTCAAAGCAAGCTATCTTACCAATGAAGAAACTACCACCTTTAAAGGTTTCTAGTATAATAGAGAAGGATTAGCACCTTGTTTCCACAACAAATCATATTTAGTTGTAAACAAAAATTTTCAGCGGATGCACTATCAGGGCAAAGGATTAGGCCTACATGAACATGGTATCCTAGAAACAATGCATATTATTGACAATCCTAAGCATCAAGGTATTAGTTATTCAAAAATCAACGAATATAAACATGTTAGGGTATGTGCACCAATCTGTGACACAAAATAGGTACCACTTTTAAAAATTCATGTTTAAGCAATTTGGAGAGCACCAAATTGAAAAAGTAAATAAAAAACCCTAACCAAACATGTTTCATTACGTGTTTTTTCATGTTTTAGACTGCTGATTTTTGGATTTTCTCAACCCATAATCACCAAATACAACTTTTTTTTTCTCGCTTGGAGCATGTGATTCTTCATCAGTATGCCACCAAGATGTCTCAAAGGTGTCAGATGTATGTATTCCTAGTTTTTTAGTTTCAAATTTGAATTAAAATTGTAGATTGAATTAGGTTTTTTAATTAAAATTTCTTTTAATTTCTACAAAATGAATCTCCACCTCCAAATATTGAAAATTATCAATCACCTCCTCATGAAGACCCTCAAGAACAAGAACATCAAATTCATCCCTCAATTTGTAGACATCTTGTAGGAACACAACAAAATATTCTAAATCAAATAGAAAACAACAAAAGAGAATTTGAAGAATTGATTGCAAGTTTAAATGATACTGTTGCAACACATCCACATAGGAGAGGCTTTGTCAAATCCCTATAGTCTATTTTATCTCATGTAGGAATAATGAGTGCACAAGTTAATTTTTGGTCGAATAAGAGGGAGGAATTAAAACAATTTTATGCAAGTAGACTTTTGTATATGTGTAATGGCGTGAATTTGCACCCCTTTCAAATTCCACATTCACATACCTCCTACCTTAGATAATTAAGTTTGATAATGTAATTCCACACTCTTCATCTATTTTGCATCCACTTGGAAACCTATTTTAATGTCGATGGGGGATATTCTGTCTGGGATGCTAGTGCGGTGTACGGACATCTGCATGGCACACTACCATCCTGACAGGATTCCTGCCTTTGGAATTTGTAGAGGCATTACACTCCTCCATTGGACACAAAGTGTAATATCTCTTGCCCTTCAGACCAACTTTGCATGACTCTTTTCCCTCCAATTTCATCTTCAAATGACTATCTCTTCCATTCTTTGAGGGCTTCTTGATCATCTTAACACTTTGGGAAATTCTCTACACAATTCTACACCCATTTTCAAGCTTCACCACCTCCACTAAAGTTGCAAGTTATTGTTTTGTTGGTCCACTCTCTTTGTTGTTGTGACAACGTCGATCTTTGATAGCTCGCAAGATTTCTTCTTCTCCCATTTTCCTTGAGTGCACGTGGTTGAAGGTAATACTTCATTTCCTTTTCTCTTGCATTGTCATTTTAATATTGTAGCATATTATTGTTCAATATATTGCTTGCTATTGCTATTTCAATATCTTTCTTTATCACATTTATCCAATCGTTGCTATATTGGCTATCCATGGAGGTGGAAACACCAAAGCGAGGGACTAACTCTGATAGTCCTCTATACATAGCTCCAAAATTTTCTCATTCTTGTGTGTGTAGGATTTTCTTTGAGTGAAGACCTTGAAGATATCAACTTGTGGGTAGGAAGGTGTGTTGGATCTTAGTTGTGATCATATGGTTTGTCCTTGATGTCAAAATCCCTTTCAGTTGATTCTACTTGTTGACTGTTTCAGATTGGTTTCTCATGCTTTATCTTGGTACAGTTTTGTCTATATGGCTTACTTGTCTTGGCATTCAGTGGAAAACTTACATTCAGAATTTTAATATCTTTTGGTACTGATCAGTTTGAGCTTCATGCAGTCACAGGTTATCTTTTGTACATTGTTTCGGTGACAAAAAAAGAACATATCGGCGTGAGAATGCTTGGGTCTCCCCGATCCATTTCTCTGATAAACGTTTGTGTTTCCTATTGGCAAGACGTTTCTGATGTCATAACGATTTGATTTTACATACAGGAAACTTTCGGTGTGACATTGATCGTGGTCTTGGCGACAGAAGAAAAGTCTATCAGCAAGAGCTGGGTGGTATCAAAATACATCTCGGCGAAGTGGTTTTGTCTTGCCGACAGGGGCTCTTCATCAATAGGTTCTCGAGGAGTGTCTTACTGAACATCACATCTGGGGTTTCACTTCGACCAGACATGGTGTATTCGGTTTAGTATCTCAGCGAATTCAAGTGTGTCTCACTGACCGTATGCATATGGGGTCTTATCGGTAAAACTAATGGCTATCGATATAATGTCTTGGCGAGACCTTGTTGTCTTATCGATCAACAACAAATGGGTGCTTTTCAGTGAGAGATTTCATTCGATATAATATCTTGGCGAGGTTTTCTTGTCTTGCCGACTGACAACGTAAAGGTGTGCATCTTGGTAAGAGTTGAGGTTTTTGGCGTGAGGTCTCGGCGAGTGACCTTCAGTCTCGCCGATGGAGCACAATGGGGGATTTTGTCGGTATTGGATTTGACTTGTCTTAGTGACACACAAGTGGATGAAGAGTTTCAGAAGGACATGGTGTGCTCTACAAGAGGTCTCCCCGACTTTGATATGTCTCGCTGATGGAATTCAAAAGGACTTTATCGGTGTGAGATTTTTTCTCTCTTGGCGATCTGAGGTGAATTCAATATGTTTCGATATGACATGAAATGATCTACAAGATGTCTCCCTGATGGTTTGAAGTTACAGCAACATATATAGAACGGATGGACTTGTCGGCAAGAAAAACCTTATGTCACGGCAACCAAAATGTATCATGTGGACTTTCGATGAAACATAATGAAATCTACATAACGTCTCCCTGACAACAGGATGTCACAGCGACTCAGAATGACTTTCGGTAAAACAAAGACTTGTCTACAAGATGTCTCTCCGATCTCAAAAGGCTATAGCAATAGTGAATGAAACAAAATGGCACGTCTCGGTGAGAAAGACTCTTGTGTCTCAGCGACTGAAACAAATTTAACAAAAATGTGATCTCGGGGAAACATAAAGATCTTCGATATGGTTTCTCCCCGATGGCAGAAGGTCATGGCGACGCACAGGGACCAAAGGAACGATCAACGTTATAATTGCCTTCGGCATACTTGTCTAGATGTCTCAGCGAATGTTTAACAACTTTGTCTCTGTGGCTGATATGTGATTTTCTAAGTATAGTTGCATGGCGACATCTTTTGTTGGCATCAAATCTTTGGAAAAATATTCTCTGAGATTTCAGAGGATATGATTTTCTGTTAGTGGGCTGTCATGACTTTGATGAAAACCTTTCAGTTACAATTTGAAATCTCCTGATTCAGTGTAGAAATTAAAGCTCTCTGGATAGGTGTTACTCTGATTTTTACCATCATCTACAGACTGTCATTATTCAGCTTCATATTCAAAGTTTAGCAAGAGAGTTTTAGAATCTTGTGTAAAATGCTTTTTGAAGATTTCTTCATAACTGACATACTTGAAATGTATATATAAACCTGTGTTGAAAACAGTGAAGGTTGGTGATTGTAATTCTGGGATATTGTCCTTAAGGTTTTCTATAGATGAGAAAACAGAGAAATATGTGCTTAACTGAAAACAGAGAGATCCTCTGATATTATGAGTGTAATTCTGAAATCTGAGTAAGGGGTTGGTGCTTCTTGAGATTGGTATGTCTAAATGAGGGGTTGGTGCTCAGAAATTAGCCTATAAGGCATTGTTAACAGTGGTTTTTGAAGATTAAGCCAGTAAGGCAGTTTAGGAGTGGTTTTTCTACCCTAGGAGGGTTTTCCACTCAACAAATATTTTGTCTCTTTGTTCTTCTGTGTGCTCACTACTTTTTTGTGTTGTTGTTGTTTCAGTTCTCTGTTAGGGTTATTACTGTTCTTAGTTCTGTTTATGAATGATTACATTCAACTCATGAATGCATTAATCAGAGTAATATTGAGATCAAATCTGAGCTATGTTTTGGAAAATGCAAGATATCTCACTCAAATCATATTTTCATAAGTTGTCTAATAGACTGAGTTGATGTTGTCATATGTTTGTGCTTTCAAAATTAATTACTCTACTCTATTGTTGAAAGAAAAGGTTCAAATCAGAATGAAAAATCTTGGTCGAAGTTGAAAAAGTTTAGACACTGATTCACCCCCCCTCTCAGTGTCTGTCCATAACTCCAACAATTGGTATCAGAGTGTAGGGTCCTCTGATAGGTCTAAACCACCTAGGATTGTTCCTGGTTTCTTGGAGTACTCTGGTTAATATGGGAAAGAACAAAAGGAATAAGGGAAAAAGATGTTCTTAGCAAAATGCTATTCATCTTGTTCAACTTGAATCTAGTATAAGTAACAACAAGGAAGAGTTCATAAACAATAGCTTTGAAATGGTAGAGTATCCTAGATCTGGAACTCCTTAGTTCAAAGAAACAAACTTTATTATATGGAAACATAGGATGGAAACATACTTACTTTCTTTAGGATCTAAAGTGTGGGCAACAGTTGAAAAGGGTTGTACTACATTTGCAACATCTCCTTCCACTCTTGAGGAGAAGAAAGCACTTGAATCCAATACCAGAGCTATAAATGCTTTTTTTAATAACTTGCCAAATAAACTCATTACAAAAGTCATTCATTACAGCAGTGCTAAGGAAGTTTGGGACAAGTTGACTGAAATGAATCAGAATAGTGAGTTACAAGAAGAGATATCTTTGGATACTGAAATAAGTTGTGAAACATCTGAGAGTGAAGAAGGTGTAAACCTTCATAGTTTTGAAAAGAAGTCCAAGGAGATCATTAATGAATATTTAAATGATCAAGAAACTTTTGTAAAAGTAGATCAATCTTTGGGTGAAGTTAACTCTGAACAAGAATATGATGAACCAGAAAGTGAGGTTGATTTGGAAGGTGAACTCCTATGTGCCTTAGATACTATTAAGCAGCTTAGAAAAGAAAACCAGTTTTTAACAAGATAGCTTCAACAAAAAGAGAGTTTGGAAGTCAAGTTAAAAGACAAGGATGAGTTGTGTAATAAACTAGAAAATGAGATTGATTCTTTAAAGAAATGTTTAGATAATGATTCCTTGTTAAAAGAACTAACTATTAAGAACAATATGATTATAAGTCAAAAAATTGAAATTGAAGAATATAAGATGATTGCAGACGTTGTGAGTTCTGATTTGGAGGTTACAAAGATTGTTTGTCTAAAACTTGAAGAAGAAGTAGTTGCTTTAAGAAAAGAGCTTGAAAGTATCAAGGCTCAATCTGGTAAAATTCAGAAATTTGATCATAGTACTAATATATTGAATGAGATGTTGGGCAGGCAAAAGCATTCTAAAGATCCTACAGGAGTGGGATATGAGGTTGAACAAAGCTCTGTAGACAAATCTAAACATGAAATAGTGTTTACTACTTTAGATGGAAAGAAGTTTACAGCCAAGCAAACACCAAGAATGAAGGTTGATCTTGGTTACACTATTGCTGCATCAAAGGATAACATTGACACTAGAAGACAATCTAAAGGTATTCATAGAGAAAGGAAAAATGTCTTCAGATCTTCACATCCTTGGCATGATCATTCATTCAGGTATAATTATTCTTTCCAAGGATATTGTTATGTTTGTAATGACTATGGTCATAAGGAAATTGATTGTATAAGATGGTCAAATAAGAATCATTCTAATGTCCCTAGAAATGAGGATGTGGTGTGTTACAACTGTAACAATTTTGGTCACTTGAGAAGAGACTGTAGAATAAATACAAGTGATAATAATGTAGGGAACAATGCTGGAAATGTCTGTAGGAAGTCATCTATTTCTCAGAACAATCACAAAGTCATTTTTTTCAGATGTAATAATATTGGACATAAAGTACAACAATGCATATTCAATAGAAAGATAGGTACTTTAAGCAAACAAGTGAAAAAGTCTTCATTGGAGTGGAGAAGAAAGAGCAATCAAAATGACAAGAAGAGCAATAAAGATGCTTCTGAGAAAACTTCTTGTGCACTCCTTGCACAAGAGTTGCCTTCCAGGTCTTGAGAAGAAGCAAAGACTCAGGGGGAGTCTATTATGGTAATATGTTTTACCCCTTTGGAGTCTAGAATGAGGTATGACATCTTGTATTTTCTTTTAGTTATATAAGATGTAGAGAAATGGCTTGTAAATGCCACTATTTCATTATGTTTTTGAAATACAAGTTAGAAGTACATTGACAAATCTTTGGTGAGGTTGATGCTCATTTCTTAAAGTGTTGATGAATCTAGTGTCTTGCTAGTAAACTAGACAATATTTTGAAGGAAGAGAAATGGCTTAAATTCCTTAACCTTTTGTTATTTCTAACAAAGGTAATCATCCGATTTGAAAGGTAATGGATAAATATCTGCATTAAGGATTGTTTTTGCTTGGTCTAGTGGTTGACAGTTTTCATAAGTTTTTGGAATGACAGTGCACTTTGTTCTTAAATGAACTTTTTGGATGCTTGGGCTTTGGAAATAATGGTATGTCCTTATGACATCTTTGAGCGGTGTGGAGACATATAGATGAGTTCCTCATTATATTAAAAATAAGAAATATTTTTGATGTGATGTCGATGTATTTATCTTTGGAGAACAGTGATTGAAAAACATGGTTGATGTTATGAGTTATTTCTGTGATGATATTATTCGGTATTGCATGAAGAAGCTGAGTTAAGTTTGTGTGCTGAATGAAGATAGTTACAATGTCTTTTGCAAGTTGTTATGAAGGAATTGAGTGTTTTGGTCTTCTAAGTATGGTACAGTGATCTAAGTAGGTTGCTACAGTAGTCTTGAGAACTGTGTATGTTCATGGGATATGCTCTGATGTTTGTGTTTCGATGAAGGAAGGTGACTGGTAGTATTAACCTCATCGTGTATGGCTGGGACTTATTTTTGAACTTTGAAATTAAGTGCTCTGTGTGAAAGTGAGTGCAAGTTATATAAATGAAAGCTGCTTGAATTCATGTTTTGATAGAAACAAAAGCAGAGAACTTTGGTGTGCTGCCTTGAAGATAGATTATCTGCATGATGTTATTAAGTTCTGATTTTGAAGTGGGAGTTATAGCACGGGTTGTTACTGCTGATTTCTCTGATAATTTCTATGCATTTAAAGTGAGTGAAGTTGTGTTGTTACAGTATGATGCTCTATCTTACATTGGTTATGTGAAGTTATACAATATGTCTGCTGCACTATTGCTCTATTTGTAGCTGGTTCTTATGGTATTTGGTTGGCTTCTCAGTTGTGTTTTCTGGCATTGCACATTCTTTCCCTCTATCCTTTGTCATTGAGGAAAAAAGGGGGAGAGTCATTTGTGTTTTTCCATCAAGGACAAAGGGGGAGTTTGTTGGATCTCAGTTGTGATCATATGGTTTGTCCTTGATGTCAAAATCCCTTTCAGTTGATTCTACTTGTTGATTGTTTTAGATTGGTTTCTCATGCTTTATCTTGGTACAGTTTTGTCTATATGGCTTACTTGTCTTGGCATTCAGTGGACAACTTACATTCAGAATTTTAATATCTTTTGGTACTGATCAATTTGAGCTTCGTGCAGTCACAGGTTATCTTTTGTACATTGTTTCGGTGACAGAAAAAGAACATATCGGCGTGAGAATGCTTGGGTCTCCCTGATCCATTTCTCTAATAAACGTCTGTGTTGCCTATCGGCAAGACGTTTCTGATGTCATAACGATTTGATTTTACATATAGGCAGCTTTCGGCGTGACATTGATCGTGGTCTTGGCGATAGAAGAAAAGTCTATCGGCAAGAGCTGGGTGGTATCAAAATAGGTCTCGGCGAAGTGGTTTTTTCTTGCCGACAAGGGCTCTTCATCAATAGGTTTTCAGGGAGTGTCTTACCGAACATCACATCTGGGGTTTCACTTCGGCTAGACTTGGTGTATTCGGTTTAGTATCTCAGTGAATTCAAGTGTGTCTCACTGACCGTATGCATATGGGGTCTTATCGGTAAAACTAATGGCTATCAATATAATGTCTTGGCGAGACCTTGTTGTCTTACCGATCAGCAACAAATGGGTGCTTTTCAGTGAGAGATTTCATTCGATATAATATCTTGGTGAGGTTTTCTTGTCTTGCCGACTGACAATGTAAAGGTGTGCATCTCGGTAAGAGTTGGGGTTTTCGGTGTGAGGTCTCGGTGAGTGACCTTCGGTCTCGCTGATGGAGCACAATGGGGGATTTTTTTGGTATTGGATTTGATTTGTCTCAGTGACACATAAGTGGATGAAGACTTTCGGAAATACATGGTGTGCTCTACAAGAGGTCTCCCCGACTTTGATATGTCTCACTGATGGAATTCAAAAGGACTTTATCGGTTTGAGATTTGTTCTCTCTTGGCGATTTGAGGTGAATTCAGGATGTTTCAGTATGACATGAAATGATCTACAAGATGTCTCCCCAATGGTTTGAAGTTACAGCGACATATATAGAATGGATGGACTCATCGGCAAGAAAAACCTTATGTCACAGTGACCAAAATGTATCATGTGGACTTTCAATGAAACATAATGAAATCTACATAACGTCTCCCCGACAGCAGGATGTCACAGCGACTCAGAATGACTTTCGGTAAAACAAAGACTTGTCTACAAGATGTCTCTCTGATCTCAAAAGGCTATAGCGATAGTGAATGAAACAAAAGGGCACGTCTCGGTGAGAAAGACTCTTGTGTCTCAGCGACTGAAATAAATTTAACATAAATGTGATCTCGAGGAAACATAAAGATCTTCGATATGGTTTCTCCCCGATGGCAGAAGGTCATGGCGACGCACAGGGACCAAAGGAATGATCAACGTTATAATTGCCTTCAGCATACTTGTCTAGATGTCTCAGCGAACGTTTAACAACTCTGTCTCTATGGCCGATATGTGATTTTCTAAGTATAGTTGCATGGCGCCATCTTTTGTTGGCATCAAATCTCTAGAAAAATATTCTCTAAGATTTCAAAGGATATGATTTTCTGTTAGTGGGCTGTCGTGACTTTGATGAAAATCTTTCAGTTACAATTTGAAATCTCCTGATTCAGCACATAAATTAAAGCTCTCTGGATAGGCGTTACTCTGATTTTTACCATCATCTACAGACTGTCATTATTCAGCTTCATATTCAAAGTTTAGCAAGAGAGTTTCAAAATCTTGTGTAAAATGCTTTTTAAAGATTTCTTTGTAACTGACATACTTGAAATGCAGATATAAACCTGTGTTGAAAACAGTGAAGGTTGGTGATTGTAATTCTGGGATATTGTCCTTAAGGTTTTCTATAGATGAGAAAATAGAGAAATGTGTGCTTAACTGAAAACAGAGAGATCCTCTGATATTATGAGTGTAATTCTGAAATTTGAGTAAGGGGTTGGTGCTTCTTGAGATTGGTGTCTCTAAATGAGGGGTTGGTGCTCAGAAATTAGCCTATAAGGCATTGTTAACAGTGGTTTTTGAAGATTAAGCCAGTAAGGCAGTTTAGGAGTGGTTTTTCTACCCTAGGAGGGTTTTCTAGTCGGAAAATCTTTTCTCTTTGTTCTTCTGTGTTCTCGTTGCTTTTCTATGTTGTTGTTGTTTCAGTTCTCTATTAGGGTTATTACTGTTCTCAATTTTGTTTATGAATGATTACATTCAACTCATGAATGCATTAATTAGAGTAATATTGAGATCAAATCTGAGCTATGTTTTGGAAAATGCAAGATATCTCACTCAAATCATATTTTCATAAGTTGTCTAATAGACTGAGTTGATGTTGTCATATGTTTGTGCTTTCAAAATTAATTACTCTACTCTATTGTTGAAAGAAAAGGAAATCAGAGTGAAAAAGCTTGGTCGAAGTTGAAAAATTTTAGACACTGATTCACCCCCCCTCTGAGTGTCTGTCCATAACCCCAACAAGGTGCACTTTCCTCAACCTCCTTTGTCAATTCATAGTTAGAATTAGTTAAAGTATTCTTCTTGTTACACTATCGTTGTATTCTTTTCTATTTCTATTATTGCATTAAGTCATACTTGTTAGCTTGTTACTAAGTTTCTTTTAGTCTCTGATTGTACTTTACACTTTTTATCTGTATGGATGCCAACACACTGCGTTGTTGTCCTTGTCCCACGCTGTACTCCTCTAGCAATGAGCTACCTAAGTTGTAGTCCAGACTTTGGAAACTCGCTCACCTGACCTCCTAAAATATTTAGGCTTGTTAAAGGACAACAACAACCTAGTTGTTCTTCCTTTTAGCCTCTAAACTCTAATCTCTCCCAAAAAGTTCCATTAGCTTGAGGTAGATCAAGGCTGCCTATTAGTCTAGACCCTCCTATGATTTGGGGTCCTAAGCAGACGGTCCCCCTCCTCTACATTTTGGTGAATTCGACATGAACTAATTTAGTTCTATTTTGTATTGTTGAAGGAATCTTCTCTCGTGTTCTTGTAGGTGTGTGCATTGTAGGGCACTTAGCCTTGCAACCCAACCTACAACCCCTATCAACTTAGTTAGAATAATCCCCAAACGTTGTGAAGCAAACTCTAGAATAGGTCACTATCTGATTGTTAAACCTTTTGGGTCTTCTAAAAATGTCCTTTCCGGTGTACATAAAAAATTGCTTCATTCATGCATCTTCCCATCTTGTTTGTGCAGCCTGCGAATGGGTCTCCTACTATAACCTTTACATCATAGGACTTTCCTATGAATGCTAATAGAGAATCCTCTCCTTTGAATATTCCTGCTCGTATCAATGGGAATACTATGACTGGAATTCTCGTTGATCCTACGTGTCGAGTTAATGTTATTGCAAAAGTTATTATGTTAATAAAATTCCTACACAAGCATGGGCGTGATGAATCTAAGAGTATGATACGTACGCATGATGGGCTTTTTCTCCCTCCCATCGGTCCATAATCCTTTCAGTCCTGGTAGGGACTTGTCATGTCCTCAAAATCTCAACATTAAGATAATAATTAAATAAGATAAAAACATAATAAAAGTACAAACATTAGTAATTGTAATTATCACAAAATAATATTATAATTAAATTATCAAAGATAATATTGTAAATATTAAAATATGAATTCTAATAATTTAAATATTATTATAATATAAAATATAATAATATATATTGAAAGAAATAAATGGAGCAAGCAAAGAGATAAGGGATTAAAACAAGATAATTATGGAATATAAAATTGTAAATAATGATAATTTAAATAATAAAATAAATACTAAAAAATTATCAAATTAATATAACACAATAAAATCAGTTAATATAAATATTATCATAATTATCAAATAATTATTAAGAGATAATATTATAAATATTAAAATATACATATTTAAATAATAAATATAAGTAATACTATAAATAAATATAAATAATATTACAAATAAATTAACAATAAAATAATAAAATATAATACACATCAAAAAAATAAAATAAAATGAATATAATTTGAGATATCATTAAGGAATGTTTAACTAAAAGTCATGTCCATTTGTGGGTTTATCTCTATTCAAAGAGATGCCTCTCTTCATGGAGGTATAAGGATATAAAATAAGGAGTGGAAGATAAAGGAAAAAAGATATATGAAATACACATCAGATTTTAAGAAGATAGAAGAGTAAAGGAATGAAAATGTAAAAAGGAGATCTATCAATAATGTGCAGAGAACAATAAAATTGAAATTAGAAAGGTTTGGAATTAATTTTCAAAAGGCAACAATCATTTCAAAAGGTTGCATCCTTTCTAATGAATGTCTCTTTTCAAAAAAATACATCTTCTCATTTGAATGTGAAGATATAAAAAGGGAAAGAATGAAATATGTATAGAAGGAAGAAGGAAATAGAGAATGGAATGGGAAACATGAGATAAAATATAGACTGCAGATCATCTAAAATTTATAAAGACAGGCAGATGGAAAGTAGATAAGCATTTTATGAATATAAGGAGATAAGTATTTTATGAATTTAAATAATAAGTTAGATAAATGTTTTTACATTTAAATAATGATCTTGATAAATACATCATGGATTTATATAATAGTCTAATTAATAGCAATTCATACATGATGCTATTTATTTGATGTTATCTATTTTTTTTTATTGATTGCATGGGGAATAATAAATCATGCATGCTACTAGTTATATATATATATATATATATATATATATATATATATATATATATATATATATATATATATATATATATATATATATATGTAATATGATTATGCAATAAAGATACTTGTAGCAATTATTGAGCCTTATAAGTAATTGTGATTATTTGATAGAAAAATGAACAAATTTATGAATGTATTTATCCTATGATTGATCAGGAAAAGGAGAAAAAAAATGCAATATGAACACTAGACCATCATAAAAGAATATCTTCAAGAAATCAAGGCAGATTTAGGGTAATCCCAAAATGGGGACATCACAGTGGTATCAGAGCATCTTTCTTGCCATCCTGTGTGTGCTTGAGCTAGTTGCTTGCTTTCTTGAGCTACGTGCTTACATGCTTGAGCTGGTTGCCTACTTGCTTAAGCTGGTTGCCTACTTGCTTGAGCTATTTGCTTACTTGCTTGAGCTACTTGCTTACTTGCTTGAGCTGGTTGCCTACTTGCTTGAGTTGGTTGCTTGTATGCTTGAGCTACTTGCTTGTCTACTTAAGCTACTTGCCTACTTGCTTGAGCTGATTACTTGTGCACACTTGCGTTCTTGAGCTGCCTACCTATCTACTTGAGCTACTTGCATACTTGCTTGCATGCTTGAGCTACTTGCTTGTCTTCTTGAGAAACTTGCCTATGTACTTAAGCTACTTGCTTATGTGCTTGAGTTGCTCATTGCCTGCTTGATCTACTTGCTTGTGTGCTTGAGATACCTAAGTTACCTCCTCTAGACGATGAAGGACAACTTATCTCAAGATCCATAATTTATCATAGACACTAGAGAAAGGA
Organism: Sequoia sempervirens; assembly: GCA_007258455.2. Taxonomy (NCBI): domain Eukaryota; kingdom Viridiplantae; phylum Streptophyta; class Pinopsida; order Cupressales; family Cupressaceae; genus Sequoia; species Sequoia sempervirens. The sequence goes on along the minus strand of VDFB02000008.1, from coordinate 103,777,521 downwards.
ATTTGTGGAACAAGATCATTATAGAGTTTTTAATCAAATGGAGGGGACTTCTTGAAGACGATGCTACATGGGAAAGAGAAGAATCCATCAAAGCGTTTAGAGATAAACAAAGTCAATAAGGGAAAACCCCTAAGAGTTCTTGACTAAGAACAAGAAATAAACTAACTATTGTATGTAATTCTTTTTGCATTCAATATAAGCTAATGAGTCATTTCCTTGCAGGATAGGGTGTCCATAAGACTTGGAAGAGATTAGATGTAATGAATTGTTACAATCTCTTTCCAAGGTTATAAGGCTAGATAGACCTAAGAATAAGGTGTCCAAAAGACTTGGAAGAGATTAGATGTAACGAAATAGTATAATCTCTTTCCAAGGTTATAAGATTGGATAGACCTAAAGGTGTCCATAAGACCTAGAAGAAGTTAGATGTAATGAAATGTTACAATCTCTTTCTAGGGTTATAAGGTTAGATAGATCTAAAGGTGTCCAGAAGGCCTGGGAATGGATTAGATGTAACGAAATGTTACAATCCTTTCTCGGGATAAGACCTGAAAGAGGTTAGATGTAACGAAATATTACAATCTCTTTCCAGGGTTATAAGGCTAGATAAACCTAAAGGTGTCCAGAAGACCTGGAAGAGGTTAGATGTAACAAAATGTTACAATCTCTTTCGAGGGTTATAAGGCTGGATAGACCTAAAGGTGTCCAAAAGACCTGGAAGAGGTTAGATGTAACGAAATGTTACAATCTCTTTCTAGGGTTATAAGGCTGAATAGACCTAAAGGTGTCTAGAAGACCTGGAAGAGGTTAGATGTAATGAAATGTTACAATCTCTTTCCAGGGTTATAAGGCTGGATAGACCTAATGGTGTCTAGAAGACTTGGAAGAGGTTAGATGTAATGGAATGTTACAATCTCTTTCTAGGGTTATAAGGCTAGATAGACCTAAAGGTGTCCAAAAGACCTGGAAGAGCTTAGATGCAATAGAATGTTACAATCTCTTTCCAGGTTTATAAGGCTAGATAGACCTAAAGGTGTACAAAAGACCTAGAAGAGGTTAGATGTAACAAAATGTTACAATCTCTTTCCAGGGTTATAAGTCTGGATAGACCTAAAGATGTCCAAAAGACATGGAAGAGGTTAGATGTAACAAAATGTTACAATCTCTTTCTAGGGTTATAAGGCTAGATAAACCTAAGAATAAGGTGCTAGAAGGCCTAGGAATGGATTAGATGTAACAAAATGTTACAATCCTTTCAAGGATAAGACAGGTATTCCAGACAAAATAATCAAGGGATGAAGAACCTAAAGGGAAGAAGACCCCTTGTGAATGCCCTTTTTAATATTATTCCAAAATCCAACTTATTCAAAGTGAAGCTAAGCATCCCATGGCTGGTTTCCATGAATGGAGTCACTTCCATTATCCATAAGTGTCTAAAATTATCCCAAGAAGGTATAGTGCATGTCATGCACAACAGTAGATATTAGCCGATGGTATCACGTGTGGGTTATTTGCTAGATCATTTTTGGCCCACCCTAGTAGGTTTGCTTCCTCCAAGAATGGACTTGCTTTATCAAAATTATGTTAAGTATAAGACCGAGGACAAGGTGCATTTGAGAATGACCTACCCCGTAGCACAACAACAGGCTACCTCTTCCTCTTAGAAGGGGAAGGGGAAGTCTTCTCAAGCTCAGGAGCCTTCTCCTTGTTCTACAGTTCCACCTACTTCTGCCTCTTGTCCTATTGTGACACCCTTGGTTTTCATTCCCATGAATCTCATTGGGAGTTTGATGGTGCCCACTTGGCAGAAGGCCAAGTGTCAGGTGTTTGAGCTTCTTGTCTTGCCCATGGTCCCTTGGCTCATCATGTATGGTAAGGGGAAGGGTCCATGTGGAGTCACCTCTATGTCTTGGCCTCTGCGGCCTCCTACTACTCTCACCTCTTCGGTGGTGAATGGGAAGAGGCCCACCATTGAGGTTCTTGAGTTTGCTTCTCTATCGGTTGATGCCTCTATTCCTGCATCTCTTCCTCATGTTTCTGTCCAAGAGTCACTTCCTCCACTGAAAATGACTGTGATGGAAACTCCCATGACAAAACATGAGCCTCTTGCTCCGCCTCAAGCTATAGCATCTAGCTCTTAGAGCTGAAGAAACCACCTTGTGCGTGAGCATAAGCATCAAAGGAAGGCTCTAGCTAATGAGTAGGTTGCCCTATAGAAGGTGGAATGGGATTTGGTAGCTCCTGTTTTGATGTCTCTTACTGTTCCCTCCTCTTATGCTCCTTCTGCTTTGATTCTCATTTCCTCAATCTTGCTTCTGGCTCCTCTAGTGAGTGTGGATGACCCTCACCCTAAAAGGATGCAAGTACTCATTTCTCCCTTGGTTGAGCCTCCTCTCTTGATGTCCCTTCCAGACATCCCACCTTTTCCTAAGCCCATGGATATGCCAAATACCTTAGTGGTGTCCACTGTGATTTTCTCCTCTTCTTCCTCACCTTCCACTTCTTCTATGGGGATCTCACATCCCCCAATGAAGCACAAGTTGGAGGATGACCTTGCTTCTAATGGGGGTCAGAAGAAGGGACCACCTTCTTTGGAAGCTAGTTCTACTTTGGCTTGCGTCATCCTAGTGATGGAGGCTGCCCCAATGTCCCTCGAGTTTTTCACTACCCCGAGTCTTTTGTTGAGGTTGGCAGTGGATCTCGAGCACCTCCTTTTTTTCCCACTCAGTTGACACATGGCACTCCTTTCAAGTGCATGTTCAACTCAGTAGATGATGTCTCATCTTTGTTAGGGATTTTTGAAAAATTAATGATGTTTACCTCACAGGAGTTGAGTGAAGAAGACCTCGAGGGTCCCTCTTTCTTAGCTCTTGTTGCACGAGAGTCAGAGGGTTCTCCCCTTGCTATCCCACCCTTGTAGGATCATCCACCTTCCCCTTATAATGATCTAGATTGGGAGAATGATGACCTCTTGGTTGATGAGGACTAGGAGGGCACCTCTTCTTTATCTGAAGATTAGATTTGTGTGTGTTTTGTGTTTCCCCTGTGCTTGTTTTATGTGTTCTTGGAGGACCCTTGTCACCCTTGTAGGTGCTTGGATACAAGAGTGTTTTGTGTTGTAAAATTATTCTATTTGTTACATCATTCTTCTCTTTGTTGTGCCCTAATTTTCAACAATTAGGGATGATGCAAAGTTTTGGGGGAATTTAGGCTCCCCTTCCATGTTGACCCAATTTTTTATTTTTATTTTGTTTTCATGTAACCTTCTTCATGATCTGATATAGTAGGGGATTGATGAAAATTCATATATATTATTATATTATATCTATCTATCTATATCTATGAGTAGTTTTGGCCCACAATACAAATCTGTTTCTTTGTCTTTGCTTATGTTTCCTTTTCATCTTTCTCTCTTCTTTGCTTGCTTCATGATGTTGTGGTACCTATGTGTTGTCTCTTGTGTGTGTTACAACATTTCCATGATTACATCTTGTTATGTATTGTGGGCCACAACATCACTTTCTTCTCTCTCCTTAGGTTGTCATGTGCCTTTGTGTTCAATACAAACCATCCTGAGGGGGGGCTATCACGCCGCTTCAATTTTCAAAAAGGTGTATTTGGTGGCCAACAAATCCCTCTTTGAAAGTACCTTATTTTTTAAAAACTGTATTCTTCAACAAGGACCCCTAGAAATTTTTTTCTTTTGAAACAGATTTGTAGAGAGATTTTGAAAAATTTCCTTTGAGGAGGGAGTACTTTTTTTGATGAAGAAGTCTAAATATTTCCTTTGCGAGGGAGTATTCTCCTTTCGAATTCCTTGATACTAGAATCATTTGCAAAAAATATCATTTGCTTTCAAACATAATGTCCCTTGAGTGGACCCCTCTCTTTTGAAGGGTTCCCGAGGGACCCCTTTGAAAGCTTCTCCTTCAATTTTTGGCTATCTATGTGACTTTTTGTCTGCTTGCATGGACTTTTGCTATCTAACATGTTTTCTCTGTGGATTAACATGTTGCTTTGTAGGACCGAGCACCTATAAAACTATTTTTTCAACCAAGCTTGGAGGATCGAGCACCTCAAGCTTTCCTTGCAAGATTGAACAACTGTAAGGGCCTATTAGACTCTACGGAGCCTTTCACATTTGGCCTCCCTCAGGATTGAGCACCTATGGTGCATCCTTTGTAGAATTGAGCACCTGCAGATCCTTTTGTTCACCTTTCGTAGGTCTGAGGGCCTATGATGCATTTGTTCAACTCTCCTCAAGATCAAGTACTTGTGGAGCCATCTCCTCTTCCTGTACATTCAAGTGTGTCAAATTCCAGTTTGCTTCCTTGGTGGTTTAGGTATACATTTCTAAGCTTTCACTCTACTTTACTGTGCATTCACTAACACTTATGCTTGCTAAAGTGTGTGAAAAATATAATGGTGTGAATTTTCATCCCTTGAAAATTCCACATTCACATACCTCCTACATTAGAGAATTAAATCTAATAATGTAATTCCATGCTCTTCATCTATTTTCCATCCACTTGGTGGCCTATTTTCATTTTAGTGGGGGAGATTCTATTTGGGATGCTAGCACGGTGCACGAATGTCTACGTGGTGTGTTGCCATCCTGATAGGATTCCCACCTCTAGAATCTGTAGAGGCATTACACTCCATTGGATGCAAAGTGTAACATCTCCTACCCTTCAGACTAACTTTGGACAACTCTTTTTCCTCCAATTTCATCTTCAAATGACTATCTCTTCCATTCTTTAAGGGCTTCTTGATCATCTTGACACTTTGGGAAATTCTCTACACACTTCTACACTCATTTTCTAGCTCCACCACCTCCATTGAAGCTGCAAGTTATCATCTTGTTGGTCCATTATCTTCGTTGTTGTGGCAACGTTGATATTTGATAGCTTACGAGATTGCACCTTCTCCCATTTTCCCTGAGCGCATGTGGTTGAAGGTGATATTACTCCATTTCCTTTTCTCTTGTACTATCATTTGAATATCGTATCATTTTGTTGTTCAATGTATTGCTTGGTATTACTATTTCAATATCTTTCTTTATCACATTTCTCCAATCATTTCTATATTGGCTATCCATGGAGGTGGGAACACCAAAGTGAGGGACTGATGGTGGCAGTCCTCTATACACAACCCCAACATTTTCTCATTCTTGTGTGTGTAGGTTGTTTGTCGAGTGAAGACCTTGAAGATATCAATTCATGGGTAGAAAGGTGCACTTTCCTCACTCTCCTTTGTCAATTCATAGTTAGAATTAGTTAAAGTATTGTTCTTGTTACACTATCATTGTATTCTTTTCTAAATCTATTATTGCATTAAGTCATACCCATTACGTTGTTAGTGAGTTTCTTTCAATATCTGATTATACTTTACAATTTCTGTCCATACAGACATTAGTGCCCCACTGAGACACTAGCATGCCACACTATCATCTATGTCATGTGTTGTAGTCCTCTAGGAAGGAGTTGCCTAAGTTGCAATCCATTCTTTGGAAACTTGCTCACCTGACCTCCTGAAACATTTGAGCTTGTTAAAGGATAACAACAACCTAGTTGTTCTTCCTTTCAGCCTCTAAACTCTAAGCTCCCCCAAAACATTCTATTAGCTTGAGGTAGATTAGGGAAGCCTATTGTTCTAGACCCTCCTGTGACTTGGGGTCCTGAACAGTCAACCCCCCTCCTCTATAATATGCAAGTGAAAAAATAGAAAATTAGAAAAGCCGACTTGTTTTCCCTTTTCACAGATCTAAGAACCAACCAACATTTATTAGTTGCATGTAGGAGGTTCCCCATCCATTGGTGCCATCATGAAGGAACAAAAAATAATTTTTGGGATAGGTGGTGGATGGTTTTTGACCAACCTCCATGTAATAACTAAGAGGTCCCACAATACTTTTTGAGGAAACTCTATTGTGAGTTTGTCCTCAATAAGATTCCAAATTATTTTGACTATTTAGATTTTTAGGGTAGAGGTGGGGGCTCCACACATGACAGAGTGGGGGCATGATTGGCATCAAGACCCTTGGCTAGACCTATGGTGGAGCATGTGACCATTCCTTCTATTGTGAAGGATATTATTTAGGTGGAAACATTAGAATCAATTATATCACTCACTCAGAGCCTTGTATAGTGTGTGAGGCCTCTAGTAGAGCTTGATGTGGGTGAGTTTTCTAGGCCCAAAGTTTTAGTCCACTTTTGTCACTCTTGTGGTGCTGTTTGCACATATGATCATGAGAGTGCTCAAGATACAACTACATAGGATACATCAGCTACACAATAGATGGCTATGAAAAATTCCTTGTTGAATGAAACATTCGACATTGATACTTCAGTAAATTTCAACAAGTTCATTTAATTTTGTTTATTAAGTTTTATTCTTAAATGTAAGAATAACTAATTTAGTAGAATAAATATGATGAAAATTTAGGGTCGGAGTGTTGATGATATGTGCACCGTTCCCATAGACCCTATGTGTTTATGTCATTGGGTCCACATGTATGTAACTAATATTAAAGAAATAATTATTGTATGTGAATAGTTGAAATTTATATGAATGATTATCTCATAACACACTTTGGATGTCAAATAGTTTGCTGGTGGACCTTTGACATTGGCACCTCACTCTTTTCATCATTGGCCAACTTTCACTCAGGTGACCTTTATTCATTAATGGTGTTGTAAAATAATGTTATGCAATTTTGGCATTTGGACAAATTTTTTTGTTTCATTTTGAGATGCTAACATCAGATAGTCCTACCGATGTTTATGGAACAATGAGCCATGGAGTTGTTATAGCAGTAGCAAGTTTTGATCCTTTAACAAAGGTATGAGATATATTAGTAAATTTAACATTATATTTTCTCTTTTATTGTTATATTATTGAAAATTTTAATGATACTCGTTTATAGTTTATTTGCTATCTTGATTCTTGCTACAAGGGCTTGTCACTCCAGATCGTCAATGTGCCACTATTGTGGATGAGCATGCTGATTATTTATTTTTGGTAAGTGATTATTTTGTTATACATCATTCCACAATTTAATTTATATATATTAACATCTATACTTTTTATTGTGTCAGTTGGAAGCCTAGAGAACTGAAGTGAGGAGGATGAGTGAGCACATTCAAAAGATAACATCACATCCATCTCCATCCAACCAACAATCAAAGGCAACTCACAATCTATTTCCTTCGGGCCTGGTGGGAAATGACTATGTATTAGGGTCGTTTATTGTATGCCTACATGGAATTTTTGAACATATGTTTTGCACTATGGATATGTGACATTTTATGTCCATATAGCCCTTTTGCAAGCCTGTATGACTTTATTGGATATATTGTATACTTTTATTGATATATAACATTATATGGCCTTATGGATTTTTAGTTAATACAAATTTTATTTTACAATTGTTATCCATATTTGCACTACAAATGATGAATTTAATAAATGAATAATTACACAAAATTCATTCTTAGTAACTATAAAATTGTTATAAATATCTTATCTCCTTACTAATTAGATGTTACTTGAAATTGATAGTAACTGTAAATTTTTTAGTAATTGTAAAAATGTTATAAATATCCTATGATATCGTATGTCCACATATTCCAAAAATTTACGAAGAGTGCTTTGCACAAGATGCAGTAGCCATACTCTAAGAAAAATTTCTATAATTTCTACCATGGATTCAACTAAGTCCAACACACTTCCAAGCCAAACCATAAATGATAACTCATACTAAAAAGTATCATAGTTCCAACACCATCTTAAAGAAAACACACACTTATATTGAGAGGGGGATAAATCAGTATAATAACAATCTTTAATTTTTCAAACTTAATACCATATTAAAACTTGATCAACATCATTTAATGAACATTAAAAATCATGCACATGAGAGGAACACAATAACACATAATAGTTACGTGGAAACCATTATGCGATAAAACCATAGAAAAATATTGCTTTATGTAGAAGAGGAGGACCAACCACACCAAGGCTCCAAGTCACAAAGAGCTGAGAGCGAAGGGCTTCCCTAGTCTACCTCGAGCTAGACAAGTGTTTTAGGTCAAGGATAGAGAATGAAGAGCACACTCAAGTGCTTCTGTCACTCTACTAACCTAAGAGTTTGAATGGGGATAAACGAGTAGGCTTTTGGAACTTGAACCGTACCTCAGATAGCTCTCTACCCAAGGAAAATAGAGTGGGTCAGGGACAAAAACATGACACACTAGCATCTCTCTGGGGCATTGGAGTCTATACGACTAGAAAGTAGAAAAGTACAGTGATAGGTACAAAATCCTACTAACAGCTTAGCGGTTGAGGTGTGAAGTGCTAACTAAGGTAATAACCAACAGAATAAACAAAATAATTGGGAATATGATATAAAGGTGACATAAAGAAAAGGTGATAAAGATTAACTCATGAGGATTCCAATTCGCTAGCAAGCTCCACACAAACATGTACCTACACAAAATCAAGAGAGGAAAAATGTTGGGGCTGTATAGGGGTTTGCTGCAGTTAAACCCCCACTTTGGTGTTTCCACTTCCACAGACAACTAGAATAACCACGAGATAGAAAATATGATAAGGAAAGTAATAAAAAATATACCGAACAATAATAATAACACTATGCTACGTAAATCAAGTGAAAATATCACCTTCTCAATCAAGGTTCCCTCAAGCACATAGAGGAGGATGCAAGCTTGGTAAGGTCTACACTACCACAACAATGAAGAAGCAGTCCTATAGGACACCAAGTCACAAATTCAACGATGGAAAAATTGAAACAAGAAGTAGAGAAGACATGTAGGAGCTCAAGAATTTTCAAGAAAGATCAAGCTAGCACATGAAATTGTGAAGAAGATGGATTGAATTGCTAAAGAGATGAAGTGAATGAGAAAGATAGGAATTTGAAGAAGAATTAGGAGGGAAAGAGCTGTTCTCAGCTTAGCTGGAAGGTGTAGATGCATCACGCTTCATCACCAATGGAGAATGTAATGTCTCTATGGATTCCAAAGGTAGGAACTTGTTAGAGATGATGCCACGCCACATAGACGTCTATTTGTCGTGTGCACGTCTCTGACAAAAATTACCCCACTGACACAAAAGAAAAGCACCAAGTGGATGCATTGTAGATAGGTGATGTGGAATTATTTAGTCAGACTTGATTTTTCTAAAGTAGAGGGTGTAAGAGGGGAATTTGCAAGAAGGGTGAAAATTCACTCCTATACATTTTTCCCCTACTTTAGCAAGCATGTATGTCAATGAATATTTGGTAAAGTAGATCAAAGAGTTTAGAAGTGTATACTTGAACTGTTGAGGAAGTAGCTCGCAATTTGGTGAGCTTGAAAGCGTAGGGCAAGCAAATAACTCCACAGGTACTCTCTCCTAAGGAGGTTTAAACAAAGTACATTGAAGGCTCGTAGACCAACAATGGACAAATCCCACAGGATGCAAGTGCTTCACAGGTACTTAGACTTGAAAAGAAGGTGCCCTCAGGTACTCTCTCCTAAAGGATGCGTAGTGTGAGGGGACTCCATAGAGTTGGACTGAAAAGAAACTTCATAGGTGCACCTGCAAAGCAACATGTTAATATGTAGATAAAACATGTTAGAAAGAAAAAAGTAGCCATGTAGGCAGGAAAGCAAACAGTCAAAAAATGAAGGAAGAGCTTTCAAAGGGGTCCCTCAGAAACCCTTCAAAATAAAAGGGGTCCACTCAAGAGATGTTTAGTTTGACATAAAGGGTATAATTTTCACAAATAAATTCAACATCAAGGAATCCTTTTGAAAGATGTTCGCTTCATCAAGGAATTTGAAAGGAAGAAGGTCCCCTCACAAGGGGAAGGTCATAACTTTGCTCACAGGAGAAGGTGTTCCCTCCTTGAAGGGAAGGATTTTCAAATTATTTCTTTACGAACCCATGATGAAGGAAAAATATTCTGCTAGGGGCCCTTGTTGAGGAATGCAATTTTTGAAAAGTATTTTAAAAATATTTTTGAGAAAATATTCGTTGGTCACTGAATGCATTTTATAAAAATAAAGTGACATGATAGCCCCCCTTTAAGATGGTACATGCCAAACACAAGAGGCACGTGACATCCTAAGGAGAGAAAAAAAATGAAAAAGTGATGTTGTGGCTCGTGGAACATAGCAAGATGTATTCATGGTAATGTTGTCACACACATGAGGGACAACACATGAGCACCACAACATCATGCAACAATCATGAAAGATAAGAAAACAAAAATTCAAGAAGACATAATACCATCACGAACAAGGGACAAGGGCGATCTGATATTTTAGGGTCAGAGCTACTCATAAATATAGATAAGTATAATAGTAGTATATAAATGAGCTGTCATCAACCCCCTACTATATCAGACTATATGAACAAAGGCACAAGAAGAGAAAATAAAAATAAAAAATTGGGTCAACATGGAAGTGAAGCCTAAATGCCCCCAACACTTTGCATCATCCACAATTGTCAAAAGTCAATACACAACAGAGGAATAATGATGTAACAAATAAGGGAATTTTTATAACACACACACACACTCCTATATCCAAGCACCTACAAGGGTGACAAGGGTCATCCAGGAACACATAACGTAAGCACAGGGGAACACAAACACACACAATATACTCTACAGATAAAGAAGAGGTGCCCAGAGTCTATTGGAGTTAAGATGACACTGAGAGGGGGGGTGAATCAGTGTCTTAATAGATTTGACCAATTTTCAAAAATTCAAAAACATAGCTCAGATTTGATCTCAATATTACTCTGATTAATGCATTCATGAGTTGAATTTAATCATTCATAAACAGAATTGAGAAAAGTAATAATCCCAACAGTGAACATAAACAACAACAACAAAGTAAAGTAGTGAGAACTCAGAAGAACAAAGAGACACAAGATTTTGCCGAGTGGAAAACCCTCCTGGGGTATAAAAACCACTCCCAAAATGCCTTGCAAGCTTAACTTTTAATCAACTGTTCACAATGCCTTATAGGCCAATTTTAGAGCACCAACTCAAGGAGCACCAACCCCTTGTTTTTGAGACATCCATCTCAAGGAGTACCAACCCCTCAAATTATGTTTTGAACAATAATAATAACTCAGAGGATTTCTCTATTTTCAGTTAAGCACATATTTCTCTATTTTCTCATCTACAGAATACCCTCAGGATTACAACCAGAGAGCTTACGCTGCTTTCAACATTGGTTTTTATATACATTTCAAGTATGCCTGTCATGAAGGTCTTCAAAGAATGCATTTTTCACAAGAATCTGAAACTCACTTGCCAATTTTAGAATATGAAGCTGAATAATGATAATCTGTAGATGATGGTAAAAAACAAGAATAACGCATGTCCAGAGAGCTTTAATTTTTGCGTTGAAACAAGAGATTTCAAATTGTAACTGATAGATTTTCATCAAAACCACGACTTCCTACCAACTGAGAACCATAACCTCCCAATTATCAAAGAATATTTTTCCATGTAACCGTTCTGAGATTTGATGCCAACCAATGATGTCGGCCTGCAACTATACATAGAAATTCACATGTCGGCCATAGTGACAGAGTTTGTTAATTGTTCGTCAAGACGTCTAGATAGTCCTGCCGAAGGCAATTAAATCGCCAGACATTCCCCTTAGTTATCGCTTTCGCCATGACCCATCAGAGTCGGGAAGACCTCTCGCAGACCACATTATGTTTCACCAAAATCCCTTTTATCTCTTATGTGTCGCTGTGACATTTTGCTGTCGGGGAGACATTTTGTAGATGATGCTTTGTTTTACTAAAAGTAATCCTTTCATCCGGTGTCGCTGAGACAATCCATAATTGGGGAGACGTTTTGTAGATTTCATTGTGTTTCACCGAAAGACTTAAACCTTATCCATTATGAGTCGCTGTGACACAAACACACTCTTGCCGAGATGTGTCCTTCATCCACCTTCGCTAAGACAATGCATAGTCGGGTTGACTTCTTGTAGAGCATCCTGTGTCTTACCGAAGGCCCACATGATCATTCTTGTTCGCTGAGACAACTTAATGCCTATGCCAACAAGGTCCATATGTATTCCATCGGTGAGACCCACAGGGTTCGCTATGACATTATATCGATCCCGCAATTCTTACCGATGTGTTCCCATTCATCCTCCGGTCGGTGAGACATAACAATCTCGCTGTGACCATATACCGATGGTATAACTCTTGCTGATAGGGATCACCCTCTATCACTGAAACAAAGGAGAAGACCTGCCGAAAGCTGCATGAATGTAAAATATTCCATTAGTGAGACCCACAACGTTTTCCAAGATCACACTCCAAAGTCACATTAGTTTCACCGAGATGCCTTTTGATAGAAACTCCATGTGAAATGTCAGCGAGACCGAAGGTCACTCGCCAAGACCTCACTTCGATAACCCTAACTCTTACCGATGTATCTTCCCGCCACCGGTCGGTGTGACAATGTACAATCACTATGACTTCACACTGAAAGCAATATGTCTAGCCGAAGTGAATCTTTAATGTGCCAGTCGGTCGATGTAACAAGTCAAACTCGCCAAGACATAATGCTGATGAAGGATCACTTACGTCGATGAACCACCTCATGTATAAGTCGGTGAGACCCGACTCATTCAGAAAGACCTCTCCTCGGTGAAAAATACTCATGCCGATAGACCTTTCCACTGTCGCCAAGACCACATGAATGACATTCTGATAGATACCCAAAGGTGAATTTTGTCATCAAGGACAAAACAATCAGAACACAACTGAGAACCAACAAACTCCCCCTTTGTCCTTGATGGAAAAACACAAATGACTCTCCCCCTTTTTGCCTCAATGACAAAGGATAGAAGAGAGAATGTGCAATGCCAGGAAACACAACTGAGAAGCCAACCAAAAGTATCATGAGAAACAGCTGCAAAAAGAGTAATAGTGCAGCAACCAAGATTGTAGGAGAGCTGTAAGTGAATCAAAACATATAACATGCTCCCCCTAAGCTGAAGCTTGGTGAATTAGAGAAGTAACGATTGAGAGATAACTCCCAATCAAAGTCTCAGCCTTTCAAATAGCTCTTTTGCTAAGGGCTTAGTAAGAATATTAGCCACCTGATCTTGTGATCCAACAAAATGTAAACATACTTCATTAGCCAGTACCTTTTCTTGCAGAAAATGAAACTTGATAGCAATATGTTTAGTTCAAGAGTGCATAACAGGATTTTTGGAGATATTTATCACACTTGTGTTATCACAAAGAATTGAAACATGTTTAGGAACTTCAATACCCATATCAGATAGAGTTTGGCTCATCCAAAGAACTTGAGTACAACATGAAGTGGCAGAAATGTATTATGCTTCAGCAGTAGAAAGAGAAACAAATACTTGTTTCTTGCTGTGCCATACCACTAAACAATCACCAAGAAAGAATGCAGCACCACTGGTGCTTTTCCTATCATCCAAACAACTAGCCCAGTCAACATCAGTATAAGAAATCAAAGAGAAATCATTGCTTGTAGGATACTAAAGACCATAATCAAGAGTGCCCTGAATATATTTAAAAATCCTTTTAACAACAGTGACATGGGATTCTTTAGGTGATGCCTAAAACCGTGCAACAATGCAAACTGCCTGCATGATGTCAGGTTGAGAAGCAGTTAAATATAATAGACTGCCAATCATTGATCTATATTCAGTTTGATTTGTATCAAGAGAATCATCAACCTTAGTAAGTTTGCATCCAGTAACCATTGGAGTGCTAACTGGATGGCATTCATCCATCTAAAATTTCTTAAGCATCTCTCTAGCATACTTGGTTTGAGAAAGAAATATTCCATTTTCACGTTGAGAGATTTGAAGACCCAAGAAGAAATTTAATTCTCCCAATAATGACATTTCAAATTCAGATTCCATTAGATAAGAGAATTTTTTACTCAAAGTAACATTGTTGCAGCCAAAGATAGTGTCATCAACGTAAATTTCAACAACCAAAATATTAGAACCTTCAATTTTAACATAAATATTGTTGTCTACACCTCCTCTAACAAAACCATTTGAAAGAAAATGACTGCCAGGCCTAGAGTACCAAGCTCTAGGTGCTTGTTTTAAGCCATAGAGGGCCTTTTTCAATCTGTAAACATGATCAGGATTATCTTTGCAAATAAATCCTTTAGGCTGTTCAACATAGACCTCTTCATCTAAATAGCCATTTAAAAAAGCAGTTTTGAAATCCATTTGATAAACAGTAAAGTTTTTGTAAACAGATTAAGCCAAGAATATTCTGATAGATTCTAGTCTAGCAACAGGTGTAAAGGTTTCACCAAAATCAATACCTTCTTGTTGAGCATAGCCTTTGCAGACAAATCTTGCTTTGTTGCGAATAACATTACCATTTTCATCAACCTTGTTTTTGTATATCCATTTGCCTCCAATGACATTCTTGTCATCTAGTCTTGGGACTAACTCCCAAGTCTGATTTTTCTCAATCTGATCAATTTCTTCCTGCATAGAATTAATCCAACATGAATATGTGAGAGCTTCATTAAAATTTTTAGGCTCAAACTGAGTAACTAAACAAAAAGCTATTTGTGCCTTTTCATCAGATTCTGTAGCCTTTCTTCTAGTTTGAACTCCTGCATATTTATCCCCAATAATCTGATCTTTGGGGTGATATATAGCTAGAGTTTTCGAAGGAGCTTTTGATATAACCTTTTTAGGACTTGCTTTTTCATTTTTAGGGCTTGCTGATTCAGCAAAAGACTTTGCTGTTTCAGCTTCTTCTGAATTTGATTCAAGTTCAAGCCGTTCTTCCTCATTATCCTACAAGATGTCAACATCTAAATGTAATCCTTCATCAAACTTTACATTCACAACTTCAACAATCTTGTTAAGCCTTTTGTTATGGCATTTATAAGCTTTGCTGTGAGTTGAGTATCCCAAAAAGATACCCTCATCACTCTTTGATTGAAAGCTCCCAAGGTTATCATCATCTTTCTTGATAAAACACTTACTTCCAAAAATTTTAAAGTGTTTGACATAAGCAGTTTTTCCATACCAAAGTTCATAAGGAGTGTGTTTAGATTTCACCCTAAGCTGCACTCTATTCAAAATGTATACATCTATATGAACAACTTCTTTCCAATACATATAAGACAAATTAGCTTCATCTAGCATGGTTCTAGCCATTTCTTTTACAGTTCTATTCTTACGTTCAACTACCCCATTTTGTTGAGGTGTTTTTGATGCAACATACTGTCTTTTAATGTCGTGTAGTTCACAATAATCAATAAACTCTTGAGAGGTGAACTCACCTCCTTTGTCAGATCGCAAAAATTTAAGTTTCAAATCAGATTCCTTCTCAACCAATTTATGAAAGATTTTAAACCTTTCAAAGGCTTTTGATTTGTGCTTAAGAAATGTGACCCAAACCATTCTAGTATAATCATCCACAAATAGCATAAAGTACCTTTCACCATTAATAGACCTTGTTCTGGTTGGTCCACATAAATCAGTATGCACAAGTTGTAAAGGTTTTGAAGAAGAATGTTCTTTTGTTTTGAAGCTAATTTTAGTTTGTTTACCACTTAAACATTCTTTGCACACAAAGTTTTCTGGCTTGCTAAGAATTGGTAGACCTCTAACATTTTGATTTTTACTGATTCTAACCAGATTTTCAAAGTTTATGTGTCCTAATCTTTTATGCCATAACCAGTTCTCTTCAATTTGGCCCATTAGACACATACCTTGATTATTGTCATTGCTTGATGTGTCAAGAAGATTGTACACATTTCCTTTTGTCCTCCTTCCAGCTGCAACAACCTTTCCAAGCTTGTTCTTAATCTCACATCCCTACGAAGTGAAAAGAACATGATAACCACTATCACAAATTTGAATAACACTTAGAAGATTGTGCTTGAGACCTTCCACATAGTACACATTATAGATAGGAGTGTCTTCATTCAGAAGAAGTGAACCTCTACCTTTAATTTGAATACCAGAGTTATCACCAAACTTAACATATCCACCTACATAATCTTCAAGATTTATAAAATTATCCTTGTCGCCAGTCATATGGTTAGAACATCCACTGTCCAGGACCCATAAGTCCTTTTTCTTGGAATGAAAAGCAGTTTGAACCAACATAGTTTGCTCAATGTTGTTAACAGTCTTAGGTTTCCAAACCTTTTTAATTTTTTGTGTTTGATTGCAGATCAGTTCTGCACTATTTGAAAGAATGTCCCAAAGCATTGCATTTAAAACATCTGATCTGTCTAACAAAACCATAGTGTTTCCTAAGACCAAACCTGGGTATTCTGGGATTCATAAGCCTACAAGTGCTCACCTTATGGCCAAATTTGTTGCAAAAAAAACAATAACCATAGAAGAAAGGATTGACACTGTATGAAGATCTATTACCTCTTAAAGACTGAACATGATCCTTACCAAATTCTGAGTGATTTGAACTTGAACCTTTGACTTCAAAAGAGGGGTTTTGTTTGCATTATCAATTGAGAATTCACCCTTTTAAAAAACAGCACCAGTTTTATCTTTATACATCTTCTGCTTGTTGAGGATCTCATTCAGTTTTAGAGTGCTTTCATATTTTTCAATTTCCTTCCTAAGACGGACTACTTCTTGTTCCAGTTTTTGAATTTCTTGTTCTTTGCAGCTTACAGTCTCTCGAAGACAGTCTTCAACTCTTTTAGCTTCTTCAAGCTGAGTTTTCAGAGAGACCATTTCTTGGTCTGGTTTATGTTCTTGAGCAAGAACTTGTTTTTTGAGTTTTCTGACCTCTTGTAAAGCACATTTCAGCTCACTTTCAAGATCTACTTCACCTTCTTCAATATCAATGGTGTTTGAATCATTTTGCTGAGTAATTTCAGCCATGAACAAAGTTTCATCTTCTTCAACTAATGAATCTTCAGACTCAATATCAGATTCATCCTTACTAAACAGACTTTTCTTCTTTTTGAAATTGAAGTTTTGTTTAGGTTTGAAGGCCTTCTTCTTAGGCTATTTTTCAGTTGTCTCGTTGTCACAGATTTCTTCATCATAGGGACACTTTGCAGCAAAGTGACCTATTTTTCCATAGTTAAAACATTTAAAGGGAAGTTTTCCCTTATATTTTCCTGACCCCTTTTTAAATCTTCTAACAAAATGGGATTCTTTAGAATTAGACAACTCTGATTCATTGACTTCAAATTTTTCTTTCTTTTCAGTGTTAAAGGCAGTTTCTTTTCTTGTTGAATTGTTTTTGCTAGTTCTCATTTGATAGGCAGTAAGTATTCCTTACAGGCTGTCTAAGGTAAGCTTATCAAAGTGTTTATTTTCTTCTAGGGCTGAAACCTTAGATTCAAATTTGGATGGTAAGGTTCTAACAACATTTGTGACCACATCAAATTCATTAACCTCTTGACCTAGACCTTTCATTGCATTGACAACTTCATCAACTCTTAGAAAATATTCAACCACTTTTTCATCATCCTTCATTTTCAACTCCTCAAACTGATGTTTGAGTGTAATGATTTTTGACAGTTTGACTTTCTCATTCCCTTGATATATAGTTTCAAGTTTTTCCTAGATTTCATGAGTAGATTTGCAATGCATGACTTTAATGAACACATCTTTAGTTAACCCACACAAGATGGCATGCTTATGCACTCTTACTGATGTGTTCCCATTCATCCTCTGGTCAGTGAGACATAACAATCTCACTGTGACCATATACCGACGGTATAACTCCTGCGGATAGGGATCACCCTCTGTCACCGAAACAAAGGAGAAGACCTACCGAAAGCTGCCTGAATGTAAAATATTCCATCGGTGAGACCCACGATGTTCACCAAGACCACACTCTGAAGTCACATTAGTTTCACCAAGATGCCTTTTGATAGAAACTCCATGTGAAATGTCGGCGAGACCGAAGGTCACTCGCCAAGACCTCACTTCAATAATCCTAACTCTTACTGATGTATCTTCCCGTCACTGGTCAGTGTGACAATGTACAATCGCTATGACTTCACACTGAAAGCAATATGTCTGGCCGAAGTGAATCTTTAATGTGCCAGTCGGTCGATGTAACAAGTCAAACTCACCAAGACAAAATGCCGATGAAGGATCACTTACGTTGATGAACCACCTCATGTATAAGTTGGTGAGACCCGACTCATTCGGAAAGACCTCTCCCCGGTGAAAAATACTCATGCCGATAGACCTTTCCACTGTCGCCAAGACCACATGAATGACATGCTGATAGATATCCAAAGGTGAATTTTGTCATCAAGGACAAACCAATCAGAACACAACTAAGAACCAACAAACTCCCCCTTTGTCCTTGATGGAAAAACACAAATGAATCCCCCTTTTTGCCTCAATGACAAAGGATAGAAGAGAGAATGTGCAATGCCAGGAAACACAACTGAGAAGCCAACCAAAAGTATCATGAGAAACAGCTGCAAAAAGAGTAATAGTGCAGCAACCAAGATTGTAGGAGAGATGTAAGTGAATCAAAATATATAACATGCTCCCCCTAAGTTGAAGCTTGGTGAATTAGAGAAGTAACGATTGAGAGATAACTCCCAATCAAAGTCTCAGCCTTTCAAATAGCTCTTTTGCTAAGGGCTTAGTAAGAATATTAGCCACCTGATCTTGTGATCCAAAAAAATGTAAACATACTTCATTAGCCAGTACCTTTTCTCGCAGAAAATGAAACTTGATAGCAATATGTTTAATTTGAGAGTGCATGATAGCAATATGTTAACTCAACTGAAGGAGCAATAAACACCTGCACCCTCTTCAGGTGAGGATCATTTACACTCAGAACATGAGCTAGAAGTAGAATGAAAGCTGATGGAACTGAAGCAGAGGGGACGAAAGAGGAGGATACAACAGAAGGTGCCAAAGTAGAAACTATCGACTCCCCTTCCTTCCTCTGCAAAGTAGCCTGCTTAGCGACTAGAGTCTTCTTTGATTCTTGCTCTCATGTGCAAGGTGATTCCTGTGACTCTGGGAGCTAGAGGCTAGGAGTTGAGATGGAATGGAAGACTCCTGCTCAGCCATTAGAGTATCTATTATGACCATTTTTTCTAGAGGGAGAGACTCCTGGATGGGAATAGGAGGGAGAGGTTGAGACGATGATGGAACATCAGTGGGGGGGAGCAAGCTCTAATGCATAATTGGCAGGCCTCTTCCCATTCATTTCCTTAGAGGCAGGAGTAGTAGGAGGCCATGGAGGCCAAGACATAGAGGACCCCCTATGGGGACCCTTCCCCTTACCATACAAAACAAGCCTAGGAACTGTAGGTATGACAGGAAGTTCAAACGCTGGATGCTTGGGCTTTCGCCAAGTGGGCACCATCAGGTTCTCTAGAAAATGCCTAGGAATAGAGGATGATGGTGCCACAACATGGTGAGAGGAAGAAACAAGAAGAATAGTGGGAGAGGAGGAAGAGGAACCTCGAGCACGCTTGTCTTCCTCCCTTCTCTGAGCCAAGGTGGCCTCGCTGTCTGCTTTGAGACAAGCCCTATGTGAGATCGCATAGGGAGAAGGAGGGTATCTCACTTTAGGTGTTATGTCCCCACTCTTGTACTTCACTTAAGTTTAGTACAAGAGGTCCATCCTAGGAGGAAGTGGACCAATGAGCACAGGCCAAAAGTGATCTAGTGAGTAGCCCCCATGCACAATCGGTAGTTTATAACTGGTGTCATGGACTACATGCACTGTAGCCTCATGGATGAAATTCAAAAAATTATGAACCATCAAGGGAATTGCATTCATAGCGACCAACCGAGGGATACCTAGTTTCACCTTGAAGAGTTTAGACCCTGGGATTATGTCAAAAAGTGAATTTACAAATTTTGGTCCAACTAGGACTGATAAGGTGATGTAGTCGATGGGAGGAATGAAAATCCCATCATGTGTATGGATGGTACTCCTAGATTCATCATACCCATATTTATGTAAGAAATTAATTAGCATAATCTCCTCAGTAATGAAGTTCACTCAGCACGTAGGGTCAATAAGAACACCTGTTACAATGTTTCCATTGATTCATGTGGGGATGGATAGGGGAGATGGCTCTCTATTGTAATTCATCGGCAAGTCTTGTGAGATGAAAGTTATACTAGGAGATCCATGACACAAGTTGCACAGACGGGATGGGTAGATGTAAAAAGGAGGCCATTTCTTCATACACTAAACAAAACTTTCATAGAGCCCCCAAGGGTTTCACAACTAGACAGTGACCCAGTTAAGGTTTCATTCTGCGATGCTTATGGAACCTTCCAACTATGTCACTAGGGGTCGTAGGTTGGGTTGCAAGGATGGGCACCTCACAACAATCAGACCCACAACACTCCTAGGATATGAGGAAAGGGTCTTTTAGCATTGTTAAACGAAACCAAAATGGTTCACGTTAGGTTCACCAAAATGTAGAAGAGGGGGACCAACCACACCAAGGCTCTAAGTCACAGAGAGTTGAGAGCGAAGGGTTTCCCTAGTTTACCTTAAGCTAGAAAGTGTTTTAGGTCAAGGATAGAGAATGAAGAGCACTCTCAAGTGCTTCTGTCACTCTGCTAACTCAATAGTTTGAATGGGGCTAAATGAGTAGGCTTCTAGAACTCGAATTGTACCTCAGATAGCTATCTACCCAAGGATAGTAGCACGGGCCAGGGATGACAACATGATGCACTAGATTGTCTCTCTGGGGTGTTGGCATCCATACGACCAAAAAGTACAAAAGTAAAGTGATAGGTACAAAAGCCTACTAATAACTTAGTAGTTGAGGTGTGAAGTGCTAACTAAGGTAATAACCATCATAATAAGCAAAATAATTAGGAATATGATATAGAGGTGACAAAAAGCAAAGGTGATGAAGATTAACTCATGAGGAGTCCAGTTTTCTAGCAATCTCCACATGAACACGTACCTACACACAACCAAGAGAGGAAAATTGTTGGGGCTGTATAGGCATTTGCCGTAGTCAAACCCCCGCTTTGGTGTTTCCACCTCCACAAACATCCATAATAGCCACGAGATAGAAAATATGATAAAGAAAGCAATAGAAAAGATACTGAACAATAACAATAATACTATGCTATGAAAATCAAGTGACAATATCACCTTCTCAATCAAGGTGCCCTCAAGCACGTAGAGGAGGATGTAAGCTTGGTAAGGTATACATTGCCACAACAATGAAGAAGCAGTCTTGTAGGACACACTGTCACAACTCTAATGGTGGAAAAATTGCAGCAAGAAGTGGAGAAGACATGTAGGAGCTCAAGAATTATCAAGCAAGATCAAGCTAGAACATGAAATTGTGAAGAAGATGAATTGAATTGATAAAGAGATTAAGTGAATGAGAAAGATAGGCATTTGAAGAAGAATTAGGAGGGAAAGAGCCATTCTTGGGTCAGTTGGAAGGCGTAGAGGTGTTATGGTTTGTCGCCAATGGAGAACATAACATCTCTACAGATTCCACAAGTAGGAATTTGTCAAGGATTGCAGTGCGCCGCAAAGACGTCCACACGCCATGTGCGTGTTTGTGACATAAATTCCCCCATCAATGCAAAAGACAAGCGCCAAGTGGATGCATTGTAGATAGGTGATGTGAAACTATTTAGTCAGACTTGATTTTTCTAAAGTAGAGGGTGTAAGAGGGGAATTTGCAAGAGGGGTGAAAATTTAGTCCTATACACTTTATATATAGAAATATCTTACAAATTTGTAGGCACCAACCCACAGGAGATACCAATCCCCTCAGTTTATAGGAACCAACCTATTGGAGGCACTAAACCCCACAACTAAGCACCAAATTAGAGAGACCAATCTATCATTTAGGAAGCCCCAACTTCCACAACAAAATAAGATTCCACCCTTAATATGTTTCTTCTTCAATGGATAATGGACACTAGAAGATATTCTTCATTTATTCACTCCATGATTTCATTTTCATGATTGAAATACCTTTCATTGAATGATATTCACATAAATAAACATATGATAATCTCTTCACTTTTTCTTCACATACAAATCTGACTCTTATATTCTCTTCATACAAATTTTCTTCTTATACATTCTTCATCCAAATATGCTCAACACATAGACTCTATCTTCTTGTGTCTTACCCCTACAATAGATTAAGATCTTTTCACAAATCTGGTCTAGGTTATGTACTCTTTATTTTACAAATTGATCATGTACATGTACTCTTTTTCCACAAATCTAATCCAAATGAAGTACTCTATCCTTCCATAAATTTGATCCAAATATATGTACTATCTTCTTCTATAAACTGATCACATTCATGGTAATTAATTCCTTCAAATATGATCTTAAATACCACACATGTTCTTTATATCTACCTACACTAATCCTTTATATGTGGGTTGCATACATCCTTCAATATGAATCTGAAGTAATCTTTATCTAAACCCACCCTTGATCTTCTCTTTATCAAATTATATCATTGAATGTTTTTCCTCTCACCTCACACTTCTCTCCATCAAATTCAAACCATAAACTATATATATCTTTATTCCTTTGTGAAGAGTGACATACTTTTTAAAGAGTGATGTCTCTTCAAAAATAAATCGTTTCTTGTTATGTTATTAAAAAGCCACTAACTTATTTTAATCTTAGTGTTGAATTTTAATATTTTTCTTTAATTTTCTACCCAAGCGCCACCTTCATAAATCTCCAACATTTGTTTAAGGATAATTGCATTTAAACTCTTTTAATTATCTTCAAAAATTCCTTAAAGATAGTCTCTACCCCTTACATTCATTGCTTGTTAATCACTGCCCTTTACATTCACTGCCTTATGATGAATGTTAATCACTGCCTTTATTAATTTATGCCTTTTGTCTTATATACTTTAAATTGGGTAATTAATATATGGTTGCTTTTATCGATATTAATTTCTACACTATAATGAATAGATAAATTGCTACACTTTTGATCTATTTTCCTCTAACTTGGGCGACTTCAAGAATTATAAACATATACCTTCATAAAGAAGCTGGTCAACATTAGTATAATCAATTTTCACAAATACCCATCACTGATTTTAATAGTTTGCTAGCATTTGAATTACACAACTTTATAATTGACTTTCGTATTATAAGAATTTCTTTGGAAGAAAGCACCACAATGAAATGGAAGTTAGCCATCATTATATACTCTTCATTGCTTCACGATTTCATATATTAGTGTTTATTATTGCTCTATAATTATATATATATTATATTTATTCCATGGCTTCCTTCTCACATTGAAACCTCTTCTTGCCAATAATCATATGTTCTCTATTACCTCATATTTAAGACTCCTTTGACATTAATAATAAGAATCTTGCATAACATGACATCAATGAAAATATTTTTATCTTTGACATCAATGACAATATTTCCAATACATCCTACAATTATGATTGAACTACCTATTATTTCTCTATGCAAACAATGAACTTTCTATGTTTGAATAGAAAACCATAGTTCCAACATACTCTAGCTATACAATGGTCTTTTGGCTTGGTACAAACTTCCCTTGGAAAGATTTTGAATATGAAATAATTTAATTGGCATGATCTTCCAAATGAGATACTTAATTCCCAAATAATTATATCCATGAAATACTTCCAAAAGACAAGAAAGACCCAAATCTTGGAGGGCTCCCAAATAAACATTAAGCATAAGATAGGATAATGCCACTAACACATAACTCAATTTTATCACATGGTGAGAAGAAAAGGAAAAACCCTTATATGTGTAGTGTAGTAAAAAGTATCCCTTTTTCACACTTAATTTGGAATAAATAATTAATAATAAAATGAGCTTAATTATGCCTTCATTTAGTGTTGTAATATGTATTTTACATATTCACATTAAGTTTAGGGCCTTATTAATTAAAATGGACTTAATTGTGCCTTATTTTTGGTGTTGTAAGGTGTACCTTTACACTTTCACACTTATCTAGGGATTTATTAATTAATTGAGGTTAATTTTCCTTGATTGGCCCCTTTAATTCAAATCCAATCCTAATTAATTGCAATTTATTGAAAGTAAAACCTGACATTCATTAATTCCATGACATAACACTCATCCTTGAAGAATGTGTGTCCTAGGTAAGTGACTTAGGACCCATTCATCATAGGGCGAATGGGTCCTCACTTGGGCCTAGGACCTAAATTTAAACTATGTTTTTGATGATTTTTAAATGAATTCAAATGTATATTCAAATGTCAACTTGTGTTATTTGAATTATGGGAATTAATCTTAATATATGTATAAATAAGAGGTTAGTTCACTATGTTTCATCCTAGATTTTTTAGAAGATTTTAAGCAATCTAAGAGTACTTTCACAAGAGCAATTCAAGAGCAATTCAAGGCATTCAAGAGTAGATTTGTAGAAGATTATTGCAGCAATCAAGATCCATTATCATGTCAAATATTTCTTGCATCATGCATGTTATTTGAGCTAATATGGTGATGTAGAGTTCATGATCCATTCAAGCATATCAAAGGCATTATTTCAAGACAAGTTTCAAGATCAAGATTCACATCCATTGAGGCCACTTCATGCTAGTTGCAAATTTACATCCCAAGGTTTAATCAAAGTTTTGGTGGGTGGTGACATTGCATTATTCATTTATCATTTCCTTCACACTATTTGATTTCATTTCAAAGTTTAAATACTCAAATAGGTTTTGACCAAGGCAAACCCCCCATCAACAAAAAAAACATTTTTCTCCTCTTGTGTTTGCATTTACATGTATTAGGTGGAAGACCCTTTTGAAGAGAAAATTGAAGAAAGTTCAAAGTTGTCAAATTTGCAAGGAAAGTTTTCATTTCACATAAACTCTTCTACAAGATTTATTTCTGACTCTCTGACCATGAAACTTGGGAATCTGGGAGTACAAAAACAGGAGTAGAGAACCTAGAAAATATTTTTATGGAGCCCTAGCCAAGACCCATTCGCCATAGGGAGAATGAGTCCTCAGTGAGCTTTAAAAAGACACTTTTGGTGATTGTTACAAATCATTATCCCTTTTCCAGATCTGCCTTTTGATTGTTGGTTCCATAAGTTTTGAGTACAGTCTTTCATTTTCACTTTATAGCTTACATTTTGGATTTTATTTGATGGTTTTAATCTTTCTATCCAAAGTGCTATTTAACTTAGACCCCCATCCTAGCATAAAAGAGAAATTTGTAGATTCATAGCTTGATTTGACTCACCTTTTGGTTGTTAGTCTTCTCATTGTTTCGATCTCATTTCTTGAATGAAATAAAAAAATAGGTCCATCATACTCACTTTTTTATCAATTCATTATGGTGAACCCCTTTCAAAAACCCCACCTCTCACCCCCACCTATTTTTTCATTGTTTCATTTTGGTGAACCTGACATTTGACATTGCATTTTCTGATTTTGGAGTCCTTTTTCACCCTAGATTTAGATTTGGAATTCATTTGCATTTCATTGCATTGAATTGAGTCTCATTTAGGGTGTCTAGTTTGCATTTAACCTTGCATTTCATTTAGGGTTTTAGGATTACATATTTGTATTCTTTAAATATGAAAAATACAAAAAAACAAGTCATTTTTCATATCATTTACATAGCATTACATCATATTCATTGGCATTTGAAAATTGAAACAAAATTGCATATCACACTAGGTTTTCATTATATCACATTTTGCACTTTCATTCAACATTAATTTCATAGAAAAAACAAACGTAACTCACTATTTCAAATCAAAATCTATAAACCAATGAAATCAAATTAGAAATCTACAAAAAATACTTTTCAAAACCCTAACCTAGGACCCATTCACCCTAGGGTGAACGAGTCCCTAATTAGGGTCATTTCCTGATTTTCTGGGCATTAAAAATTTCATTTATGTATTTCTGTTTGTTGTTCTCAGATCTCTGTTTCTATTTACAAAATTTTTATTTCTTCAATTTGGTCATATTTGGCTTCATTTGATAGAATTAGTGCATTGTGTGATTTCAAAATTGCATTTACAAGACTTCATTTCCAGGTTTTTACATTATGTAATTGAAAAATTACCTTGTTTAGAATCTAAAAATTGCATTTACATATTGCATTTCAGGTCATTGCATTGCATTTCACTCTCTTTCCATTTTGGGTGCGTACATTGAGTTTTTGAAACTTGTATGAGCTTCACAACTTGGTGTCCTATTAGCAATACTATTGTGAGACATAGTTTGAGACTCATGTCATCCCGCGATACACCATTCGTTGTGGATCTTGGGTTTTCCAACTCTTTCACTAATAATGTTGATAATCAACCCTTTATGGATCATAGCCTACATACCTCATTCCCAATGAATTCTGTAGCTACAACTCATGTGCATGATGCTACTTATATACCAGAAGAGAACATCAGCTTGATAAATGAAGAC
The DNA here is from genome assembly GCA_007258455.2 of Sequoia sempervirens. NCBI lineage: Eukaryota > Viridiplantae > Streptophyta > Pinopsida > Cupressales > Cupressaceae > Sequoia > Sequoia sempervirens. The sequence goes on along the minus strand of VDFB02000008.1, from coordinate 103,751,069 downwards.
TTAGAGAATTTGAAAAACTTTATGACTTTCAAAAACATGACTAGTAGTGCCATTCCTGCTATAGATATCATAAGGAAGCTGCTTAAATATGAACAAGAAATAGAAATTTCCCATAGCATCACTTACATAAAAAGAACTTTAAAAATAAAGAAAATGATAATATATACAGGCCTTAGTCAACTTTATTGAAGCTAAACCTCGTAAGGGCCAAACCAAAATGGCGCTTGATATTGCTTTCTCACAACAAGACATACTTAAGCATGCACCTGATGGTCCTTTTTACATAGCTAGGAGAATCAATGACAAGCCCACTAATGGGATATTAATTGATTCTGTCTGTGTAGAGAATGTGATCATTGAAGAATTCCTATTTGTGCATGATATTTACCAAGATATATATGAAAAAATGAAAGCATGGATCAAAACACATAATGGTTTTGCTTGCCCTGTGATTGGCTAGATAAACCTCTTTCTAAAGGTTGGATCAAAAACATTAAATGTTTCATTCACCATCATCTCGATGTCAGATCAATTTCATGTGAAGCTAGGCTATCCATGGATTTACTCCATGAATTCCATCCCATCGGTTGTGCATAAATGCTTAAGGTTTCCATTTGGAAATGAGATCTTTATAGTGCATCATAGTGGATTTAATCCTGTGTCTTCCCATGGGAAATTTTCATTGGATTTATTTTGGCCTGAGCCTATTGAACCTATTAGACCTCGTGAGGACTTATTTTTCAAATCCCATCAAAATTTTAAGGCAAAGCGCATAGTAGAATTATCCCTTATAAATATGCCTCAACCCACGATTGAGCCTCCTATTCTTGAAAAAACCATGATTGAACCTAAAACCCTTCCAACTATCCAAGATCAGCCTATGAAAAATCCTCCTACCATTTCATATAAGAGACCACAAGAAAATCAAAACAATTTCGTTGTGCCTCCTAAAATCAAACAAGTTTACAAATTTAAAGATAAAGTGGTTGAACGACCTCCTATTGTTCCTTCCGTTCATCCCCTAAGGGAAGAAAAGAAACTTATGGTTTCCAAATCCACTCCTACACAAACCCAACTTGAAATCAGAATGAGAAGAAATTGAAATGCTAGAGAGCGTAGGCGTAGATATCATGCTATTGCTCATTTATTGTAAGTGAAAGAAGAAAATAATAACATAGAAAAAAAAAATTCAAACTTGTCTCCAACAATGCATGATGTCTCTTCACCCTCACTACAGTATAACAAACAACAATCTCTTATGGACATTATCATTCAACCTCCTAGTGTGATTAATTTAGATGATGATATTGAAATTTCTAAAATTGATGAACAAGTGCATAATGAATTAAATCAAATGTTTTCCTCTTCTATGAGCTTAAAATATGATCCTACCAAGAAGAGTGTTGAACTTGGTGCATGCCCTAGTTTGGCACTTACCGTTGTGCCTTTGGCTAGTTTTCTGCCTTTCGTATATATTGAACAAGATTGGGATGTAGATGACCTGCTATAGGTTGACTCACATGTGCCTTACTAGTTTAAATTGCATTGTTTTATTTTTCATGTGGTTGCATGTGCATAATGTGATCCCCCCATACTATCCTGTTTGATGTATCTCTCTCTTTTTGTGCATACCTCTATTTGTACCTACATTCTTCTATATGTCGTAACCATTTTATCTTTTTCATTTGTCTTATTTTACTTTTGGGGATGATGTAAGGCATAGATACATTTAGGTCTCTTCCATGTTGACCCAAAAGCTTTTTCTTTGTTTTTGATCTTTATGTGTCATTCTTCCAGTTCTATGAGTATTTAGGGAATGATGAGATTTTTGAGCTCTATAACATATTAGCAAAGATATATTGACCCCGAATCCATGGATCCCTTATGTGTTTTTGGGGGCAACTCCTCCTTCCTTTTTCATGACGTAGCTTCATTTCGGGAACATATGAATTGGAATAGGGATTTTTGAGTAAGCTGTCATGTCTTAGGATTGAACATTGGCTACTTTAAAGCAATTGCTCATGGTAGTGGTGTAGAAAATTATTTAAATTGGGGGCATACATTGACAATATATTTCAACATTTATCATGTTTCATGGTGTGATTTTCTTTCTTCCTGTGATGCATCCTATTCTTCGTGGCGTCATTGGGTTTGATGTCCTCCAAGAGTGTGATATTTCTTAGTGTATGAATTTCCTCTTAGTAGTGATGTGATGCACTACATTCCCTAAGTTGCGAATCTTTTACTCTTGACTTGTCCTCTCTTGGAGACATTAGGCACGATGTTCCCTAAGAAGAAGACCTTACATGAACTAAGCAAAATCCCTTTGAAAAATATTTTACTTGCATTTTGTTCATAAGTGTTTAACATAATACAAGGCCACCAAACCCTAAATTCAAGGCCATCAAGCGTAACACACCTTGCTTGTCAATGGATCCTTTCCTTGTTCATAGGTTCTTAGCATAACGTAGCTTGTTAAGCCCTATCGAGCCCAAAACCCTCTTCAAGGCCACCAAGCATAGCACACCTTGCTTTCTAGTGGAACCTTGCCTTATTCATAGGTGCTTATCATAACACAACTTGTTAAGACTTATGAATCATGAAACCTTATCTTGTGGGATCTTATTGAAGTTTTCAAAGGGACAACTTCGATATGATTTTCCACCCATTGGGATACTCACCTAGTGGATAGATTGAGGTTCCACTACCCTAGAGTGAGAATGTGACAAAAAGAAGCTTAATGTGTTACGTGCCACATTAGATAGTTGAGGCTTGATCTTCCCGGTCTTTGATATTGTATGATTGAGTATTTTTGTTATTTCTGCACACATAAGTGTCTTGAAAGTCTACTTTAGTGTGAATTTGACTTGGGGTCATCTTCTTACTAAAGTGGGGGCTAAATGTAGTGTAGGAAAAAGTATCCCTTTTTCACACTTAATTTGGAATAAATAATTAATAATAAAATGAGCTTAATTATGCCTTAATTTAGAGTTGTAATATGTATTTTACATATTCACATTAAGTTTAGGGCCTTATTAATTAAAATGGACTTAATTGTGCCTTATTTTTGGTGTTGTAAGGTGTACCTTTACACTTTCACACTTATCTAGGGATTTATTAATTAATCGAGATTAATTTGCCTTGATTGGCCCCTTTAATTCAAATCCAATCCTAATTAATTGCAATTTTTGGAGAGTAAAATCTGACATTCATTAATTCCATGACATAACACTCATCCTTGAAGAATGTGTGTCCTAGGTAAGTGACCTAGGACCCATTTTCCATAGGGAAAATGGGTCCTCACTTGGGCCTAGGACCTAAATTTAAATTATGTTTTTGAATTTTTTTTGATGATTTCAAATGTATATTCAGATGTCAGCTTGTGTTATTTGAATTTTAGGAATTCATCTTAACATATGTATAAATAAGGGGTTAGTTCACTATGTTTCATCCTAGAATTTTTAGAAGATTTCAAGCAAGCTAAGTTTACTTTCACAAGAGCAATTCAAGAGCATTTCAAGGCATTCAAGAGTATATTTTTAGAAGATTATTGCAGCAGTCAAGATCCATTATCATGTCAAAGCTTTCTTGTATCATGCATGTTGTTTGAGATAATATGGTGATGTACAGTTCATGATCCATTCAATCATATCAAAGGAATTATTTCAAGACAAGTTTCAATATCAAGATTCACATCAATTGAGGCCACTTCATGCTAGTTATAGATTTGCATTCCAAGGTTTAATAAAAGGTTTGGTTAATGGTGACATTGCATTGTTCATTCGTCATTTCCTTCATGCTATTTGATTTCATTTCAAAGTTTAAATACTCAAATAGGGTTTGACCAAGGCAAACCCCCCATCACCAAAACAACATTTTTCTCCTCTTGTGTTTGTATTTGCAGGTTTTAGGTGGAATATCCTTTTGAAGAGAAAAATTGAAGAAAGTTGCAAAGTTGTTAAAGTTGCAAGGAAAGTTGTCATTTCACAAAAACTCTTCTACAAGATTTATTTTTGGCTCTTCAATCGTGAAACTTGGGAATCTGGGAATGTAGACATAGGAGTAGAGAACCAATAAAGAATTTTTATAGAGCCCTATCCAGGACCCATTCGCCATAGGGCGAATGAGTCCTTAGTAGTGAGCTTTTGGTACACATCATTCTCCCTTTTCTAGATCTGCCTTTTGATTGCTAGTTCTATCAGTTTTGAGTACAATATTTCATTTGCACTTTATAGCTTGAATTTTGGAGTTTATTTGATGGTTTTAATATTTCTCCCCAAAGTGCTATTTAACTCAGACTCTCATCCTATCATAAAAGAGAAATTTGCAGATTCATACCTTGATTTGGCTCACCTTTTGGTTGTTAGTCATCTCATTATTTGGATCTCATTTCTTGAATGAAATAAGAAAAATAGGTCCATCATACTCCCTTTGTTATCAATTTATTATGGTGAACCCCTTTAAACAACCCCATCTTTCACCTATTTTTCTTCATTTCAATATGAATAAGTGTGACAAGAATGCCACAGTAGAACCCCATGGAATTAGCATAGAATCATCTTTAAGCTTTTAAAATCACACAAGAGAAAGCACAAACTTGTTAAGCCACACAAAAATAAATCTACAAAGCAAAGAAAGAAAAAGAAAATGAGCATAGAATATTTATGGTTGATACGAGATTGTAGATGGGTTAGGGGTGTTCCTCGATCAAACACCCCACTAGAGAATTTGTAACCTCAATGTTCAAAAATAAGGGCTAAGTCATAGAACCATTCTTCCAACTAGTACTCCAACCACAATATGCCCCAAACACTTGTTGTAGGTACTTTTGAATGAACTTGTACTACTTCCTTTGCCTCTTCTAGCTCTAAGTTGGGTTGTGTCCCTCCTTTTCCAAATCTTGGCTATGTTGTACTTCTCCACATCTCTTTAGGATACTATGCTAGTCCATCACCTACATATAAAAGTTGTGAAAATTTTCTTGAATGGTGTTGAACTTGATGATTCCCTTGCAGTGTGATACCTACCCTTCGATGACCTAGAATTTTTTTCTATTTAACTTATTAGCATCTTGGAAATTTTATGTTATTTTTTGCTTCTATGATGTTGGATATTTAATTTCTATATTTGACTATGGTTTGGTAATATTTACATGCATAGAATAACTTTGACCTTATTTATGATGATATTGCTATGAGTTGATGATTAATTAGGTTGTTTCATTTCATATGTGATTGACATGAATGCTTAATTTGAAATCCTAAGATGAATTAGGTTATGTTGTGTTTATTAGTTATAAAATATCAAATTGATTAATTATTTTCAATTATATATCCTAAAAATTGTGTTTATATGGAATTGAAATGTTATCAAATGTGATTATGATATTTTATTTATTAATGTGATGGATGTGATAATGGATTGAATGTATGAAATTGAATGTAATTTAATTAATGATTCCATTATAAAGATGAATAAGGAGGGATGGAGAGGTAGACAAGAAGTGACTAAGACACCTATAGAGGGAAGATGTAGAGAGTTGAGGGGGAGAGTGAAGAAAATGAGAGAGAGAAGTTCACAAAGAGGGAAATACAGGTAAGGAGGGATGGGGAGAGGTGGAGAGGGATGGAAATAAATAGAGATGGGAGATATATAGAGGTGTGAGACATACAACCTAGGGAGAGAGGGGTGAGCGACATAGGGGGAGAGATAGGGGTGAGGGAGAAGAGAGGGAGAGAGAAAGGAAAGTATTGACCTAGAGGTGTAACAAGGGATATAGGGGGAGGTAGACATGGATGGAGTGAGAGGCATGGGGAAGGAGGAGATAGAGACATGATGACGTAGATAGGGGAGGGAGAGAGAAGAGGAGAGAGAAGAACAAAGATAAATATATAGCTAAGGGGGAATGGAGAGGTAGACAAAGAGTGACTAAGAGACCTATAGATGGAGGAGGTAGAGAGGTGAGGGGGAGAGTGAAAAAATGAGAGAGAAGTTCAGAAAGAGGAAAATATGGGCTAGGAGGGAGGGAGAGAGGTGGAGATGGAGGGAAATAATTAGAGATGGGAGAGATATAGAGGTGTAAGACCTAGAGTGTAGGGAGAGAGGGGTGAGAGACATAGGGGGAGAGATAGGGTGAGAGAGAGAAGAGAAGGAGAGAGTGTTGAAAATATGAGTAGTTAGTGTTGTCATTAATTCCAACAAGCTTATGTCAATGTTGTCATTGATGTCAAATGGTGACATTTGAAAAGTTGTGATGATGCTTTGATTAGTTGCATTATGTTGTCATTAGTAAGTATCACTAGTGTCAACCTCTAGTGTTACTTTGATAAAATTTTGTTTGTGATTATTGTTTGGTTGAGTTGTGTTGCAGTTAGTTTGGTGATGATGAGGAAGTAGTGAAGATGATGAGAATTTGTTTTTGTTGCTTGTTTTCCAAGTGTTTTTGAGAAAATTTGAATAAAAGAAGAAACAATGTGTTGTAGAGGTGTTCTGGCATACAAAGTGGAGTTATGGTTTTACTCTGCATTTCTTCTGTGTTGAAGAAGTACTTGTGTGGTTTGGATATGATGATTAGATGTGTTAAAATGTGTTATATCTAGAGTTTCTTGGTTTGGATCATTTTAAAAAGAAATTTGTGTTCACTAGTGTGTGAACTATGGTGCAGTGTTGTCTAGGAGAAAAGGTTTTACTCTGCATTTCTTTGCAGTTTGGTTTCTAGTCTTGTGGTTCTAGAAGTGTGTTTATAAGGTTCATATCTACCTTCAGTTGAAGTTGTTAATGGTTTGGTTCTCCACAAGTTGATTTGTTGAGTTGCAGTGTGTGGAAGATTATTTGGGTGAACATGATGAGTTTGTTCTTCAGGTGAAAGTTGTTGCAAGACAATTTGTTGGATTTTAGAGTGTTTGTGGAATATTCCAGATTGTGTTTAAGTGATATTTATTATCTGTGAGTCATCTTTGGATAAAAGGAAGCATGCACTTAAATTTTTGATGGTGTTTACATAGGCTTAACCAACCTTGGGTGTTTACACTAATTGCAGATTCACTTCGGTGATTTTGGAAGTGTGGCATGACATGTATGGGTGGATTTAGGACTAAGATAAGGTTTTATGTGGTCTGCCTTCATTCCTTTCCACCATGAGAATGTTTTGGTTATGACCTTAGAGAATTGTTTGAAGGTCATAGAGGGTATAAATAAGTGTTATGTTGATAAAGGAATGGTGTACATAGTGTATATGATACAAATTGCAAAGTTGAGAAGTGCAAATTTGTGAAGTTCAGTGCAAGCTTTAACGAGTTAGATTACTGGAAGTAGTGAGTAGAAGGTATCTACAATCTTTAGAAAGGCTGAAAATGTGTTGGAGATTTTATGGTGGATTTTTTGGTTGCATGGAGATGGATTTATCAGTATAACATTCTTCTTTCTTCTTTTCTATAATCTGGAAGTGAACATTTAGTAGTGAGCCCTTCTTTATTTTGGGAAGTGAGCCCTTTGGAAGTGAGCCTATTATATTCGGTGTTGCAATTAATTTATGTTGTGAGCTAATCCTCACTGTGGTTTTTCCCTTTTTAGGTTTTCCACATAAATTTGGTGTTCTATTGTGCATGGTGTTGATGAGTTTTAGTTTATGTTATTTTATTTCATGCTAAATAATTCTAACAGATTAAAAGTTGTTAAAAGTTTTTGTGGATCTGAATATTTAAGAGGGTTCTAATGTTTTAATGTATAACTGATTCACCCCCTCTCAGTTTTCTTATGTATTCAACAATTGGTATCAGAGCAAGGTTCCTTGGAAGAAAGCTTAATCGCTTGAGGTAGATCTGGGATGGCACAAAAGAGAGACACTCCTCTATTTGATGGATCAAATTATGCATTCTAGAAGATTAGGATGGAAGGTTTTCTGATATCCCTTGGATATGGATTTTGGAAGTCTATTGTGATTGGATACACTATGCCTAGAAATGGTTTGGGAACTGATGATGAGATCAAGGCCTATAAAAATAATGGTAAAAAAATGTATTCTCTTTTAAGTGGTCTTTCTAATACTAAACTTGTGAAAGTTATGAATTTGAAAACTGCTAAAGAAATCTAGACAAAGTTGGAAAGCATTTATGAAGTAGATGATAAGGTCAAGCAAGATAAGATGCAAAATCTAAAGATCACGTTTGAAAATATGTAGATGTTAGAGGATGAAAACATTACAAGCTACATGTAGAAAGTGGAAGAAGTTTTCAATTCCATCAGAGGGTTTGGTGGAAATCTTGAAGATGATGAGATGGTAAATAAGGTAGTGAGAACTTTTCCTAAATCTTATAATCATAAGGTTTCTACTATTAAGGAATTTCAAAATATAAATAATTACTCTAGAGATCAACTACTTGGAACTTTAACTACTTTTGAATTAAGAGAGTTTGGTTCAAGTAATGTGAAAGTTGAGACTATTGTCAAGGCTGGAAAAATAGAAAGACTGAAGAATCAAATCAGGAGGATCTTGATGATGTAGAAGCAAACTTTGTGAGGAGAATGAAAAAGGGTACTGGAAGATACATAGGTAAGTTACCTTTCAAATGTTTTAGTTGTGGAAAGATAGGTCATTATGCTTCAAGATGTCCAAACAAAGCTTTGAATGACAAGAACAAGGAAAACAAAGGTAAAGTAATTAATGATAGTTATTATGTTAGAGAAGATTCCAATATATATGATGATGAATTTGACTATGGGGATGATGAGGATAGTGAATGTTTATTCATGGCTATAAAAGTTGAATCTAATTTTTCTAACTCTAAGAGATGTGTGAAGGAAAGTTCTTTGAAAGTAGGTCATAATGCTATGGTGACTAGTTTTCATGCTAGAGAGGAGAAGAACTATTGGATCATAGATAATGGATGTGCAAATCATACGGCCAATGACAAAAAAATGTTTTTTAAACTTGAAAAATATGAAGGAGTCTAGTTAAGTTTGGTGATGATACATCTGCTAAGATATGTGGAAAAGATTCAATCAATTTTGATGGAAAGCATAATATAAATGATGTTCTTTATGTCAAAGGTCTAAGGCATAACCTCTTGAGTGTTGGAAAAATATGTAGCAAAGGCTATAATCTTATGTTTCAGGATTATGGATGTGAGATCAGAAAAGACTTCAAAACTGTGGTTGCTGTTGGAAGAAGGACAGGTGGAAATGTTTATCAGCTTAAAGGTGCTAATGGCCATTGTTTTATGACTCAAATTAATGAAAATTGGCTATGACATAGAAGGATGTGTCACATCAATTTTGATAGCCTAGTGAGAATCAATTCAGTTGAAGCTATGAGAGATCTACCAAATATTACAAAACTCATCAATGCCATTTGCAAGGAATATCAGATTGGAAAGCAAGCAAGAAGAAGCTTCAAAGTTAAAGAACAATCTACTACTAGACTATTAGAGCTGGTGCATACATAACTTTGTGGTCTTACTAGAGAAAGAAGTCTTCAAGGGGACAGGTATTTCATGCTATTTATTGATGATTATTCTAGAATGACATGGGTTACTTTTCTCAAAGAAAAATAAAAAGCTCTAGATAAGTTTAAAGCATTAAAAGTTATGGTTGAGAATGAAATGGGCATGAAAATCAAGTGTTTGAGGTTTGATAGAGGTGGAGAATTCACCTCCAATGAGTTTAATTTTTTTTGTGAGAATCATGGAATAAAGAGGCATTTATTTGCCCCTAGAACTCCTTAGTAGAATGGAGTGGTTGAAAGAAAGAATAGGATTATTTAGAAAGCTACAAGAACAATGATGAAAGAGGAAATCCTACCAGAAGTCTACTGGAGATAAGCAATTCATACTATTGTCTACATACTTAACAGAGTTCAAATAAGAGAAAATAGTGCAAAGACCCCCTATGAGTTGTGGTATGGAAGGATTCCTATTGTCAAATACTTCATAGTATTTGGAAGAAAATTCTATATCAGAAGAGATGAATAAAACTTAAGAAAGTTTGATACGAGATCTGATGAAGGTATCTTCCTTGGATATTCTACAAAAAGCAAAGCTTACCAATGCTACAACAAGAGGCTAAAGAATATTGTTGAGAGTGCAAGTGTCAATGTGGATGAGGACTTATTGAGGAACTCAATGGTGATAGATGGATATGAATTAGATGAGTCCTCTTGCAAAGAAAATGATAAAGATGAAGGTAAAGAGAAAGAAGTTCATATTGAGAGGAAGAAGCTTTGGAAAAGATCCCTAAGACTCTTAAGTATGTGCAAAAGAATCATTCTAAAGATCAGATCATTGTTGACAAAAGCAAAGGTATTTTTCCAAGGAGAAAATCTGCAATGATAGAAGAACAAGTAAATCTATGTTTACTTTCTAAACTTGAACTTAAAACAGTGGTTGAAGCATGCAAAGATGAATACTGGATCAAGGCTATGGAAGAGGAACTAATGCAGATTGAGAAGAATCAAAATTGGGAAATTTTCCCAGGACTAGCAAACAAGAATGTAATTGGAGCTAAGTGGGTATTCTAGAACAAACTGAATGAGAATGGAGAAGTAGCGATAAACAAGGAAAGGCTTGTGTGTAAGGGCTACTCACAAGTAGAAAGAATAGATTTTGAGGAGAATTTTCTTTGATGGTAAGAATAGAAGCTATCAAGATGTTTTTGGATTTTGTAGCACATAAAGATTTCAAATTTTATCAAATGGATGTGAAATCTACTTTCTTGAATGGTGAGTTGGAAGAAGTATACATTGAACAACTAAAAGGATTTCAGTTATCAAACAAATTGGATATGGTCTGCAAATTGAAGAAGACACTTTATGGATTAAAGAAAGATCCCAGAGCTTGGTATGCAAGGTTGGATAGGTACTTGATACAACAAGGATTCAATAAAGGTACCACATATAGTAATCTTTATTTCAAAGTTGAAAAAGATCAAATCTTGATTGTGGTTGTGTATGTTGACAATATAATTTTTGGAGGAAATGAAGCTATATGTAAGGAATTTTTAGAAGAGATACAAAAAGAGTATGAGATGTCTATGTTTGGAGAGAGGAATTTCTTCCTTGGGCTGCAAATCAATCAGACAAAAAAAGGTATATTCATAAAGTTGAAGAAGTTTAGAATGGAAGATTCTAAACCAGTATGTACTTCTATGGTTACTAGTTGCAAGTTGAGTAAGAATGATGAATCTTATAAGGCTGATTAAAGCAAGTATATATCGATGATTGGAGGATTTCTATACCTAACTGCTACTAGGCCATATATCATGCATGTAGTTTGTCTTGTGGCTAGATTTCAAGAAGATCCTAGAGAGTCACATGTTGTAGTAGTGAAGAGAATATATAGATACTTGAAGGGCACTCTAGAACATGGTTTGTGGTATCCAAAGGATACTGATTTTTCTCTAAGTGCTTATATAGATGTTGATTGGGTAGGTTGTGTGGATGATAGGAAAAGTACAAGTGGTGGTGCATTCATTCTTGGATGCAAAATGGTGTCTTGGCTAAGCAAGAAGCAAGATTTAGTGTCTTTATCTACTATAGAGGCAAAATATATAGCATCAACATCTTGTTGCACATAGGTGTTGTGGATGAGGAAAATCTTAAAGGATATTAGAGTGGTATATTATGAACCAATATATATATTTTGTGACAATACAAATGCTATTAACATTTTAAAGAATCTGGTGATGCACTCAAGGACAAAACATATTTCAATCCGATATCACTTTTGAGAGAGAAGGTTGCAGAAAATGAGTTGAAGCTTGAGTATGTTCCTACAAAGGATTAGGTTGTTAAAATTTTTACTAAGGATCTTCATAAGGATACTTTTGAGTATTTTCAAGAGAAGTTAGGGGTTATTACTGTGATGCAAAAATATTAGTATTGTTTGAGTTACGCTTGATCCATGAAGAATCAAAGCATAACAGAGCCACTAATACTCAAATCTCAACAAGATCATTCAAATGAAATTGAAACTAAACATTTTATCAAAACCTAAATTATGAAAGCTTTCAAAAAATATACTCTAATCCATCTAAAACTTATCCTGTTGTGGAATTGGTGTCATGTTGATGTGGAACGATGACCCTTTCCCAATCCCGTGATAAGTGAGCCTGTTTCAATCGATTCTATGGAAGACAATCGATGAAACCATTGTGATAAGTGTATGAAAACCTAGTTTATGCTAAAAATGAACATGATGCAAGCTAAGTTACCATGATTTTATGCTACACATGATCTAATTATGCTATTGTTAAGCTAATCTAAGCTAAAACTATGCTAAAAGATGAAAACCTTAATTCATATACAAACTAAGATGGATGCATGGAAGCCATTAATGAATGCTCTAAGCTATTATACAATGAAAATGAACTAAAATAAGCTAAAAATTGAGTAAATTGAGAGTATGGATGAAAGTTAATTCAACAACATAAGTTTATAATTGAAAGATGGATGTATGAGTTTCGACAACATAAGCTTCCTTTGAAAAAGATGGATCCATTTGCCTCCAAATAGTGACCTATTTATAGGAGAGAAAATGAGGAATGAATGGTTGAGATCAAAAATCTTAATCAATGGTTCAAGATGAAGGGGACGAGAGGCATGGATCATGGATTCTCATCAACGGATGAGAATGCATGATGAAAGTTAATCAAGGGCCCACACTTTCCTCAAACAAACACACTTTTGACTTGCTCAAAAGGTTAAAAGATAAATTGCATTTGAAGCCAAGTGAGTTGATTGGAGGAGAAAGAATATTCTTTAGAATATTCCTTTGGGATGAGGAAAAAGGTAATTTACAAATTAGTTTAATTGCTAATGAAACAAGATTTAATTTATGCAATTAGGGGATTTGGAGGAATTAAAGAGATTTATTAAATTAGATGATTTAATAAATGGGGGAGAGAGGAAATGATATTTAATTAAATAAATTAGGGTTATTTAATTAAATAAGATGACCTAGGGAATTAAATTAAATATTTTGATTTATTTAATTTAATGAGATGAAGTGTTAGTGCGGAAAGAGATGAATTAACCCGATTAAATTAATTAGGCTAATAGATGGAAATGATGCAATTAATTAATTAGCTAGGCTAATTAAATCAATTAAGCTTAAAGAGGATGGATTAAAGAGGAAATGATGTTAGTAAATCTGATTTAAATGTATGATATCGATTAGGACATTTTTTAGTGTCTACATTTTGCCCCTTGGGTGTGTGCTAGAAGTTGAGTCCACTTTTTGGCCAAAAAGTGGAAGTGTTTTCTCTGATTTTCAGAATTTGTCACATTTGACCTTAAAATTTGAAGCACTTAGAGATGTAATCTTGAAAAAAGTCATTAATCATAAAATTTAGTTCTCAGAGTCTAGTTTCTAAATATGTAATTTATTTCAATACCCAAATGATAAAAATTGGTTTTCAATAGGCATTTCTAAAAACCACTGTTTGAAAGTCACTTTTTTTTCCATACCATACATGTGTACATCACCCATATTTTGACCTAAACAATCATATTTTTCTAAATCCTTTTGGGAAAAGATTCATAACTCATTGAAGCACGTTTTCGATATTTCTTTGTAATTTTTTATTGATATTTTTTTTGAAATTTTTTTGGCCATATTTGTTGTTTTGAAAAATCATCGTGTACGTTACACATAATATGACCTATACTTATCATTTTTTGATATATATTTTTTTCAAATTGAAAAGAATTGTCTGAAGTACGTTTTGGTGCAATTCGTTTTACAAAAAAATATTTTAATAAAAAGTTATTAAAATACTAAAAAACTCTGATAATTCAAGTTTATGGACCAGTTTCATTAGAAATTAATTGAAAAATAGAAAAAATAATCAAATTGTAAAAAAAAACTACATATTTGGAATCTACACTGTCTCATCTATAATGGGTTTTAATTTCATAAAAAAATTCTACAAAATAGGTCTTCATACATATGTCCAAAGTCACTATTCTCCTTTGATATTAACATGAACTTCAAGTTGCAGGTCAAGCCAGGTCCAAAGCTTAGGTTTGGGTCCCCAAGCCATTTTCCGAACTAGAAAAAAAGCCAAAAACCCGACCAAAAATTCATATTTTAAAAAATGGGATCCCGTTTCATTAAAAAACAATTTTTATGGTTCTACAAAACAAGATCCCATTTTGTAAATTGCCGAAAGTTTCCAAAATAGAAAGTTTTGAAAGCGGGTTCTGTTTTGAAAATGGAAAATTTTCAAAATTGAAAGTTTCAAAATAGAAAGTTTTCAAAACGAGATCCCATTTTCAAAACTTGCAATTTTTGGAAATTTTCATTTTTGGAAAATTTTCAAAATTGGATCCCGTTTTGAAATTTTTCAGAACGAGATCTCGTTTTGAAAAACAAGATCCCATTTTTTAAATCTAGGCTCAGGATCCCGAAGCTAAATGGGATCCCATTTTTTAAAAATGGGATCTTGTTTATTAAAAAGTGAGATCCCATTTTTTGCAACCCGATTTCATTTTTTTGCCCACAACAAAAACTTCCACATTTTGTGGACTCATCTTCTTGTATTTACCCCCTCTTTGAAGAGAGGTACCTGCTGCTTTGGTTCAAAGAATAACACTTTTCCAAATCAAAACTGCTACTTAAATCAAAAAATAAAAAATTTATGATTTTTTGGATGCCCCAACGGAAGGATAAACCTGACTCCTTGCCCCCTCGAGAAATTGTGTGAAAATTTTGAATTTTGGGTTGATTTCTCGATAAAAGGTCAAAAGTTGCCCCAAGGGTCCCAAAAGGTTCCAGGATGTAGGAATAATGCCAATAATGCCAAAAATGATACAAAATTAGGTCTAGTTTGGAAAATTGGTGAAAATGATGATAAACCCCATCTTTAAGGTTAAATTAGGGAAAAAAACCCTAACTTTCTAGTTTAAATAGGCCAAGAAGGGTCATTTTCAATTCATTTGTGCATTCAAACCTTAAGGAATTATTGCAATTTGAGCTCTGGCCCTTCAACAAAATGGCACACTGAGAGCTTCCCAAGCACATCTCTGATCGAGTTCGAGAGTTCTAACAACTTCCAGGCGTAGGACCACCGGTATGTGATTTGAAATTTGGATTTTTGATGCATTTATGACGCTTTAAAATTTAGATTTTGGTGGTGTCGCTATATAGTGATGCTCAAACTAAAATCAACGATGCCCAAATCGTTTATAGTGACACTTAACTCGATTTAAAATTAGGGTTCCTAATTTTAAATGGCGATGCAAGCTTATTTGGCGATGCACTTGGTGATTTAGAAATTAGGGTTATGTTAGGCCAGAAGCTAAATTGCAACGCTAGCTTATTCGGTGACACATTTTCCAATTTGAAATTTTAAATGCACTAGGCGTCACTATTTGAAATTTGAATATAGCGACACTTTTGTGATTTCTGAGCCGAAAATTTCAAACAACTTCAAATTTTGATGATTTCCTGATGTTGTGCGCTTCGTGGATGCAGGAGGTCTTCCCAACATTGATTTCAAGGGAGCACAAGGCCATAGTTCTAGAGGGATTAGGTGATCTTTCATAGTTGTGCTAGGAGCATCTTGGAGAGATTGGTTTGTGGTATGTTGCATACACCCTTGTGATTAGGAAACATCTGGCGATGATGACAGCTTTGTGCGAGAGATGACACAATGAGATGT
The DNA here is from genome assembly GCA_007258455.2 of Sequoia sempervirens. Classification (NCBI taxonomy): domain Eukaryota; kingdom Viridiplantae; phylum Streptophyta; class Pinopsida; order Cupressales; family Cupressaceae; genus Sequoia; species Sequoia sempervirens. Next base: position 103,735,415 of record VDFB02000008.1, on the reverse strand, counting down.
CATCCTTCCACCTTTTGACATAAGAGGCGATAGTTACCTTGGAGGTCATGTGGTGGATATTTCTTTTTCCTATTCACGGTGATCATGTGATTTATGACACCGATGCCAGGATTGATGCATGCCTTGAGGTGATGGAGATGGACCAGATTACATTGGTCACATTTTAGATTGATTTGGAGACATACAAAGGTCACGTGCCGACCTTTAGGTTGATCATCACAGCCATCATTTTTGGTTTGGTGGCTCCAGACAAACGTAGCAGAGGATTTAGCCCAAGATGGGGCTTGGCATGGCACCAGATGATATACAAGAGGACACTTTTTGCGTGGGCCTATGATGCTAGCCTCCTTGTACCATGATTTACATGATTTTGTTTATTGTGATGGGAGAGCCATTAGTGCAGGGGTTACTCTGCTACACATTTGGGCATGGGAGCACATTTCCATGCTTTGGCCAATAGTTCAGATGGAAGACATGGAGATGGATGATCCCATCATTTGGAGATATAAAGGTGCCATTACACTAAGGTACACCAGACAAATTAGGCTCCCATTTTGGAAATGGGGGATTGATGACATGACAGTTTTCCGCTGGCGCCCATGGCTTTAGATGCCACCATGGTTTGATGATATTCAACAACTATATTTTGCTAGATAGACCTGTTACATGTAGGGTTGAGAGCACACGATGATCGAGAGATATCTTCCTGATAGGGTATTGTGACAGTTCGGGGATGTACAAGATAGACCTAGTGATGCATATAGGGCCATTTTTGTGAGATTGACCAAAGAGATTCCCACATGGGGACTGACCATTTTGGCTCCAGAGGCCATTGAGAGTTTTTGACAGTTGGTGGCCCAACCTTGGGCATATGATCAGGGTCAACCAGTAGCGCAAACCACTCCGACATATGATATATGGTTCATCCCACCCAGGTGACTGACAAATCTGACAGGTGCTCCTCCCAGAGGGAGACTAAGAGGTAGGGGTTAGGGAGGCCAAGATGGCTAGGATAGACAAGTTTCAGGGGCTCATCTGGTACAACCATAGGTGTAGCCATAGGTACAACCACAACCAGGACCACCACCACCACCAGATGCATGAGATGCTTTGATACAACAGCTGTAATAGTAGGTGCAGACATTGACTGGTGAGTGGGACTAGGCCCACCAATAGGTTTTGGCTATTACTGCTAAGCAATACCAGGATCGACAGTAGGTGGTCGCAGTAATAGCAGAGAGAGATCAAGCACTGCAGAGAGTTCACGATGTCATAGGAGAGAGGGATCAGGAGGTGGCCAAGTGACAAAAAATTGAGGTGATCATGGTAGTGACACATGGTCAAACCATTTTAGCACGGTTATATAGAGAGGATGTTATAGAGACTGCATAGTATGGGTAGCATTACCATCAGGATGTTCCAACAAATGTTTGACAACCAGATTTTTCATAGCATAGTGATGCACATCCCTGAGCAAAGGATCAACTTGAGAGGTAGGCTGGAGAGGGTAGCAGCCACCATGGCTAGCTTTTTGATGTATATACACTTTTTTTATTTTGTCCCATTCTTTATCACATATATACATTCATGGGCTCCTTTTTGATAGCCTCGTGGATATTGTATTTATCATTAATATACATACACTAATCCAGATTTTGTACCATGACACATTTTTTGATATATATATATGATATAGATATAGATGATTCATGCTATTATGTGTTCACTTTATTTCATGTATGGATGATCATGATATAGATGCATTTTATTTGATGATGTATGGATGCACTTTATTTTATGCCTATGTGATATGCGATGATCATGATATGGATGGATGCAATGTTATGTTCTTTTTCATTATCTTTTCACGATATGACATGGATGGATGATGATGTATATGTTATGGATGCAAATGATGTGGATGCATTTCTTTTTATATATTTTCTATGCATGTTTTATGATGATGTATGTATATGGATGTATGGATGCAAATGATTATGATATGCAATGATTTAAGATGCTTAGAATAATAAATATATATTATTCATCACAACTCAAATGATTATGTAGAATGTATTATGTGATATGATCATGAGATGTATGATTATGCTGATGGACGTTATGATTATGAGATGTATTTATGCTGATGGTTTGTGGATGTAGGGTGGATGCATTGATGATGTTTTTGTTGATTGTCATGATACCAGGTTAGCACAGAGAGAAGTAAAAGAATAAATAATGAATGACCGTTGTTGATGATTGCTTCGAAAGATCCAACAAGTCCTTGATCCATCAAGACTTTACTAGAGATGGTGATGAGACAATGCAAAATGCAAGGTGAGTGCTCACACTTCAGGATTGGGATTTTCCATCGTTCCTTATTGTTTGATATAACACATGGAAATGATGCATCAAGGTATTAATAACTAGGACGATGTTTTATCTAGTGTAATGGACTTTGACTTGACAAAAAGGATAGTTCTTGTTCACATCTTGACATACAGAAATGTTGTTGGAATGCAAGTTAGAAGCTTAGAATACATTGGACCAAAGCATACACAATATTCAACAACATACTCCAATCAACCTTCTGACACACAAATAAGCAAGTATGCACCAACATTATTTTACAAGAATATCCACAAGCATAAAAAATGAAAGATAATGATTGATGCCCCATTCCTTTGTCTCTAATTCATTTTGATAGACATCATTGAGAGGTCCTCGGAATGGGTCATTAAGATAAATTTTAAGAAAAGATCAAAGACAAATAGTTAGTGTTATCTATATCTCTTGCCTTGTTTAAGTTTAGCTATGGTGATATCCGATACTAATGTCCATTGCAGGAAGGATACATCCTAGGACATGTTGATTAGAGGGTTGTTTGATGTTAGGATAACGATGATAAGATGAGCCATCACCATAAACTTCACTGACATATTCACCTATGATTTAGACTTTAAATTTAGACTTTTAGGTTTGCACTTTACGACTTGCTATGTTTGTTTTCTACTTGTTTCACCAAAGAGTGAATGTGACGATCGTTTATTATGGGTGAAAGTTTATTGCAGGTGAGCGAGATGGGATGGATGGGATTTTGTATTTTCTGGAATATTTGAATGTTTTTGGTATTTTTGAAATGTTTTGAGGTTATTTTTGGGCTTTTTGGAAGTTTATGTGAATGTTTAGGATTTTTCAATTTTCTGAGGCTGCTTAGGGTTTTCTAAAGAATTTCTATTTTTTTGGATTTTCCATTTTCAAATGTTTTTGTGTTTTCTGAATTATTTGGATGTTTTGGGATTTCTAAATATTCAAATATTTTTGGATTTTCATGAGAGTTTTATAAATTTTTAGGGGTTTTCTAAGAATTATTTGGATGTTTTTGGATTTTCACGAGAGTTTTCGAGTTTCAACCAAGAACCTAACCTAAGAGACCTATCCTAGGGGCCTTAGGGGCTGATCATAGATTAGCCTTGCCTATGTTATACACGCAGAGACCATGTAGTTCGACTAAATTGACCCATTTACAAGATGGAAATATGAACAGATGAAAGACAACAATTTATTATTATGAAGTGCTAAAGGACTGAACTAGGGTGTCTCGGGGGCACATCAATGATGGCTTTGCCTACACTCAAGCTCATAGATGACATAGTTCAACAAAGAGACATTATTTTTTGGATTTTTTGATGTTTGACCTTTTTAGGGTTTTTGATGTTTTTCAGATATTTTGGATTTTTCCTTTACAATTTTATGAATGTTTTTGGATTTTAGCTATATAGGATTTTGCAAATGTTTTTGGATTTTTTGGATAAGATTTTATGAATGTTTTTGGTGTTTTTTGATAATATGTTCCATGACCTCAAGATACATGAGAACCCTATTATGACACATAAAAAAATGCCCGTAATATGATATGTTAGCCTACTTCGATAAAGGCAGGACAAACTGACCTTGGGAATATGCCAAGTAGTGCTAAAGGGTTCACAATACCTTACAGTGACAACCCATGATAAGGACATGGATGAGGGATGAATGGTGATGCAAATAATGATAGGCCAAAAGAGCCAAAGAATTGATGGAGATGCCTTATTTATGCAAGGCACCTATTTTCCAAGTTTTCACCAAGGTACTTGCCCAAAGCGCCACTGAAGTGGTTTTCACTAGAGGATTTTTTTCTTTACTTTTTCAATCTTTTTTCTCATTTTTTTTGGATTTTGATCATTTTTTGATTTTTTTTGTATTTTTTGGTTTATACAATCATAATTAGGCATAATTTTTTTTGAGATGCAAGATTTTGGGTAGCTCTTGCAAGGGTTCACCTTTAGGGGTTGACAGTTGGTATGCTCCTGATCCATAGCTTGCTGTGATGACAAAGGGACCCAATCAGTTAGGCTCAAACTTTCCTTTGCTATCTTGATCTGGAAGGTTCTTCTGATTATACTTTAAGACAAGATCGCCTACCTAGAACGACCAACATTTGATTCTCTTGTTATAGCTCTGTTTCAGTCAGTTTTGATATACTTGTAAGTGATTAAGGGCATCAAGACGATGCTCATCTAGGAGTTCTAGCTCATTCAATTGAGACACTCTGTATTCTTCCTCAGTTGTCAAATTCTTTAGTGACACTCACAATGATGGGAGCTCAACCTCGATAGGTAAGATGGATTATGATCCATAGACCAAGGAGAAAGGGGTTGCACCTGTAGGCGTGCAAATACTGGTTCTATAAACCCAAAGAGCAAGATTTAGCTATAGATGCCAGTCACGGGCAACTTCATTAATTATTTTCTTTAGGATTTTTAGGATAGTTTTTTTCATTGCTTCTGCTTGGCCATTGCCTTAGGGATAGTATGGGGTAGAGAATCGGTGTTGGATATTGAATTTTTGGCACATCTCCTTTACATCCTAATTCTTGAATGGTGTTTCATTGTCTAAGATAAGGGTTTGTGGAACACCATAATGGAAAATTAGGTAATTCAGGATAAACTTGGCTATCTTCTTCCCCATTATGTAGGTCATAGGAATGGCTTCAACCCACTTAGTAAAGTACTTAGTGGCAGTTATGATAAACTTAGGTCCATTGGATAGGTTGGAGTGATTTTTCCTATGAGGTCAAGTCCTCATTGCAAAAAAGGCCATGGTGTGATCATTGGTTGTAATTATTGAGTTGGAGCATGAATCAAATCCCCATGCTATTGACACTGGATACATTTCTGCACATATTGATGAGCTTCTTTTTCCATGGTTGGCCAATAGTACCCCATCCTCAACAATTTCTTAGCTAATGTCATACCACTAGAATGGGACCCACATATGCCATCGTGTACTTCTGTTAAAGTAGTTAAGGCTTCCTCTTGGTTAAGACATTATAGTAATGTCCCTTTGATGCTTCAACGGTAAAGGGTATCACCTAGGATCACAAATCGAGATGCCTTTTTAATGAAGGTATTTTTAAGGTTTGGGGTGATATCCGATGGAAGGGTTCCTCTGTTAAGGTAAGTAAATATGTCATGGTACCATGGTGATCCAAGACCAAAAATAACATACACAAATCCAGATTCAGGGATTTTGAAAGTTGGCACGAGAAGTTGTTCTACCAAGAATTCACATTAGAGGATGTTGTTCGACATGTCTAGTAATGATCTGATTGTTTCCATGGCGTCTGCTGTTCTATTGTTCATGCGAGGAATCTACTCAAAAATTATGTCTATAAAAAGATCTTTGAGATTCTCCACCATCTTCTTGTAAGGAGTGAGCTTGTCATCTTTAGTTTGATAGTCATGATTGACTTGGTTGATAACCAGCTGTGAGTCTCCATAGACTTTCATCTCTTGTATCTACCACTAAATTGCTATCCTGAGACCTATGATCAAGGATTCGTATTCAACAATGTTATTGGTACATGGAAATGATAGACTGTATGACTTTGGGATGCAATCACCTTGGGGGGTGATGAAAAGAAAGCCTGATCTTGATCCATGTTGGGTGAATGATCCATCAAAGTATATTTTCCACTGAGTTGTGAGATTAATAAGGAGCACTAATTCATCAGGGAACTCAGTTATTAAAGGGTTATCATCATAGATGGGTGCTTTTTCTAGTTGTCCTATGATCAATTGTCCTTTGATTGCCTTGCACTCCACATACTCTATGTCAAATTTTGTCAAGATCATTACCCATTTAGCCATTCGTTCTATGAGGGTTGCTTTGGATAAAAATATTTTAATGGATCAATGTTTGCGATGAGCTTGATTTGGTGTGACAACATGTAGTGCCTAAACTTTTTTGAAGAAAAAAATACTGCTAGGCATGCTTTCTCAATGGGTGAATAGTTCATCTCATAGCCTACCAAGGTTCTGCTAATGTAGTATATGGCTCTTTCCTTTCCATTTTCATCATGTTGTGCTAAGAGAGTTCCTAGTTCTTCTGATGTTGCTGAGATGTACATGATAAATGGCTTGTTCGGTATCTAAAGCATGAGCACTGGAGGTGTTAGTAGATAATCGTTGATCTACTGGAAAGCTTTATCACATTTATCATCCAATTTGTAAGTTATCCCTTTATGGAGAAAATGTGAAAAGGGATGAATCTTATTTGATAGTTGGGCTATGAACCTTCTAATGGACTACAACCTTCCTTATAATCATCTCACCTGTTTCAATGTCTATGGTGGTTCCATGTATAGGATAGCTTTTACCTTTGCTAGATCAATTTCTATCCCTCTTTGTGAAATAATAAAGCCAAGCAGTTTCCTTGATGTGACCCCGAACACACACTTTTTTGGATTCAGTCATACCTTGTATTCTTTAAGTTTTTCAAAGATAGGTCCTAGGACTTGTATGTGCTCATTTATCTTCTTTGATTTTTCCAAAATATCATCTATATAATCTTCAACTAATTTATGGATCATGTCATGAAAGATGAGGGTCATTGCTCTTTGATAGGTAGCTCCTGCATTCTTCAACCCAAATGGCATCACATTATAGTAGTAGGTTCCCCATGGAAAAGTAAAGGCATTTTTATGTTGATACTCTTTGGCGATTATGATTTGATTGTAGCCTAAAAAGCCATCCATGAGTGACAACATTTCATTCCCAACTATTAAATCCACAGTGAGATCGATGTTGGGAAGAGGGAGATCATCCTTTGGACATGCCTTGTTAAGATCTCTAAAATCAATGCATATTCTGATGCCCCCGGTGGGTTTTGAGACTAGTACCAGGTTTGAAACCCACTCAAGATAATCTATCATTTGGATGAATCCAATGTCAAGAAGCTTTTGTAGTTCTAGTTTAACCAAGAGTGCTATTTGAGGGTGCATCTTCCTTAATTATTACTTGACTAGTTTGGCATTGGGATAAATTGCTAAGTGATGTACAACCACTTCTGGATCAAGGCTCGACATATCTGTGTATGACCATGCAAAGTTAGCTCTTCTCTCTCTGAGAAATGTTTCTAGGTTCTCCTGCTCTTCATCCAACAAGGATTCGACATAAAAAGTGATCTTAGGTGCTTCTTCTATTCCCACATTAACTGGAGTATCCTTTTCTACTAGTATCGTTGACTTCTCTGGATGCATTGCACTAAGGGGGAGATTGAATCCCTCATCCTTGGGTGCCTCAGAGAGTTTTTTTACCATCAAATTCATTCTTTCTTTTTACTATTTTGGGACCAGAGAGTGCCACTAGGTGGTTTTCACTCAAGGATCTGCATGTTAGTTGCATTTCATTTATCTTGCAACTAAAGGATTCAATTGTCTCCCCATAGTATGCCCCTATATCGAGCTCTATGTCAAAGCTAGCTTTGTGATTTTCCCATGATAAGTTGTCTCAGAGTCCCATGAATTCTGAGATCTCTTCATCATTTTTGAATAAATCTAGAATCAGTGGTCCCTGTTGGTCCATGTTAATGAGTTGTGGGTATACTAGGCATATTTCTGTTGGTTGGTTATTTGAGACAACGGATGTTATGGATATCATGAAGAGGGTATTGTTCTCAAATAGGTCAGCAACATCAAGGGGAAGGTCATATAAGGTTGTATCACGTAATGTAGGTGACTAAGAGGAAGCCTCAAATCATTTAACAAAAATACCTTTGCCAATAAGAGTGACCTTGCTAGTAGTACAACCTAAGCCCAAAATTTTTATTCGTTTCTTAGGAATGATGGGTTCTAATAAACCATTTTCATTTTTCCCTAGCTTCTCATTCTTGTTATATCCCATGCTCTGCATTAGCTATAGGCCTTTGTTGTCATCTTCCATGGGAATAATAGGAATAGGTCGCTCATCTTGATAGAGGAATTTAGAGTATCTTTCTCATTGATATCTTCTTGATTTAGATCTCCCCACTTGGTGAAGGTAGTAGCTGCCATTTTGATTATTTCTAGTTCTTTGGTGCTAGATGTAGGTTTCCCATAAGATTGAGAAGAAATAGGCAATCCTCCTAAGATAAAGGTGTCTTTCAATAGTTTGTAGTTTTCACAACAATCATCTTGAATCACTTCTTTGACATCGGGTATTCTTTTCACGATGGGTATTTTTGATGCTGAGGTAGAGGCTAGGGATGATGAGTCAATAAATGAGCTTGATGGTGTAGGTCCTTCATCATTTTTGGTATTTGTGGGACCTTATAGAACTTGGCATCAAGAATTTTTCAGTAGTAGAAAGGCTTAGGATCTCCATGGATAGTGATTTCTCTACCTTCGAAAGGAAACTTTACACACTGATGATGGGTTGAGGCTACAAATTTTAGAGCATGGATCCAAGGTCGGCCAAGTAGTATGTTATAGGGAAGATCAAGATCAAGTACTTGGCATGTAATCTTTGCAATAAGAGGTCCCACTTGGATTGGTAGTGCAATGATTCCCTGTGATACCCGTTCTTGGTCATCATATGCTCTGATGGTAGTACTCTTTGTCTTCTCAATAGTATCTTTTGAATAGCCTAGATTCTTGATCAACTGTAGGGTACAAATGTTTAGACCAACACCTCCATCTACCAAGACTCTTTTGACCTTTTTTTTATGAATGAAAACCTCAAGGTGTAAAGTGTAGTTATGAGATGGTTGTGATGGTAAATCTTGCTCGGAGAAGGCGAGGAGATGGTTGGCGATATGCCCTACCACAGCTTGAAACTGATTGGTATCAATGTTCTTGGGAATAGACAACTCAGACAAGGATTTTCCCAGTATTTCCCTATGTGTAGGGGATAACCTTAAGAGTTCTAAGATTGATATTTGTGTGGGGGTTTGTTTAAGCTAATCTACAAGATTTTTCTTTCAAGGATTAGATGCGGGGAAAGTAGGCTATGTCCTAGATTGACCTGGGATAACTCCTTGAACGGTTATTTTTCCACATCGTGTGGTGACTCCGCATTCCGTACTAGCTCCTTTTATGGTAACAACTATGATAATGCTATCGTAGGAGGCAACTACATTGGAATAAGTATGCTATACATTGGTGTAATCCTTAGCTTTGCCGTTGTTGTTTGTTTTGTTATGATTTGGCATAAGGGTCTTGTATATCTTGAGATCCTAGTTCCTAGCTGGTACCTCAATAGATATGGTATCGTTCTCTATGAGATCTTGGATGATATTATTGAGTTTCATGTAGTTTGTTGTTTTATGTCCTTTGATTTTATGAAAGTCACAAATAACACACTCATTGTACTAGGATGGCTTCTCTTGTGGTTCTTGGTAGCTTTCAAAGTTAGGAAGTTTTATCAGATTTGACTCTACTAGTTTCTTCATGATCATCTCGATGGGTTCCGATAATTGTGTGTACTTGCATTTGGGATAGTTGTTCCTATTACTGGTTTGCCTCTGTTGCATGTTGGTGTTACTAATCTGATCTGTGGTGGTATCGTTTGTTGCACAATTAGTTGGATGTTAGCAAATTGATTGTTATTAGGTCTAAGAGAACTTAGTATGACCTTAGCGTCTACCAAACCATCATTTGTTATGTTTTTTTTCTTAGCCCATACATGAGGTTTCTCATTTGAACTAGTTGAAGGATGGTTGTCTTTGTAAGTTTGAGTATTTCCTTGTGAGATTAGGGCTCTTTCAATGTTAAGGGCTCTAGGAACAAGCTTTTCATATGATGTGATGCATTGCATTTTTAAGTGGAATGATAGATTTGGGTCCAGGTTGGCTATAATGATTCCCACTTGTTGTTTGTCAGGAAGAGGCCACTTGATTTTATGAGCTATTTGTCTCCATCATTGTAAGAAATTAGCGAAGGTTTCTCCTTGATTTTGTTTAAGAGTGTACAACTCTTCTAGACTAACGTTCATGTCAAGATTGAAGGAGAAGTGATCAATGATTTTTTTAGTGATTTCTTGAAAATTTTTGATACCAAGAGGCAAATGAGAAAACCAATCCATAGCAGTACCTATTAAACTTCAAGGAAAGAGGCGCATTAGATATGAATCATTGTAATCCACCTCCATGAACATGACGTTAAATTATTTGGTATGGTCAACAGGACTTCCTCTCCCTTTGTATTTGTCAAACTTGGGGATTTCAAAACTTGGAGGAAATGGTATCATTGCTATGTTTCGATCAAATGGGTAAGAACACAAGTTTTGTGTATGAGGTTTCTTTGTCTTGACCATGTGAAGGTCCTGCATTTCTTGTGAGAGTTCTTTAAATGTGATGCTAGATCTTCTTGTGGATTGGGTGGAGGAACATATGGTGGCATGATAGATGAGTTATATGGGGTGTATGAAGGTGTGAGATTTTGTGAAAGTGATAAATATGTTCCTGATGTGCTTGGATTGATGATGTTCAAATGAGGATAATAGGAACCTTGTTGCTATTATTGGGCACATTGTTGAGCTAGTAAGGCTTGCTGTTGAGCTTGTTGTTGTTGTGCCACTAGGGCTTGTTGTTGGGCCTATTGTTGTTGCTGTGCTAATAAAGGTACTTGTGCTTGATGTTGTTGCACGACTTGTTGTGCTGCGAAGGCTACTTGTTGGGCTTGCTATGCGATGGCTGCTCATTGTTGTTTTTGTTGTTGTTGTGCTAAGGCTGCTTGCTGAGCTTGATGTTGTTGTGCTAAGGATGCTTGCTATTGTTGTTGTTGTTGTACAGCTAAAGCTGCTTGCTGTTGTTGTACAAATTGTTGATAAGTTTGTTGTGCTTGTTGTAGAGCTAAGGAATTTGCTTGCAATGTGGGATCAGGTGGTTGTTGAGACATCTATGAAGGATTATGGATATTGATGTTTTGAGTGGGTAGCAGATTGTTGGTGAAAGGTGGAGGGTTCTCTTGGTTTAACATTCCTTGCAATATGGTAGAATGAGGTGGAGGAATGTATGTTTGAGGTCCCGATTGATTTGGCATAGAAAAGGGAACTGTGGAAAAAAATGATGTCATTAAATTTTGTAATGGAAATGACACACTAGGACCTTGAGTCCATTGATTGAAAAGATTCCCTTGTCCTATGTTTTGAATATTTCCTTGTGCAAAAGAGGTAAACAAAGGATTTGTGATCAAGGTACTCCCAAGATTGATAGAACTTGTAACCAAGGGATTGTTTGAAGGTGGATTAATGGTGGATGATGTGGAAATGGTATATGGAATAGGTGAACCCACCAGAGGGTTGGATAAATATGTCCCTATTTGTGTTGAGGGTTGATTTTGTGATATAGTATTGACATGCCCTTGTGTGCTGTTTTGAGATATTTGGTCTATACTACTTTGCGTGATGGTAGGAATACTTGTGGTACTCATAGGTGTGGATGAAGAAGGGTGTCCTTGAAATGTCGAAGTGGTGGTGGAATAATGAAGTTCAAGTGGTGTGTTTAACTATTTTGGAGCTTTGGGAACAGGAGGAGCAACAAAAGTAGGTGTCAAAACAGTGGTGGGAGGTGGAAGATTAGTTTCAAGAGTACCCACAAGTGTACTATTTTCAAATGGTGAAGTGTGATCAAAATCTTTAGCAAGGATGGTTGCAAGACTAGGTATGAATGTTTGATTTAGCCCTTATGATGGAGTTGTAAAATCTTGTGTTAAACTCTGTGCTACAAACATCAGGGAGATAGGAGCTACACTTTCAAAGGATTGATGTTCCAGAAGTTCTTCCCTAGTGAGCTCAAATGGGTTATTCATGATGTGTTCAATCTCATATGGTCCTGAAGGAGATGATGATTGTTGCAACAGGGTAACATGACTTCTAGGATCAAATTCTAAAGGATTTGGATCACTTGAGGTAAATGTAACTTTTGTTTTCTCCATGATTCTCTTGTGTTGTGATCTCATCTTTATGATAAATTTTGTGTTAGCTATGGGAGAGTTGTGTTGAGTTTTGTAATGTTTGAACTCTTTAGTTGAATCAAACCTAGGTAAAAGGGACAGTCTAAGTATTTTGAGAGCAATGATGATGATGTGGGATGAAAATATGGGTGATGCGGGAAGTGATCTTTGCAAACATTTTGGAACAACACTTTTGTATTGATTTTGATGTTTTGATGTTGGGATAAAAGGATGTTAATGAACCTAGAAATCTTTAGGGTAGACTTGTGACCTTCAAGATAAACTAGTTCAAAGATGATAACTATCTTAACTAAGTGCATTGAAAATGATACATTTCACATAGAAAGTAGCTAAGGTAGTAGTTGATTTGATGTTTAAGTTCCAAAGTGTTGGTGTATTTGAAATTTTGCAAAGATAGATGAAGTGAAGGATGAAATTTGATGAAGGGGTGTGTGAAATGTTTGACGCAATGTTGTCCTAAAGTGAACCTTTTGTTTTGACAAGACCAAGGTAGTGAGAATGATGCTAGACCTCTAAAATGTTCAAATCCTATAGACTCCTAAAATGTTCAAATCCTATAGACTCAGTGACTTAGAAAATGAGAGGATGGATGAGAATGTTCAAATTTGTTCAGGCTCTCCTAGCTCAGGCATAAAAGTTTCTCATCAAAGTGTAACAATTGCGGTAAAATATTGAAGCCCACTTTTGACCATACCTTGTTCTACGATTCCTATGTCTGAAATGGAGTGTTGGAGATTTTCCCCTATGGATTTTGACTGTTTGATGAATCATTTAGAGGAGTTGAGTATCATGAAAAAGACCAAGATTTTGACACCAAAAGAATGCATATAGTTTCAGATTGTACCTTGAAGCGTGTCTATAAAAGTTTTCTACCAATCTATTTCTATTTTTGTGAACTGCTCGAAGGTGTTTCTTAAGAGCTTTTGGAGTGAGATGCCTAAGTCTAAAATGAGGACCTGTAGACCTTGGCTTAGGGATCCTAATTTTTCATGAGATCATGTGGAAATAGTTTAAGTTTATGGAAGAAAGGAAGACATTTATTACCACGCGAGTGGTGGTAATATGGGCCTTCCAGCCTCAATATTGGCGTGTTCCTCTTCTTCATCTAAAATGGTTGCTGCGTTTCTCCATTGTGTGTTTGTTTCTTTGTTTTCAAAAGTGAAGGTTCTTAAACTGCTAATAAGATCAGTTTGTTCACTATTTATGAGTTCAAAGTTTGGCTGAATTATATCACCTAGAAGATTAGGTTGTTCAATGGGAGCAATCAGTCTCCAAATAGTCATGTGGGGTTCGTTTTCCAATTTATATTTGCTTAAGTGAATTGATTTTACCACAAACACTTGTCTTTGATTATTCTTCCATACTAGATGTTTATGTCAATATCATAACTTTCACAATGTCCATTTCATGAAAATCATGAGGTTAAAGCCATAATTTCCTATGTTGTCTTGGGAAAAATATGGGTTTAAGATTAATGTCAAGATATTTAGAAATCGCTAAGTATAAATCCTTAGGACAAGCAGTAATATCAAGGCTAACTCAAGAAGTTCATATTTGAGCCAAAGCGTTTAAAATTTGGACAGTGAATGTTTGTTTTTGGATCATTTTGAAACCAAGCAAACTGTTAAATTGACTCACAATCATTTACAACCCTAGGATAGAAATGACTATATTTGTTGAGTCCCCACTAGGATTTCTCCAAACACTAGACAATACAAATAGTTAGAGATTTTGCGACATTGGCTCCCCTCCATGGAACACACTTCTCAGGACCACCGAATCTCAAAATCCTTAAAATATAAAGATTAAAAGGAATTTTTCTATTTCTACAATTGAATAGTACAAATGTGGGGTAGCTTCAGAATGACAGTTCTTGCACCAACAAATATTTTTAGGATTTTGGCATGCTAAACAAATGGGTTGTAGTAAGGGTAATCAGGGACATGGCACCTTGCAAGCATCCAACAAGCCACTAAAGGATTTGATCAATCCTACTAGGGGCTCTTATACTTTTTATAGTAGTACCCCATTCTGAAAGACACTGTACAATTAAGGCCTACATACCATGAGGACTTGACAGTTTAGTCTTATCCATTTATATATTGGCCCGAGCGAAAAACCAGTTGGAGTCACCTTTGAATTGGTCTTAGGCAGGCCCCTCTAAAGATAACAAAAGTGAGGGAGTACACTTGTAGTTCGACCGCCTAGTTCGCATAAAGCATAAGAAGGGAGAACACATAATATCTCTTTCTCACACTAGAATGGTTGTTCAATTTTAAACCCAATTGAAAAATGTGGGTGATTTTTTAAATTGTTAGAGAATGTTTCTATTTCTCAAGGTCACCAAATGGCATGAGAGAATTGCATACACATTCACCAACAACGTTGAAAATCACAAAACATAGCAAACAATTGTCAATTTTAACCTTCTAAAGCAATGATGAGTTCATTTTAAGCACCAATTGAAAGATGAAAATTGCCTTGTTCAATTTTAAGCCCAATTGAAAGATGTGATATGAGGGTTTGATTTTATCCAACTTTGAGCATTCATTTTAAACCAAATTGAACTCTAGTGCGTTTCCTAAAGCAGAAAGTAAAAAAGCATGAAATTGGGTTATAATTGTCCCAAAGCGTCAAACGCTTGTTACAATCATAGAATCTGAGATAGAAGAGAATTTCTTTCATTTTTGCTCCATGTCCTTAAAACCTACAAAACCTTGTTAGTATAACAACCAAAACACAGTCAGACATGCATCAATGATTAGATAAACTAAAGAAATTAAGTCACATGTCGAGAAAAAAAAACATAAAATTTCTTACCCTGGTTGGGTATCGCTGAACATGATAGCATCACAATTTGAGATTTGGATGTCACTCTGGTGATAATAGGCATCACTTTGCAGCAAGACCAGTGAACACGATTGCATCGCTATTTTGATGGGTGTCACTTCTAACGAGGCGTGGCGATTTGGAATTTGAAATTTTAGACTGGTGAGTTTGAGCGTCGTTTACATTTTTCAATACCTCCAGATTAAATATGTGTTGCCATATTTAAATCAGTGTCAACAGATTAAATACACGTCAGTGTTTCAAATTGTTGTTTGTAATTTGAGCATCACCACAACCTACAAAACAACATGAAAATGGAATTCGAGCTAAAAAATAGTTAGTTATTGGTTGGCCCTCCTTCTAGTGCTAGAATGTGATGCAAAAATATCAGTATTGGCTGAATTACACTTGATCCATGAAGAATCGAAGCATAATGGAGCCACTAATATTCAAATCTCAACAAGATCATTCAAATGAAATTGAAACTAAACATTTTATCAAAACCTAACATACTAAATTATGAAATATTTCAAAACATCTACTCTAATCCATCTAAAAATTATCCTATTGTGTCCAAAATTTGTGTTGTGTTGATATGGAACGATGACCCTTTCCCAATCCCATGATCAGTGAGCCGATTTTAGTCGATTCTATGGAAGAGAATCGATGAAACCATTGTGATAAGTGTATGAAAACCTAGTTTATGCTAAAAATGAACATGATGCAAACTAAGTTACCATGATTTTATGCTACAAATGATCTAATTATGCTATTACTAAGCTAATCTAAGCTAAAATTATGCTAAAAGATGAAAACCCTAATTCATATACAAACTAAGATGGATGCATGGAAGCCATTAGTGGATGTTCTAAGTGATTATACAATGAAAATTAACTAAATAAGCTAACAAGTGAGTAAATTGAGAGTATGGATGCAAGTGAATTCAAAAGCATAAGTTTGCAATTGAAAGATAGATGTATGAGTTTCAACAACATAAGTTTTCTGTAACGCCCCGCCACGCAACCCTAGGGGAAGTTGCAATTTACTACACAAACGAACTAATTTTTTTTTTGAATAAGAACAATTAACATGCAAGTTCACTAACCATTGCCAACCAATCCCATAAGGTTACGAGACTGAGTTACTTAAACCCAAACAAGAAACAAGAATTATAACCATAACATTTAATTACTTAACAATTAAGTTCACATACATTCCATTCATAATAATTTACATCAAAGAATATGAGGTACCATTTGATTTCAAATAACAATTATTTTACAATAAGATTACAACGCTCATTCCCCGAATGAGATGAATCCAATAAGCAAGATTACATATTACAAATTCCACCTCGATAACAATGAGGGGTAATAAAATTACAATATTAACTGAGATGAATAAAACAAGAAAAGATACTGGAACCCACGAGCTCTCCAACTGGAAATCTCGTCCACACAAACAAGAAGATAACCCAACGGATTAAGGTGCACGTTCCACCCAACCATGTGATACCCGAAGGCTCACCCCCTGTGCTAGGAGAAAGTAACAAGGAATCCAACACAAGACCATCTACCTCAAGACACAGGCCAAAACATAACTGAATTGAAACCACTACAACCACAAGACACTTAACACAAAGTTACAATGCTTCCATAGAACAAGGTTCATGAACATAATTTGTACTCCACACAATATTTGACTGACTACTGAAGTACATAGAGTGTCATACATAAATTTCCATGAGTTACCCTAGCTCAACCTTCCTAGGCTACCAGACCCCCATCTTGGGTTACCCTAGCTTTCCTCTACCAGCCGCCGGACCCTCATGCAAAACTATGCGTCTCATCTCATCTTGAGCCTTAACAAACGCTTGCTTCATGAGAGAGGCATTCATTATCTTTATTAGTGTGAAAGTTCCCCATTAATTCTTTTAAATTATCACTTGATTAAATCCTAGGTGAGTTACCCTGGTGCCCCTTTCTGTGCCGGACCCCTACAAAGAGCCACTCTCCTATCGACAACACACATGGTACAAAACCACGATCCAATGGATAAACTAGAAAGATGACCTCTCCAACCCAAGGAGGCAACATATAACAAAAACCCACTCCAAACAATTGGAGGAATACGAAATACAAAGTCCACTCCTTCCAAAGGAGGCACAGACCACCAAAACCACTCCTAAACTCAAGGAGGGCACAAACCATTCCTGTTCGTGAAAACCGGGTACAACAACATAACACAACTCTACACATTTCCCAAGGCGATTTGTAATCGAACCACTACATGAAACATCCCAACCTAGAGAAATCCTCTGGAAGACTTACATAAACAAATCACCCCATTTTCCCAACAACAGCCAAGAGAGAACACATAACGAAGACACTCCTGGCAATTAAATAACCTACTTTAGGATTTCCTAAACCCAAGTCAAGCAATGACATTGTGTAGGTAATCAATTAAATAAATAAAAATATTTGCACACTCAAAAGTAAATTGGATCACTTGGCCACATTAAGGAATTTAAATTAATAATTTAATTCTATTTGCTCAATCATAGATAAGGATTAAAATAATCTTTATAAATAAAGCCATTTGCTTATAACATCCACTGTTTAAAAAAATCAACTTTCTAAATAAAACATTTGATTATCTAAAATCTACTTTTAAATAAACCATTTGACTATTAAAATTCAACTTTCTAAATAAATCATTTGAATTCACATATTATATAATATTAACTATTATATATATAATATTAATTATTATATATATAATATTAAATATTAAATATATTATATTAAATATTATGCATATAATATAAATAAAATAATAAATAAAATAAAAATAAAAATAAAAAACTAAACAAAAGAAAATAAAATTTTAAAAACAAAAGGGCCGAAGCCCTAACCGGGCATGCAGGCCCCAACCACTGGCGGCGGCCTGTGTGCTAAGCACACAGGGCACCTCCCTCATGGGCGGCAGCCTGTGTGCTCAGCACACAGTCCGCCTACCCTAAGGGGCGTGGCCTATGTGCGGGGCACACAGTCCGCCTCCCTTTGGGGGCGTGGCCTGTGTGCTACACACACAGCCCGCCTCCCTCGGGGGCTGGGTGGCGGTGGGGCTGGCTCCCCTGCCTCCCCACCACTACATACATTTTTTTTTAATAAAAAATACGTCCCCACAAATACAGATAGAGGAAAATAAATAACTAAATGAAAGCATAGAATAATTAAAATCATATCTGTGTGTTTGTATATAAATATAAAATCCAAAAACTCCATTTTTAGCCAAATTGTGCAAATGCACAACAAGATTTTGTAAAATACAATAGTTGGGTTTAAATCTCAGTTTGAAATGCCAATTTCTTTTGGTTTCTTTCTATTTAACCATTGATTGAATTCTTGTTTCGATTTCTTTTTTCAAAATTTCAACAGAAGTTTAAAAGTTTAGAACCAATTGACATGGGTTTTCCATTGAATTTAAACATCATTTTAAGGATTTTCAAACAAAAAAAAAGGATTTTTCAATAGCATAACACAGCTTGAAACTCATTTCAAAATGAAATAAAACAAATAAAATCAAAGAGGGAACCTGGTTCTTTTCCAAAGCTTGAAGACTTTAACAATGGTGTTTTCAATTCCTCTTTGAATTTAGCTCAAGCAAGAGTTTCAATCTCCTTCACAAATCCAAGCAAAGCCACAGCCAAAAACCCTTTCCCAAATTGCAAAAATTTAAAATTATATGAAATTTTATTTACTAAAATAGAGTTTTTCCCCAAATTGGTCAAACCCCTAAAATATCCCCACCAACTAAATTTATTGAACAATTTGGAGATATTTCCATTTTTTAAATTTAAAACAAATTTTTACTTTCTAATTCAAATCTCATGCATTTTTAAAATTCTTTTAAACAAAAGAATACAAATTTTGCAAAGAATTTACTTTAATCAATAATTATCAAAAGTGAAATTAAAAACACATTTTCATTTATTTATTTATTTATTTTAATTTAACTCTAACTATCCAAACATGATTTCTACTTTTATTTTAATTAAATCTTAATATACAATAATGCCAAAACAACTATCTCATTTAATAAATCACCATTAATCTAATTAATCAATAAACTCAATCTAATTTTATTAATTAAATCAAATCAATCAATAAAATAAATAACAATTCAACATTGCAACTAGATACATTTAATCATCAATTTAACTACGCAAGCCATTTAATAACCTCTATAACATGAAATTAAATAAATACTCAAGGTGAAATGGACCAAATTAAAACAACTAACTTGACAACAAACCGACGACACACTACAACTAGGGTGACGACTTGGCACGAAAAGCCTAGCTACTATCTCCCAATCGATTTTGTTGGTCAATGGACATGCTCAAACCTGTGAACCAGGTGGAGTCGATGTCATGTACCTGTCAACCTGCAACAAGGAGTACATCAAACATGCATATATATATAATAAGATCAAACACATCATGAAGAGGAAATCTCATAATCGTAGGGCACTCGCAAGCGAGTGATACAATCCCACCCCCTTCACCAATACAATATCACTAACTGACGATCTAACATCAATGATATGATCAACAACATAAAACATCGTTAAATCAATTATTTTCTAAATTAATCCAAAACATGCCATAAAGATAACATCAGAATAAAATAACATCACATCAAAATATAACATTCACATCATTTAACAATTGCGATCAAAAGTAACCAAGTTCCAAAGTCACATCAAAATAGAAACAACATAACAAGGAAGAACAACAGAACAAAAGAGTCAAAAGAAGGGGTGTTACATCTTCTCTCTAAAAGATGGATCCATTTGTCTCCAAATAGTGACCTATTTATAGGAGAGAAAATGGGGAATGAATGGTTGAGATCAAAAAACTTAATCAATGGTTCAAGATGAAGGGGATGAGAGGCATGGATCATGGATTCTCATCAACGAATGAGAATGCATGATGAAAGTTAATCAAGGGCCCACACTTGCCTCAAAAAACACACTTTTGACCTGCTCACATAGGTCAAAGGTAACTTGCTCAAAAGGTTAAAAGATAACTTGCATTTGAAGCCAAGTGAGTTGATTGGAGGAGAAAGAATATTCCTTTGGGATGAGGAAAAGGTAATTTACAAATAAAAACAAAATTTTAATAGTGCAAAAAAGGGGATAAGGAATATTCCCTTTGCTTAGAGGAAATTAGTTTAATTGCTAATTAAACAAGATTTAATTTATGCAATTAGGGGATTTGGAGGAATTAAAGAGATATTTATTAAATTAGATGATTTAATAAATGAGTGAGAGAGGAAATGATATTTAATTAAATAACTTAGGTTATTTAACTAAATAAGATGAATTAGGGAATTAAATTAAATATTTTGATTTATTTAATTTAATGAGATGAAGTGTTAGTGCGAAAAGAGATGAATTAACCCGATTAAATTAATTAGGCTTGTAGACACATAAAATGTACATGCACTGATCTGGATTTTACTAACACCAGTTCATCCTGAATCATCTCTTTGCTAATCATTTAATTAAATAATATCTATTTAATTAAATTCATCACATTTCATCTCTTAATTAAATAAATCATTTTTTATCTGATTAAGTCATCATCTCCTATTGATTAAATAAATCACTTTGTTTAATTAATCCTATAGTCTCTATTTAATTAAATAATTCATTTTATTTGATTAAATCTAAAGTCATCCTATTGAATTAAATAAATTAACATTTGTTTGATTTAATCTAACTTTTACCTTCTTTAGTTAAATAAATCAAAAATATTTATTTAACTATCTCTAAATCCTTTTCTTCTCATATTTGATTTAAATAAATCCATAAAATCTAAATCAATATGTCACATCATTTTAATCCTCATTAAATTAATTAATCCTCAATTAATTTAATCTTAATCCATGTCCCATCCTCTAGCTTTTGCAACTTGCACATGAAAATAGATTTAATTCATTTATTAAATCTCTATTTTCTCTCAAAAGGCATAAAAAGTGGAATATTCCTCAAATTTGAATTCAAAATCCAAGTGGACTTTGTCCTTCCAACAAGGACATTTACTCCACCTAATAAGTCCTTTTTCCTTGAGCCAAGTGGCATTCAATGCATTTTCTTTCCCTCTTGCATGTCATTTCAACAATTTCAAAATCCACCTAATTGCATTTATTGACACATTCTTCAAAACTTGCACATCCTTCATCCATCTATCTCTTGACAAGTGACACCTTGCCATTGGTTGAATGTTAGTCCCACATTGCTCTCTTTTGGGAATTCTTCCATGTCAACATTTTATAAATAAGAGGTCTTATTCCTCATTTGATCATCCACAATTTGAGCAAACTTACTATACTCAAATCCATATCAATCTTCATCCAATTTCATCCAATCTTAGCTAGGTTATGCATATTTTTATCTTGGAGCGCATTGGAAGTCTTCATCAAGTGGATCACTCTTCATCATCAATCAACATTGCATCATTGGAGTTGGGAAAGGGCCAATTTTCACATCAAATTGGCACCAATTCCCCCATGGGATCAAGAGTTTGCATTACTTTCAATAGGATTTAATCTACTTTCTTGTTCTTTCATTATATTCTTGTTTTCATTCCTATTTTGAGTTTTGTTAATGGATTTCATGGGGAATCCTTGTTCTTACTTGCATATGACCTTATAATGTGTTCTTTCATTGTGTTTTGCAGGTATTTGGATTGGGATTCTACATTTGGCGCTAGAGGGAGGGGACTCTTGAAAATCTAATCATATTTTTGCACTAAATTTCATGTTTTTTTTGCTGTTTTTATGCCTACAGGAAACTCCACTGCTGGAAGCTCAACATCGCTATTTAACACCGCTAATAACTTAGCATCACCATATCACACCGCTGCAAATTTCAAACTGCGACGCTCCATACTTCCCGCCCAGAATTTAAATTTTCAAACAACACCACTGAATCTTTCCAGTTGCTGGAATCTTTTCAAAATACAAATTGCACCATTGACCAGAATAGTGATGCCTTCATGCTCACTGGTTCCTGGCTACAAAGGATGCTAACTAGTAAGTGGCACTATATAGCACCGCTAGTAAGTTTAAACTATGACACCTTTGTGGGTTGCACCGTTGAAGGGAAGAAGAAAGTAAAAAATTATTTATGACACGATGCTTTTTATCAAATTCTGTTATTTGGTCTATTTTCTGCTTCCTTGACCTCTATTTTTTGTAGAACCTAACTAATTTTCTTGTAGGTTGGATTGATCAAAGGTGAAGAGGAAAAGAAGCATGATGACCTCATTTCATGATACCAAGTGTTTTTAAACACTCTAGTGTTTGTTCAACACTCTTAGAGGATTCACTATTCCTCTTAAGGAATTTTATTTTATCTTCCATGCTTAGGACTTACTAGTTTCATTTTGGGCTCTAAAAAGAACTCTTTAAATTCTTGTTACAAAAGGAACTTAAAATGAACTTTAGGACACAAACTCACTAGATTTTGTTTGGGGCTAATAATTGAACAAAGAAAATTCTCACACTTCATTTGGTGCTATAAAAAGGAGTCATTATTGCTTTGTTGGATTAAAAAGAACATGTGCAAACTTTGCTTTGTGATTGCTTACTCAAACTAACACCATTGAAAATACATATGTGCTTCTCTCGCCTTACGACGATCTTGAGAATCAAAAGGCTTTTTGGTGGTCTTAGGTTGGGATAAAGTGATTGCTTCCACACTTCAGTTTGGGTTTAAAATTGAACAAAACATTGTGCGAGTGTGAGTAAACCTATTGCATGGGTTCTTCCTTTATTTCTAAATGAAGGTTGATCGAACTATGAATATGTTTACTCACTATTGTTTATCTTAGAGGGCTTGCATTGTGGGAAAAAGTACTCACCCAAGGGAATGACCCAACCAGTAACAATCTAAAGCCAAGAGTATTTCTAGCTGGGATATAAAAGTGGGTACTGGAACAAAGGCCGGTATCACGCAGTTGGTCCCGATGAGAAGGGAAACAATGGTCTCTCACCACATGGTTCAATCTCCACAAACAAAAAGTTTGAATTAAAAACCTTGTGTAGCAAAGAAAAAATCCCTATCTATTTGTTGGTGCAAGAGCAGTTGTTCTGAAGCCACCCCACACTTTTACAATTTTTAGTAGAAATGAAAAGTATGCCATGGGAGATTCATGGGTACTGATGCTTGGCTGCTTTGAAAGAAGTGTTGAGTTATGGAGGGGATCTAGTGGGGTCAAGCATCTAACCATTCACTAAAAATAAGTGTAGCTGGACTTGTCCAAGTGGGGACTCAACAAATATTGTCTCAAATATCCATAGGGTTGTAATTGTTCTTGGTTACAAAACACATTGCTTGATCAAAAACATTGGAGAAACAAACATTTAACATTAGAATCAAATTTCAAACCCTTTAGGAGAAGCAAATACCCTTGAAAAAAACTCACATGCTATTGCTTGCCCTTGGGATTTGTATCCTTAGAGGCTTCTAATCACTTGGATCTCATCACAATTTTCTCCTACTAAGGTCAACATTGGGAAAATTTTCCCTTGATTTTATAGATTTCCACATAATGGACTTTGTGGGATGAAAGAGAATTAGGACATTGGACATCTAGTTTCAAAAGCTAATCAAGAGTGTGTTTGTGGTAAAAAGAACTCATTAAACAAAGTTAAGAAACAATTGGACCCCACACATGTGCTTGGAATCTTTTGGTCATATGGTTTTCATACAAACATTGGTCTTTTGGTTTTGAACTACTCTTAGAGAAAAGCATGTTCTTCAATATCTTGGTCTTGTAAACAAGTCCTTAGGTTCATTAAGGATCAAAATCAAACACTTCATCCCAAAAATTTATCATCCCATTCCCCAAACAACTTTAGAGCTTTGGAAACATCATTATCTAGACTTGAGTACATCCTTAAACTGAATCAAAATCATCTATTTAGTTAGGTATGTTTTGATGAATCCTTCCTCACATACTTAGCTAAATTAGCACCCCTTTGAACAAGTTCATCCTAAGATCACATCCAACATCCAACATCTTAGGGTTTACAAGTTCACTATCCAATCAAAACCAATCAAAATAAAATCCTAAAGTCTAGCATTGATCCAAGGTTCCTAAAAATTCAACACCAATATCATTCACCCCTTTCATCCTTCATTTCATCATTGGTCCTAAACACCTTAGAGGTCACTTTTGCAACAAGGTCAAAACAAAAGAAGAAAATGGAATATGAACTTGATCCATGCATCATAAGCGGTCTAAACCGACCAAATTATCAAAGCCTTACAATGCCAATTGATTTTCAAATCTCACATTTATATAATCCATACATGGGATCATTATCTCCTACAAACCTCAATGGTACAACAAATGTGAGTACACCCAATCTAAATTTTGAAACACCTTTTTCGATGGTAGATTTAAATCCAAGTCCAAACTTACAAATCTATCAACCAAATACTCAATGCATGAGTCTTCAACAAAACAACATTATCCCACCAAATCCATACAGGCCAAATGTGAATATACCAAGTACAACTATACCAAAGATGAAAATTTTGAATCCACACTTGGTAAAATTTTGGATAGATATGTTTGCAAATCACACAAATGTTGTTCAAAATCCATCACACCCATATGTCCTCACCTTTCATAATCCTAATGACCCATCATCATCATTTCACGCAACTCCTCATACCTCTCTCCCTACGACCTCACAAGGAGAAGGTGACCTATTTGGACAAGGGGGAATTTTTGATCAAACATCATCATTTCCCCAAGGGAGATGCCAATCACTTTCCCACCACTCCCACCCTTGCCATTAACATCCATAGCTGCCTTCACCACCGGCCATCCAAAACATCTCCCCAAACCATCCTAAGGCATCAAGCAAATCATCCTCCCCTTGCTAATATCACAACAACAAATGGAAACCATGCCTAGAGTAATACAAGCAACCAAACATTATCATCATCCTCAAAATATGGTCTCTCTCAAGGACTAAATCCATCATCGCATCTATCCACCACTCAAATCCCAATCATCAATATGACAAGCATTCCATCACCACAACAAGAAACGTTCCAAATCCACCTCCACCCACCAATTCACCCAAACCACAATAACAACATTGTACAGTCGTCAATAGACTCATCGGCTAAGTAATTCCAACAAAACCAAACCGACAGCCGCACAAGCCGCTCAAGTTGCTCAAGCCACACCAAGGGCCTAGCAGTAAAAGCCCAAAGCTCAGCACAGCATGTCAAGCCCACTAACCTACTCCATGTACCTAATCCAAGCCAACCATCACATGATCAAGACCATCCATCACCTAGCCATGGTTTCACCTCATCCTAAGATCACTAAATATACATCAGAGCTAATTTTGATCATGATAAGAATCTCTCAACAATATCCAACAATGATCATTTCAAGGAGTGTTAACATTATTTGATCTTGTGATCAACAATCCATCAGTCAATGATCATGTTGAAAATGTCTCTACATCACCTAATGAGTTAGAGGACATATCTCAAAAATTTATTCTAAAGCATGATCAACATCTCTCACCAAAGTCTAGCAATGGTCCTTTCCAAGACATATTGACATCCTTCAACCTCATGATTGCCGATATTGAAGGAATCTTCAACTCAACACTTGATCCAAATTCACTCAAAGATCAAGAGGATATTGAGCCACTTCATATTCCTAATGAAGATATCCAAGAACCCTTTGTAAGCAATCCATCCTTTGAAATTGACCCATGTTAAGAACTTGATCGAAAGCATGTTGAAAGCAATTCCAAAATCAATCAAGATCAAGAATTCATATCTCCAAGATACTACAATGATCTAATGGAAAATCTCATATCTATACATGATGATCATATCCATATAGCACATACTCCTCCATCTACCCATGAGATGCTTTCTGTGGATGGATATGTAGATGATCTTCATTTAGAGCAGGATTATATTACACAAAAAGAGAAGATTATTGATTCCTATAGTGAAACTGAGTTGTCAACATCAAGATCAGATATATCCCAAATTCAAATTGAGGACATCATGTATAAAGATATCCAACA
Organism: Sequoia sempervirens; assembly: GCA_007258455.2. Classification (NCBI taxonomy): domain Eukaryota; kingdom Viridiplantae; phylum Streptophyta; class Pinopsida; order Cupressales; family Cupressaceae; genus Sequoia; species Sequoia sempervirens. The sequence goes on along the minus strand of VDFB02000008.1, from coordinate 103,709,168 downwards.
TTATTCACTCAAAGAAATGGGTTAGACAGAACAGGACATTCCAGAGTTAGTAGAGCAACAAATTGAAACGTCATCTGGAGTGGTCATTTATCAAAGCGTGCTTACTGAACAAGATATATAAAAACAAGCAGAATCAAGGAACGAAGGTGCCACTACCACCATACTGGGGGCAACTATGTCTCAAGTAAACATCAACATAGGGAGTACGAAGAATCCTTATGATGAAATCGATGTCAATACTACAACCGGCCACGTCACAAATCTTCATCCACCCATCACCCCATCCACAAATTGGGACCAACATCAAAAATCAAATACACATGGATACCAAAGAATACAAAGAAAGATTATCCATATCAAACTCCATTAGTCAAAGAAAATATGGGGAAAAATAAAAAAGGGAAAAGTATCCATCAAAGATGTCCACAAAGGAAAAAGAAGGATTCCCAAGTGATGTACAAAGTATATCAAGCAGTTGGTCCTAATTCCATGCACACTTTCATATCCACCCATCATTGCTCATCTTCCAAAGTTTGGAGAGTCAAAGGTTCCAAACTGTCAACCAATCCATCTTTTATCCCTAAACAGACTCCATCCACGCCTCCACACATGATATCCAATTCTGACATTGACCATGTATTGGTAGTGACCCTTCATCATAAGGATTTAGAAGGCACTCTATCGCGATGTGCGCACAAATACAAAGTTAACTCTGGTATCAACATAACAGATCAAGAATCTCAAAAGTTGTATTCAAGTGCATATATCTTGGCAAAGCAACTTCTTCAAGCAGAATATCGATGGAACATTATGATAGGGGCATCCGCATCAACACCACTAGGTGGTTCAACATGAGCTTAAAGTCTTTCAAAAAATAACAAAAATAAAAAAAAACATAAAAATCCAAAAAAAAAAAAGAAAAAGGATTGAAAACAGTAAAGAAAAAAAATCCTCATCCTCCGTTGAAAACCACTATAGTGGTGCTTTGGGCGTACCATGATGAAACCTAGCAAATGTGTGTCGTGTAGAATCGTTATCTACGCAGCAGTTCGTAGCATCTTATCCCATCCATAATAAATCCAACATTCCATCCATCTCATCCATAATAAATCCATTCATCCATGAACCATTATCCAACTTATCTTTATCCATCTCAAGATCCATAGTCCAAATTATCTTTGATCTGGACAAATTTTAAGTAACACTTTTCAACGCTATCCAACCATGGTATTCCAAGGCATTAAGGTATTAATCGAGGCAGAAATTTGTATCTTGCTTCTCGAATAAATCTTGATCTATATCCTCCAACTTATGTGAGATCCAAACGTGGAACCAAAATTGGTCGCCATTTAGAGCTAAAACCAAACTCACTAGGCCCATGACATATTTTTGACAAGAAGATAGTTCCTTAAGTTTTATCTTTCGAACAATAAGTATCACCAAACACCTGTATTAGTCGCATTTTAGTTTGGTAACTTCAATGTCACATCAAATCATTCAAATAAATGTTCCCAACCAACCTTCAACAATCCTAATCAATAAAATAATTAATCTTGGGATATCCATCCTAACTTTGTGTTGTTTAACACTATCCTTGCATTGTTGTAAATCCTCAACAATAAAAGTTATCACCATCAACCTACAACAGAAAGCACTAATATCATCACACATATCCAAACGGCCAAAATCATGCGAAAATCCAAAAACATTCAAAACATGTGAAAATCCAAAACCACTCAAAAAATTGCAAAACAAATAAAAAACTTGGAATCCAAACTACGTCGTCTCTGAGCTTAAATGTAGGCAAGGCTAATCTTTGATCAGCCCCCAAGACACAAAAACACAAAAAAATTTAGAAAACACTTAAATCCAAAAAACATTCATAAAATCTCATGAAAATACCAAAAACAGCCTCAAAACATTTCAAAACATCGAAAACATCCAAATATTTGAAAAAATCCATCCGTCTCATGTTGCTTTCACCCACAATAATCTCATCCATAATAAATTTATCATCACCTTCATCCTTTGGTGAAATAAATAGAAACAACCACAACAATCAACAAAAGCAAGTTTCAAAAGCAAAATCAAAAGCAAACAACAAACCTTTAAATGCAAAATCAAACTCTTGATCATTCACAAACATGTCAATCAACCTTGTATCAATAGCCTTTCAAACAACTTATCAACCCATCATCATCCTATACAATGCATGTCCTATGATATATCGTTCTGACAATGGGCATCATTTTGGATATCACTTTGGATTCTTATCCTAACCAAAACACATCCCCTTGGCTTGTGGTATGAAGAACATTGACTTATTTGTGTACTTGATCTTTTCTTTTTGATTTTTTCACTCCAATGACCTCTCGATGATGTCTAATCAAAATGATTTAGAGAGAAAGGAATGGGGCATCAATCATTATCTTTTGTCTGTTGTGCTTGTGGGATATTTTTTTGTAATATAACCTTGGAGAATACTTTTTTTATTAGGTGTGTATGGAAGGTGTTTTAGATATCTTGTTGACTACATAGAAAGGCTTGCCTTCCTATGTTTTGGTTTGAGATGTTTGAAGTACCTGAAGTGCACCCTAGTGAGGTTTCTGTATGTCAGGTTCATCGTACTAGGTACCACGCCATTCTGGTTCTTAATACCTTGATGCATTGTGCCTATGTGTGTTATCAAACATAAGGTAATTGGCCTTTTAAAAATCCCAACTCCTTGGTAAGCAAATCATCACCATCATCATCATCATCATCTCTAGTAAAGTTGGCTTGTTGGATTCTCTTATCATCATCTTATTTTCTTCTTACTTCCCTTCGTGCTAACATGGTACCGTGACAATTAATCATAAATCATCGCTAATGCATCCATCCTGAATCCACAAACCATATGCATATCATATCATATCATATAAAAAAAAATTGGTCATCTCGTATGCATTGCATTTCATCACTGCATAATATAGATTAGTTATTCTAAGCATCTCATAAACCAAACATTTATCATCCATTTACATAATCATAAAAAGCATCATCATATCATATCATGTGCATCCATATCATCCATGCATTATCATATAATCCATTACATATAAACATTATAATCATCTCATATATATATCATCAATAATGTAACTATCATGGTACAAAATCTGGATCAAGTGTGTAATATATCAAAATCATCGAATCTATCTGCATCAAAGATTCAAGTTGAACTAATCTTGAACCTCTTTGTTGTGAGATCAAACCTCAAATCAAACTTTCTGCTTGATCTCTCGAGGGGGTAGTATACTAGCATAATTCTTCTTGCTGGGGCAGCAATGGGGCATCCGAAAAAATCATAGAATTTTTGAATTTTGATCGAGATAGTTTATTCTTTGAACCAACGCAACAAGTACGTTGCTTCAAAGAGGGGCAAAATTTAGACACGTAAAATGTACATGCACTTGATCTTGATTTTACTAACACCAGTTCATCCTAGATCATCTCTATACTAATCATTTAATTAAATAATCTCTATTTAATTAAATTCATCACATTTCATCTCTTAATTAAATAAATCATTTTTTATATGATTAAGTCATCATCTCCTATTGAAAAATAACTTCTGAGGGTTGGGATGAATGGTGTCGCGTGGAGTTCTGGTTCTGCTAGGGCTTGCATGCCCTAGCCCGACTTGCGTTTGGTTTCTGAGCTCGTGGGCGAGCTTTTTGCTACTTTCAGGGGGTTGCTGTTTGCTTGGCAGGGGCGTGTGGTGGTCAGACAGGGGTCTTGGCCTTTTTTTTGGCCCATGGGGGGGAATTTCTACTTGATCTCTGTATTTGGTGAGTCCTCGGTCGGGGGCCTACGGATTGTGGGTCTCCTGCCCTGCCTCTCTCTCATTTTTGCTGAGTCTTGGTTCTTTGCTTCATGGAGATTCAAGGTATAGCCGCTTCTCAGCTTTCCTTCGGAGATATGGAGATGGGTGAGCCATCTTCTTTTTTGCATGTCAGTGAGAAGGACTAGACTGGTAAACCCCAATCTGGGGAAGGTGTTTCCCCTTCAAAAGGGACATTTCGATTAAGAAAAGTAAACGGATGTTTGTAGAGATCCGAGGATCGGCCTGTTTTAGTTATTCAACCTGCACAAGTTTCAGAGGATGTCGAATACTGGTGCAATCATGCTCTTATTTGAAAATTTTTGGGCCTTCGCCTTTCTTTTCCTATGTTGGAATCCTGGGCACGTCGGGTGTGGAACCCAGAGGGAGATATGGAGATTCTGTTAGCGGCTAATAACTATTTTCTGGTTATTTTTCCAAGCATGTCGGACAAGAATAGGGAATTTGAAGGAGGCCCTTATTTCTTTAACCAGGTGGGTCTCTTCATCAAGCCTTGGCACATGGGCTTCAACTTTGCTGAGGAGATCCCCTCGTGAGTTCCTATGTGGGTTCGCTTACCGAGGCTTCCTTTGGAATTCTGGAGGGAAGATATTCTTCACTCAATCTCTTTGCTTCTTGGAAAACCTGTGGGTTCGGCTACAAAAACTCAAGATCGTAAGGTAATTTATTTTGCCCGTATTTGTGTAGAAGTTGATTTAAATAATCCATTGCCAGATTCTATGGAGATTTGCTTGGGATCATTTTCCTGGATCCAATACCTAGATTACGAGACCCTTCCATTTAGATGCAGAATCTGCCATGAATATGGTCATTTACATCACAGATGTCCCAGGAACAAGTCTTCCCCCATGGCTGCCCCTGGACCTCCTAGGGCGGATAAGGGAAAGGCTCCTTTGTCTAATGGACCTGTTGATAGTGAGGGATTTATTCAGGTTAAGTCCTGTAACAAAGGCAAAGGTAAGAAGAGAACCTGGATGGACATACAAAATGAAGGCACCTTTAACATGTTTGATGCTCTTGGTGTCTTGGTCCAAGAGGAAGGTACTCTAGTTGAGCTCTCTTCTGGGGCTAAAGATCAGCATGAGGTTCAAGAGGAAGATGCAAAGAAAGAGGATCGTATTTTATCTTCAGGGGACCAATAGGTTGGACAGTTGGCTACTGATTTGCCTCCTCAAGTTCAGGATATTGGAGATTTTCGAGGGTCATAGGGTACGAAGGGCTCAGTTATGGTGGCTTCTGATCCCCTTGTTCCTAAGGGGACCTCAAATTCTGTAAAGGGTAATAAAGCTCCTCCTGTCTTAGGGCTACTACAGAAACCCTTCAAAAAGGGGCCTTCAGAAAAACCGTCAAAGAGCGGTAGGAAGACTGATCAAGAGAAGGTGAAGATTATGGGTGATACTTTGGTTGAGTTTGGGTCTGTGAAACCCATTGATTCTCACTTCTCCCACCCCCATAAATGATTGTTTTGTCATGGAATGTAAGGGGGTTGAACATCATCCCCAGATAAAAGGCTGTTCGCAGATTAATTGAGTCTCAGTCTCCTGATGTGGTCTTTATTCAGGAAACTAAGCTTACAATGGATGGTTTGGCTAATTATGCTTCGCGTATCAGGCCCCAGGGCTCTTGGCAGGGAATGGGTGCTTTGAACAGTTCAGGGGGGGTGGCTTGCTTCTGGAACCCAAGGAAAGTTTTCCCCTTATGGTGGATTTCTAGTCGGTCCTCCATTTCTTTGGTTTCCTCTAGCTTTGAGACTGGAGAAAGGTGTCTTTTATCCAATATTTATGCTACTACTGATTTTTTAGGTAAGTCTCATTTATGGGCTCATATTAGACTCATCTGGTCCTTAGACTTGTTTCTCCCATGGATTATGGATGGGGATTTTAATACTGTTATTAGTTTGGATGAAAAGTGAGGGGGGTTAGCCAGGCTGGACCCATCTTCAAATTTGCTTAGGGATATGATTGGTTCCTTGATTCTCATAGATGTGAAGCCAACCAATGGTGTCTTTACTTGGAATAATCGGAGATGTGGTGTTGAGGCTATCTCAGAGAGGCTGGACAGATTTTTGGTTTCCTGCTATTGGATGAGCAACAGGTGGATCACCAGTTCTGAAATTCTTGACTGGAGGGGCTCTGACCACTGGCCTATCAAGCTTTCTATCACCTCATATGGAGTCACCAAAAATCCCTCTTTCAAATTTTAGTTGATGTGGTTAAGAGACCTGTCTCTTCCAGACCTTATGATGGATTGGTGGTATGAGGGGATACCTGCCCATGGGACGACCATGTTTACTTTTAGTAAGAGGCTTCAACATGTGAAGTACAGGCTTAAGAGATGGAATAAACAATATTTTGGGAACCTGGATGCTCAGAAGATAGCTGCTCAGTCCAAGCTAGATAATATTACTCGTCAGATTCGGGACCAAGGGTTGACCTCCGATCTGAGTAAAGCTGAGTCCTCAGCTCTTAAGGGACTTGAAGAGTGGGAGCTTCGGGAGGAGATTTTTTGGAAGCAGAAATCTTGTGTTGATTGGCTTCAGGAGGGGGATAGGAACACTACTTTTTTTCATAACTCAGTTAAGGCTCGAAGGTAGGGGAATTCTATCTCCTCTCTTGTCTCGACTGAAGGAGCTCAGATCTCTTCCTATGAAGAAATTTCCAGGGAAGCTGTCAATTATTTTTCTAATCTTTTTACTAGAGAGGATCTTACTGCTGGGACCGAGAAGCAGGCCATCTTGGATTGTATTCCCCATTTGGTCTCTGCTGAGATGAATGGGGCTCTCTTAAGTCCTATCTTGTTACCTGAATTGGAGAGAGTTGTGTTTACTATGAAAAAAGGTAAGGCTCCTGGCCCAGATGGATTTTTGATTGAGTTTTTTCAAGAATTCTGGGAAATAATAAAGTTTGATCTCCTAGATGTGGTTCAGGAATCACATAGAAACAATCAGATGCTAAAGTCTTTGAATGCTACTTTCTTGGCTCTCATACCTAAGAAGGAGGGGGCTAATCGATTGGGTCAATTTAGGCCTATAGCGTTATGCAATGTTGTTTATAAGATCATCACCAAATTGATTGCTAAGAGACTCAAACCACTCCTTGGTTATTTGATCTCTGCTAAACAGGGTGGTTTTGTTGAAGGAAGACAAATTTTGGATGGGGTTGTGATAGCAATGGAGGCTATTCACTCTATGGCTGCCTCTAAGGAGAAAGCTATGTTTATTAAACTTGACATGGCTAAAACTCATGATCGGGTGAGTTGGGAGTTCTTACAGAAAATTCTTTTGGATTTTGGTTTTGATGAGGAGTGGGTGAACTGGGTTCTTAGCCGTGTGACCTCGTCCTCCTTCTCTGTTCTCATTAATGGGGAACCTTCAGAGTTGTTTCGTGCTTCTCGGGGACTTCGGCAAGGGGACCCTTTATCTCCCTATTTATTCATTATCATGGCGGAGGGTCTTGGCAGATTTATAAAATCTCAGGTGAGGCAGGGTCTTATCCAAGGTTGGAGCTGGAACAATAATCTTCCTTCCTACTCTCATCTTCAGTTTGTGGATGACACTGGGTTGTTGGGCATGGCTAGAATCAGTGAGGCAGTGAATTTCAGGAGAGCTCTGGATATCTATTTGAAAGCCTCTGGTCAGAATATTAATGATGATAAGTCTTCCATTTATTTCTTTAATACTCCTCGGCTTATCCAGAGCAGGATTGCTAGGATTCTTAGATTTCAAATTGGTTCCCTTCCTTTGATGTACCTTGGGATTCCTTTGGCCTTGGGATCTCAGCGTAGAGACTACTGGCAGGGGATTTTGGATAAATTCCGGAGTAAGGTTAGCCACTGGACTTACAAATGGTTATCTTCTGCTGGGAGAGTGGTTCTCCTAAAGACTATGGTGCAGTCTCTCCCCGTTTATAGGTGTTGTGTTCAGGTTCCCCCTTCCAACTTTGTGAGGGATTTTGATGCTCTTTCTCTGCAATTCCTTTGGTTTGGCAGCCTTCTATCCTCGAAGTGGAGTTTAGTCAAGTGGGAGTCTGTTTGCAGGCCGAAGCATGTTGGGGGTCTTGGTCTTAGGTCGATGGCTCTTGTTGTCACGGCTTTGGCTGCCAAGCTGTACTAGCGGTGGTGCAACAATCAAGATCAAGATTGGGCCAAGATTCTTACCCACAAGTATTTTCCTGGTGTTGATTGCCTTGATGTGCCATGACTTGCTTTGGTGGGTAAAGGTTCTTGTATTTGGGATACTCTTAAGAAGGGAGCTCAACTTGTTAAGGAGGGTCTCTTCTGGATTTGTAACAGAGGCTCTGATGCTCTGTTTTGGCAGGACTCTTGGGATGGCCACCCTCCCATTCTTTCTAGCTTCCCTCAGCTTCAACCTCTGTGCCATATTTTTATTGATGCTGGATGGTTTAAGGTGGAGCATTTTAAGACTGTCAAGCGTATGGGTCAGGTGGAGGTGACTTGTTGGAAGGACCCTCAGGAATGGCCTGTGGGTGGCTCTGATGAGGATCGTATTGTTCTTACTAAAGCTTTGGAGGGTAGGTTATGCAACTCCCTTAATGTGAGAGACGTTTTGGCTTGGAGTCCTAGCCCAAAAGGTAAATTTACTATTGCTCAAGGCTATGCTATACTTGACAGGAACTTACATGGTCTAGCTGAGGTGCACTGGTGGAAGAAGGTTTGGAATAATTTTTCTTGGCCCAAATGTAATTTTTTCTTATGGTTGTTGGCTCAGAAGAAATGCCTCACTTGGGAGAATCTCCGCAAACGAGGTTTTCAGGGACCTTCTGTTTGCTTCCTTTGTTCGAACAATGAGGAATGTACCTCCCATTTTTTTTTCTTTTCCCTTTTTCTAGAGAGATATGGCATAGATGGTGGGAGGCTTGGCATCATGGTTGTATTCATGCTACCTCCCTAATTGATTTTTGGGAAAGTTTGGGTAGGCCTCCAGTGAAGACTTCTTTCCTGTAGGTGGCCTGGATGGTTGGGCCGATGTTTATTCTCTGGAACCTTTGGCTGGAGAGGAACCGCATAATTTTTTGTGGCTCCAAATTAGGAAGTTTTCAATTGTGGAAGACGATACTTAGTAGGCTTTAGGAGACTATTTCTGTGAAGTGTGATATGTCTGAAAGTATTGATCCTGGTGATCATGATATTGTGAGGAATTTGAATCTGGGGGATAGTAGACAGGGATGCAGTGTTGGAAAAAGACCCCGCCATGTCAAGCAACTGGTTTGTCGAGATGGTTCTTCTCGTGGGAACCCTGGACATGCTGGTATTGGGGGTATAGGTAGAGGTAATGATTGTGGGGTGCTTTTCCTCTTCTCTATTTACAAAGGTCAACACTCTAATAATCTGATGGAGGCCCTTGCTATTAAGATTGTTGTTGAGAGAGGATGCTCTTTAGGCTGGAGGAGGATCATCTGTGAGTTAGATTCTAAGATTGTTGTGGATATGTTGAACAACCAGAGTTTGGAGGATGTTAGTTAGCAATTAGCCTTTTTAGTCAGACAGATTCTAAGTCTATGTAGTTCCTTGGATTATGTCTCCTTTTGTCATATCCCTAGAGAATGGAACAGAGTGGCTGATTGTTTGGTGAAGTGGGCTTCAGAGAACGTGGATGGTTGGGATATTAGTGGAAGGGATGAGTTACCTTCTGAGTATCGTGGGATTGTTGAGTAGCTGTTATTGGAAGATAGGAATATGTAGTGTTGTTGTTGGCCTTTGGCCTTTGCTCTGTATTTTGGATTTGATTGAATAAATTTTTACCCCTTCTTTAAAAAAAAAAAAAAAGAAGAAGTCATCATCTCCTATTGATTAAATAAATCACTTTGTTTAATTAATCCTATAGTCTCTATTTAATTAAATAATTCATTTTATTTGATTAAATCAGAAAGTCATCCTATTGAATTAAATAAATTAACATTTGTTTGATTTAATCTAACTTTTACCTTCTTTAGTTAAATAAATAAAAAATATTTATTTAACTATCTCTAAATCCTTCTCATATTTGATTTAAATAAATCCATAAAATCTAAATCAATGTGTCACATCATTTTAATCCTCATTAAATTAATTAATCCTTAATTAATTTAATCTTAATCCATGTCCCATCCTCTAGCTTTTGCAACTTGCATATGAAAATAGATTTAATTCATTCATTAAATCTCTATTTTCTCTCAAAAGGCATAAAAATGGAATATTCCTCAAATTTGAATTCAAAATCTAAGTGGACTTTGTCCTTCCAACAAGACATTTACTCCACCTAATAAGTCCTTTTTCGTTGAGCCAAGTGGCATTCAATGCATTTTCTTTCCCTCTTGCATGTCATTTCAACAATTTCAAAATCCACCTAATTGCATTTATTGACACATTCTTCAAAACTTGCACATCCTTCATCCATCTATCTCTTGACAAGTGGCACCTTGCCATTGGTTGAATGTTAGTCCCACATTTCTCTCTTTTGGGAATTCTTCCATCTCAACATTCTATAAATAAGAGGTCTTATTCCTCATTTGATCATCCAAAATTTGAGCAAACTTACTATACTCAAATCCATAACAATCTTCATCCAATTTCATCCAATCTTAGCTAGATTATGCAGATTTTTATCTTGGAGCACATTGGAAGTCTTCATCAAGTGGATCACTCTTCATCATCAATCAACATTGCATCATTGGAGTTGGGAAAGGGCCAATTTTCACATCAAATTGGCACCAATTCCCCCATGGGATGAAGAGTTTGCATTACTTTCAATAGGATTTAATCTACTTTCTTGTTTTTTCATTATATTCTTATTTTCATTCCTATTTTGAGTTTTGTTAATGGATTTCATGGGGAATCCTTGTTCTTACTTGCATATGACCTTATAATGTGTTCTTTCATTATGTTTTGTAGGTATTTGGATTGGGGTTCTACAAGGCTAATAGATGAAAATGATGCAATTAATTAATTAGCTAGGCTAATTAAATCAATTAAGCAAAAAGAGGATGGATTAAAGAGGAAATGATGTTGGTAAATTTGATTTAAATGTATGATATCGATTAAGAAATTTTTAGTGTCTACAATTACCCCTCCTTGGAACTAGATGCATAAGGATATCCATCAGTCTAGTAGATTTCAAGATTTGTTCTTTGTTCTAGACTGATGTTGGAGGCTACCTCTTAAGGGGAGTAGGTAGTGGCATTGTTGGTTGTTGTAGTCAGGGGGAGTAGGTATTGGTGTAGGTTGGTATTGTCCTTTTCCAGCTATGTCAAAGGATATGTGCAGTGATTGCTAGTTGATATAATTTTTTGTATGCTCCTAAGGGGGAGCATGCAAAGCAGTAAAAAGAAAAAGGTGTTGCAGAACAATGGTGAGCAGGTATAAGTGTGATTGATGCCAAAGGAGGGAAGTGATGCAAATATGTTTCCCTTTATGATTGATGTCAAAGGGGGAGAGAGAATAATGTGAAAAATGAGAGTAGTAAGCTGAGGGGGAGATAAAGTAAAAGGGAGAAATAAAAAGAGTTGGTATGGATCAGTATGTTGATGATTAGAGCTATTATGCTTATTGTTGGTGGTTTTTCACATCATGTGTTACCATCAATGATAAAGGGGGAGATTATTGAAAATATGAGTTGTTGTTGTTGTCACTGCTATCAACAGACTTATGTTTATGTTTTCATTGATGTCAATCGGTGACGGTTGAAAAGTTGTGATGATGCTTTGATTAGTTGCATTATGTTGTCATTAGTAAGTGTTACTAGTGTCAACTTCTAGTGTGATTTTATAAGATTTTGTTTGTGAATATTTTTTGGTTGAGTTGCTATGTTGCATTTGATTTGGTGATGACGAGGAATTAGTGAAGATGATGAGAATGTGTTTCTAGTGCTTGGTTTCCAAGTGATTTTGAGAAAATTTGAATAAAAGAGGAAATAGTGTGTTGTAGAGGTATTCTGGAATATAGAGTGGAGTTTTGGTTTTTCTCCACATTTCTTCTATGTTGAAGATCTACTTGTATGGTTTAAATATGATGATTAGAGGTGTTCAAAGGTGTTATATCTAGAGTTAATTTTTTTGGATCATTTTACAGAGAAAGTTGTGTTCACCAGTGTGTGAACTGTGTTGCAGTGTTGTCTAGGAGAAATGGTTTTTCTTCGCATTTCTCCATAGTTTGGTTTTTGGTCTTGTGGTTCTGGAAGTGTGTTTATAAGGTTCATATCTACCTTCAGTTGAAGTTGATCTGTAATTAGAGGCTTACAATTCAAATGTATTTAACCCTAATTACAATTATTCCCAATCCAGACAAAATTGCATGACTATGTTGTTTAATCATTGAAATTACAGACTAGGTTCACTTTTATATTAATGAAATTACTAATTACTAAAATGTTGTAATTATAAATCAAATACTGAATTGAAAAATAAACTAAAATTAAATTAGAGAGAATTTAAGATAGGAGATAGAAGAAGAATGAGATGGAAGATAAAAAGATCAGACGTAGGTTGATAATGGAGTTCGTCCTGCAAAGGAATACATCTCCGGGTCTGCTTCTCAATGTTGGACTGCTTTCATTAATATCACCAAGCACCTGAAGATGCCTTCTTACAATATTCAAGATTTGAAACTTGCTCAAAATTCCTCACAATCTCTCTCACTTTTACAATTTTGGTGTGTAATAACACCTTGTAATTCTTCTCCTCCAAAAATTCTCACATTGGAATTATTTCTCCAAGTAAACTTGATTGATTCTCAAGACAAAACTCTCCCCCTTTTATACAATTTTTTTTCCCAATTTGGTTTATAACCAAATGATTTACAAAATCCATCCTATCCCCCATTTACAACATGTAATCTTTGAGAATCCCTCTTTTTACATATAAAAATCATCTTTAAAATCTCATAAAAATTATTTAACCCCTTTAAAATATTTCATTCAGGCTATTATAAGTTTAAGGGATTTATTAATATAATTTAAGGGGGTTTAAATGGTAGATTCGGCCTTTGACTATTGTTTAAAACAAATTTCTGCCAAAATATTCTCAACCATAGGCACTTGGTGTGCTGGAAAAGCATTTTGTGGGGAGAGGGGAGATTGGAGGTTGAAACCACCTCCCCTTTAATTTTGGCTTGAATGCTCATTAAATAGGAAATGACTCCTATCACATACCAAAAATCAAGGATGGCTTAGTGGTGAAGATTAAAAATAGGAGATGGGAGGTCTCAAGTTCGAGCCTTCCCAACAACTTTTGGTCCAAAGTATATCCGAACAGGGGATGCCATGGGGTAGCACATGGCATCTTTCTATTCACTTACATAGTGACACATGTCTCACCATGATTCGTCCATGCCACATCATCAATGCCTCAGATGCCATGTCACCTGCCACGTGTCAACCTATGGACCTGCCACTGTACCTGCCATGTCAGCATGCTGACATCATGATGACAGCATCAATCAACCTTCCTTTTGCAAACTTTAACCAAAACTTTGACCTACGAGCTCCATTTTTGAAACACAATATAGTTCTGAAATCAGCATGACAAGCACTTCAACTTGGAATTGTTCTTACTTGGATATGAGGTGATCAAATTTTCACCCTTTTTGACCACCTGATTCACCTATTTGACTGAACCTTTAACTGCACATAACTTCCGCATACAGAATCCTTTTAAGCCTGTTCAAGTTGCATCAGGATCGTGTTAGCATGCTTTTTATGATGATTCCAGTTTGGATGGATTATGAGATTGTGAAATTTTTAGGTTTTCTAGATCCACTTGGATTAGAAGTTCATGGTTTGATGCTCCACAAGTTTATTTATTGAGTTGCAGTGTGTGGAAGATTATTTGGGTGAACATGATGAGTTTTTTCTTTAGGTGAAAATTGTGAAATAATTTGATGGATTTTAGGGTGTTTGTGGAATATTTTAATTGTTTTTAAGTGATATTTATTATCCACAAGTCATCTTTGGATCAAAAGAAGTGTGTACTTAAATGTTTGATGGTGTTTACACAAGTTCGAACAAACTTGGGTGTTTACACTAATTGCAGATTCGATTTAGTGATTATGGAAGTGTGGCGTGGCATGTATGAGTGGATTTAGGACCAAGCTAAGGTGTGATGTGGTATGCATTCATTCCATTCCACCTTAGGAATGTTTTGGTGCTCACCTACTTTGAATTTACATGGTTGAGGTGCATGGATGACCCTGGAGAAATTTTTCAAGGTTGAAGAGGGTATCAATAAGTGTTGTGTTGATAAAGGAATGGTGTGTAGTGTATGTGATGCAAATTGCAAAGTTGTGAAGTTTGAATTTGTGAAGTGCAATGCAAGATTTAATGAGTTAGGCTACTAGAAGCAGTGAGAGAAAGGTGTCTAAAATATTTAGGAAGGATGTGAATGTGTTGGTGAATTTTTCTGTTGCATTGATATGGATTTCTCATTATAACATTCTTCTTTCTTCTTTTCTATAATCTAGCAGTGAGCCATTAGCAGTGAGCCCTTCTTTCTTTTGGGTAGTGAGCCCTCTGACAATGAGCCTATTATATTTGGTGTTGCAATCACTTTATATTGTGAGCTAATCCTCACCATGTTTTTTTCATTTTTTGTGTTTCCATGTAAATCTGGTGTTCTATTATGCATGGTGTTAGATGTATTTCAATTTTTGTTATTTTCTTTCATGCTAAATCATTCTAACAGATTAAAGGTTGTTAAAAGTTTATGTGGATCTAAATATTTAAGAGGGTTCTGATGTTTTAATGTACAACTAGTTCAACCCCCCTCAGTTGTCTTGTGCATTCAACAAAGAGAAAGGGAAGTATCATCCTAAAGGAGTAACAAGAGATGGAGGGAGAGGTAGACATGGTGGGAGTGAGAAATAGGGAAGGGGGATATAGAGAGGTGATGACATAGAGAGGGGAGGGAGAGAGAATAAAGAAAAATAGACGGCTAAGGAGGGATGGAGAGGTAGAAAAGGAGCAACTAAGAGACCTATAGAGGGAGGAGGTAGAGAGGTGAGGGGGAGAGTGAAGAAAATGAGAAGAGAAGTTCACAAAGAGGGAAGGATAGGTAAGGAGGGAGGGCGAGAGGTATAAAGGGAGGGAAATAAATAGAGATGGGAGAGATATAGAGGTGTGAGACCTATAGCCTAGGGAGAGAGGGATGAGAGACATAGGGGGAGAGATAGAGATGAGAGAGAGGAGATGTAGATAGAAAGGGAAGTATCAACCTAGAGGAGTAACAAGGGATGGAGGGAGAGGTAGACATGGAGGGAGTGAGAGACATAGGGAAGGATGAGATAGAGAGGTGATGACATAGAGAGGGGAGGGAGAGAGAGTAAGAGATAGAGGAATAAAGAGAAATAGATGGATAAGGAGGGATGGAGAGGTAGAAAAGGAGTGACTAAGAGACCTATATAGGGAAGAGGTAGAGAGGTGAGGGGTGAGAGTGAAGAAAATGAGAAAAGTTCACAAAGAGGGAAAGATAGGTAAGGAGGGAGGGAGAGAGATGGAGAGGGAGGGAAATAACTATATAGGGGAGATATATAGAGGTGTGAGACCTACAAGCTAGGGAGAAAGGGGTGAGAGACATAGGGGAGAGATAGGGGTGAAAGAGAGAAGAGAGGGAGAGAAAGGGAAGTGCCAATGTAGAGGAGTAAAAAGAGATGGATGTAGAGGTAGAGATGGAGGGAGTGAGAGGCATAGGGAAGGAGGAGATAGAGAGGTGATGATGTAGATAGGTGAGGGAGAGAGAATAAAAAGGAGAAAGAGATGGCTAAGGAGGGTGGAGAGGTAGGAAAGGAGTGACTAAGAGACCTACAAAGGGGAGAGGTAGAGAGGTGAGGTGGAGAGAGAAGAAAATGAGAGAGAGAAGTTCACAAAGAGGGAAATAGGAGTGAGGAGGTAGGGAAATAACAAGAGATCCCAAAGAGATATAGAGGTGAGAGAGCTATTGTGTCACCAAAAAATGTATTCTCTTGAAGAAAGAGACAATTTTGTGATTAATTTGTTCCTATTTTAGACTTCCTTGCATTAATCACCCCTTAAAAACTGCATTTATAGGCCCCTAATGCTCATGATTTTGGACTTTAAGGCCTATTCCACTCACAAATCATACAAATCCCAACAAGAAACATTCAAACCACTCAAATTTCATGAAACCCACCTAAAAAATCCCTGGTGGGGCTAAGTCGCCCAGGGTGGCGACTTAGTCCCTTTTGGAGTATTTTTCACTTTTGAGCGGGAAAATCATTGACTTAATTCAAATTCTCGATGGATGTTGGCCTATGAAGTTAAAGTAATGAATAATTAGGTGTTAATTCCTATAAATACATGTTTTTAGGTCATTTTTCACAACATTAAGTCATCTTTCATCAAGCAAATTCAAGAGTCAAGAGTCAAATATCTTTCACAAGAAGATTCATTAATCTATCCACAACAAAGTTGAAGCTTTAGGGAAGCAAGTTAGGGTTTTTGTAGGTCTTCAAACTCACTTTTTATTCAAGATCTCACATTGCAAAGGGTTGATCATGGATTCCTATGGAGAATCATGGAGAAATCTAGGTTGAGGAGATGCAACTAGGCATCAAATCAAGCCTAAGGACTTATTTTCAAAGTGATTCCATCTTCCATTTTCTCTCTATTTTTATCCTAAGGAAGGTTTGCATGTCATTAAGATTCATTTCTAATGTGATTTAGAGTCTCTTAGGATGAGTCTTGCATTGTTTTAAATCCATTTATGCATCTTATTCTTGCACTTTAGAATAGGGTTGAATCTTATTTTCAGACTTCCTAGTCTTAGACACACTTAGAGCTAGGGATTTATGCAAATCTTATCTCTTTCAAGATTTAAATACCAACTATGGGTTTGACCAAGGAAAACCCCCCATTAGAAATCAATTTATACTTTGTTTTGTAGGTATTTTTGCAGATTCAAATCTAGGTTTCCATTAGAAAATAGAGTGCAGACCGTGGGCTTCCATTTCCACTTTCAAATTTGTAGAAAATACTAAGTGGACTAATTCTCCAATAGTAGCGACTTAGTCCCACTGCATTGGTTTTTCAAAAGTTTTTGTTGTTCTAGATACCCATTTGGCAAAAGCAGGTTTCTGGGTAGTTTCCTTGATCTGGGTCTAAGTCGCCCAGCTTGGTGTAAGTGCCCTAGTTGGTCAGAAAATAAAATTTTCTAGAATTTCAGAGGCACCTGCAATCTCCATTTTACCCTTCATCAGTTCCCGAGTGCACAATTTCTGTTTATCATCTTTATTTTGTTCTTTATTGCATTTAATTTATCTTTCTGCATATCATAATGTGTTTTCAAACAACTTGCATTTCTTAGGTTTTACATTAATATTCATTATCTTTTATTAGTTATTTTCATTTAAGACATTACATTTAGTCATATTTCAATCATACTAGCATTAATATTTAGTGAGATACCAAGTTTTTGTGGGATACCTGTTGATCACTGTTTCTACACAACAACAACAAAAAAGACAAGATGCAATATCCTATCTCTCTTAAAAGGTAAATCTCTATTAGCAAGCCTCAAGAGATAACCCCAAGGTATTCCAGATCTTGACAGTGCATAAACAACTCAGTGATAAATGTGAAATTGCTGGTAATCACAATGGGACCTTACTACAAGCAAGCCATGGAATCGATTTTGCCAGATTTAACGAACTGATGACATTTCAATCCTAACTTTTACCCAATAATCAAAGAAATAGCAAAAGAGTGAGGGTCTCAGAGAGATTTCTAAATCTAATATTACTCCTAAGATTAACAATGAGAGTAACCAATACCCAAAATGGACCAATCCTTCAAAACTGATTTCTGCTTGACCCAGATAAATCTGCTACCTTACAGAAAACAATGCAATATTCTAGGGCTCTTAATATTTTCAAACCATGAACATGCATTCAAATAACCCTATTACAGTTGAAATGAACAACATTCATGATTGAACTAAGCACAAGGAATATCAAGTCTAGGCTAACTTTGCAAAGAAACTAACAGTCAGTTGGTTGCGAAAAGTATGGACTGAAGGATTGCTGCAACATTTAAGTATTGGATCACAAACATTATTAAATCTAATCTATCTAGATATTTACCAACTCAAAGCAATTTTAAATATGAAATGGCTAAAACCATGCAAAACAAGAGAACACAAATACGACACCAAATCACAATGTCGCTATTTGCATTCAAAATGCTCACTGTAGCAACAATCTTAGCTTTCTATTACAATATTTGCTTGAGGGCCACTACTTTCTAATTTACCCTACTTCTATATTCTGATTACAAATTCGAACTATTTTCAACTATCTAATCTTTCTAACTTTTTCTAACCCCTTCAAAGAGGCCAAAATGCCCAATAAATAGAAGCTCCAGAGAAAATCCGCCGGCCAAGCAAGGGTTTCACAACAATAACTCTGCGCAACCACCCGGCCAAGAAGGTCGTCGAAATGGGTCAAATAGGCAATAAATGTATGTCCCGTCGAGGTCGGCCCTGGATCCATGATGCAGCCCGGTTGATGCGAGGGAAAATAATGAGAAGCACAAATTGTGCCACCGCCCATCATCAACCCTTTTCCCTGTTGTCCTTGCACCGATCTGACTCTTCGTGTAGCCTCAAGAATGCTGCATCCAAGTTGGCCATAGGTGGTACCGGCAGAACCCTAAGTTGCCTCTCAATGGACACAATCTCCTCCCTTGAGTGTTTGACCGACCTATCCCAGTCAACCTTACATGTTACATGCTTATCAATAACTGCGAGGTAGGTGGCCACATCATCCAGTTGGTGCTTAGAGATAGGTCCATCATCAAGTGGTGCATAAACATCGTGCCACCATTCTCTCAACTGCTCCAGGCTCAAGTACTTAGGTGCAATTTTCCTTCATCTTGTCATAATTTCAAAAAAGAAATGGAGCCATCATAGATGCCAGCTAGGGTGTCATCAATGTGCTTTCTCTATTTGTAAATTTTCCTCAACACTTTTTTCCGGATTTGTAATGTTTCAAACCATTCCCATGGCTCGGCAGCTCTGGAAGAAGGAAGAATCTCGTCACTAACCAACTTATCCCAGATGTATTCCATTAGGATCCTAGTTTTCTATAGCATGAGGTCAGTGTCCTCTTTATCCTGTGCCATTACCTGTTTCAACCATTCAGTGGTCATGACAACCTCCTTATCGACTGATAAAATCTCCTTGATAGCTTCATCACCCTTGATTTTCACCCCTTTCAACCAATTTACAGTGGCAAGGGTGGAAGCTCTCATCTTTTCAAGCTCAGTTATGGTCTCCTGAGGTAGAGGATTGGTGGTAGAGGAAGAGGGATTGATTGACTGCAGTGGCCTCATTAACTCCTCCAAGCACTTCTTGAGATTCTCATTTTCTCTCTTTAGCTCCTGCTTGGTTTTTATTTCCCTTCTCAACCTACCCACAATGACTGCGCTGGAGCCTTCATAATCTTCAATGTCCTATTCAATTGATGTAGGCCCAAGATTAAAAGTCTGTATATTATAATCACTTCCAGCCACATCATCTTTGTTTTTTCCTGGAACGGGGGTAGCAACATGAACAACCTTGTTATGTGCCTCATCCCTTTCAATTCTTGAGATCACTCTAGCCTTTTTCTTACCTTTATCTTTTCCAACTTTGGCCAGTAGTGCATCCCAATTTGGTGGACTATCTTCTACTACCACCTGTTTTCTTTTTATTTCCTTGTCAGGCCACTCAGGGACAACAGATTCCAATTGCTCCTTAGCCTGTTTCTCCACATTTTGTAGATCTTCTGCTATTTCCTCATTCAAACCTTGTTTATCTAGAGTTTCATCGGCCTTACTTTCTTCTTCTTAAACATGTTCTTCCTCTTGCCCAGGTGATGGGATCATTTCTACCTCTACCTCCCTTGGAGGAGATTCAACTGCCTCAGTTATGATCAGAGAGTCTGTATGTGCGATCATAGGGGATTGCATTATCTTTTCAATCTCTGCCTCTGCACTGTGGAGATCTCCTGCATGGAATTCTTCACTTTCAACATCTGGATGGTCCTCAACATTTTCTTCCTTACCCGGTTCACTTTGAATTTCATGAGTGGAAGGAACATCCCCAAGGTGCACCTCATGGGAGACAACCAGAGGGGAACCTGCCCTAGACACATCATCCTTAGGAGAAGGAGTCCTAGACTTCCTTACATACACTTTGGCCTTCTCCTCTGAGCTTTCAACATCTATTACTGGTGGGGTAGCTACCTCCCCTACAACCTTGGAGCTAGCCTTCTCTGACAATTTTATAATTCTTTTCCTTTTGGGCATAGGAGCATCGACCTCAGGGCTCTACTCGGACTTCTTAGTCCTTGTCCTCTTCTTGGCCTTAGGCCTTCTCTATTTTTCTATCTCTTGGGCCTCTGTTTCTTGTACATCCTTAATCTTTACTTTGAGAGGAGAGTCGAACTTGCCCTTGGCCTTAGGGTCTTGTTCGGTAGATTCTTCAGAAGTAGAATGGGTATCCAAATCTCCCATTAGGTCATAAGTGCACTTCACTCCTTTATTCTCCAACTCCCACAAAGTGTGTTTGAGCCACATCTTGGTAAATTTGAGAACAAGATCCATCAGCTATTTTAGCTCTATTTGTTCCTCCTCTAGCCAATCTACATCGCCAATTGGTTTGTCCCTTATGGCCTCGTAGGCGTGATCCTGGATCAAGTTTCCATCATCCTCCAACTGGTCAGGAACTTCCCTTACATTATATAGTCGAATTGACTCAACCAGGAGGTAGGAGAATTTCCTCTTTCTGACATCGTACTCATCACCGCAGTTGGCCCAATATTCCTCCAAATTCACCTTATGGCTATATTCTCTGCTGGCCCTCTTTTGAGCCTCTCCTGTGATGTCAAATATGGATCTACTGGAATGGAGAGATAGGCCAAGGGTACTCATTTCTTCCTCTAAAGTTTGGGCAGAACCAATGGAAGGACATACCTCACCAGTGCCAATCCTTAGGGGAAAATCCCCACCAAATCCTGTCTTGTGTTTGTCCTTCTTGACAATGGCATCAAAATCACAAATCTTCCTAGTGACTTCCAACAATATAATGTGGTCAGTGGGGTACCTTGGAAGTCTGTATGGGGCTTTCTAGCAGCCATCAATTTGAATGTAGGAGAAGGTTGGAAATTGGATAAACCAAGCTCCATATCTCTTGATGAGCTCCTTGGCTTGATCTGAAATTCTGACATGCTCTGCTTCCTGAAGCACTCTGGTGATATGCATGGTAAATGCATCATTTTCTATCCTATAATTTGAACCTCCCCAATGCAACTGAGGGAAAACCTCATAGATAATATCCTTCCCAAAGGTGCCCCTTGTATCTAATCCTCTATAAGGGTGGAACCTAGCAAGTGCATAGACCAAGTATGAGGTCATTGTGAAGGTCTTTGTCTGCAACACATTGGACAATTGCTTATGAATCACCTGACTGATGACTCCTTCCCAATGGTAGTTAACCTTCTCTTATTCCATCCTTACAATGGCATGGCACATCCAATCCTCAAATGTACCAGCACTCTTCAATCCGACCACCCTGCTCAAAAAGGTGATGGCATCATAATACTCCTTAAATTTTACTCTGTACAGTTGCTTGGGCAACTTGGAATAGTGGGACTTGGGTTTCTCCAACCAAGAATTGATTAGCTACTAAGACTTCATAGTTTGGTTGTCATAGTACTCCTGGGCTACCTCAATGGTGAATCCTACCACATGAGATCTGTCGGGCATGTTGAAGGTTTGAGCGATGGAGACCGGGTTGAGATTTGCAATAATTCTCCCTTGAGGACCAATTATCCTCCGTGTGTCCTGATCATAGTGCCTTGCACACTCAAGGACCAGCTCATAGCATTGCACTGTTGAAGGGAACCTGGCCACATGGGACAGACTTGACTCTTTCATTCTTCTAGTCACTAAAGGAAGATCCTCGATCACCATCCTTGCTTTAAATTCTTCATAGTACCAGAGGCCAACATTTGTATCAGTGACTTCTGACCAGACAGAAGTGATCTTACTTTCCGGGACCTTACTCTTAATGTCTAGCTTGATCCTCTCTGCACATTGCCACCTTGCTTGATTAAGCCATTATGAAGCAGAAATGAATCCAAAGGTAGCAAACACGAAGCCCCAAAATGCCCACAACAAGCTCTAGTGAAAACGCAAAAGAATTAGCCATCAAATCAAACAAAGCAAGCCCAAACGCCCCAAAATGAAGTCAATTAATCACAGAGAAGCACTTCTTAGCTCAAATTATGGCAAACAGTGAACACAATGGCGCAAAAGATCCCAAAATCAAGTTAAGTACATTTCTCAGAGCTTGCATGGAGCCATTAATGCACTCGACAAGACAATCATGAAGCCCGGGAAGCCGACGACAGGGCAGAATCTGGGAAAATCCAGCCCACGTGGAAATCTGCAAAGACCCAAACTTTATGAACAACAAGATCCAGCCGGAGTTCAAGCAGGATTCGGGAAAATCCAGATAGGATGGAAAATCTTGAATCAGGGCAAAAGCCTAAAATTCATCCAGAACTTAGAATTTTCAACGAATATCCTGGGAAAACACTTAGGCAATAAAAATAAACATTCAAGCACCATGCCCAAGTAAGACAAAACCTCAAAAGAAAAGGGCCAGAACACCAAAACTAAATCGAAAGAGGGTCCCTGCTTCCAGCAGGGCGTGTGTGCAAAAAACTGCACAACAATACCTTTCTCCTTTTAGGTGAAAACCTTAGAAGTGTAAGATCGCACCCTCCTACAAAAAAATGCGGTTCATTTTGGTGAACCTGAATTTAGAACATCCTATTTCTAATTTAGAGTGTATTTACATCCTAGAAATAGTTTGCATCAACATTGCATTAGGTTTTGTATTATTTTGCATTCTAGGCTTTCCAAAATTGCATTAGTGAAAAGCTCATTTTGGCTTGCATTATTGCATTTCATTTCCTTGCACAATAGTAAATCCTGCATATACACTTTAGATTTGTATCATACAATCTAGAACACATCAATATCCATAAAAAAATTTAGAAAAAATTCAAAAATTCCCCCACTAGGACTAATTTTCCACCCTGGGCGACTTAGTCCTGGTACACATTTTGCATCAGTGTTTTCAGAATTCTGTTTCTAGTTTCTTAGGTTACTGTTTGTTTCAGTCACTTTTCTGTTTCTATTTAGTTATTTTCTATTACATTCAAATCATTAGCATTATCATTATTTACTTTAATGACAATTATGGATAGCATTAGATTTTTGCAATTTTCATTTTCAACATTAGTTCCTAGTTCATTTAGATCAGATTCATCAAAAAATTCAAACAAAAATGTTCAAAAATCAAACAAAACAATCAAAACAATGCTTCACTTTAGGAAAAATATATCATCCAAACCTTTTAGTAGTGATGACTTGGATAAGTTAGATGAAGCTCTACAGGGATTCCTCTCACTAATTTTATCCACTAAGGCTTGTGATGACAAACCCAACCCAACCAATGATAACTTATCTCCAAAACCTTTTAGTAGTGATGAATTTGATATGTTAGATGAAGCCCTTGATAATTTCATCTCACACAAGCCATGCACTAAGGTTTGTTGTGAGCAACCTAAGACAAAAGATTTCAATGTAATTCAACCTCAACTTGTCCTTTACCCACCTTCACATCAACCTCAACCTCCACCTAAACCTAAGTTTACCCTTTACCCACCTAAGCATGATGTTGTTGCACACACACATTACACTAGAAATAATCTGCAACCACAACAATCCAACCCAACACCCTTACCTTTACCAAATACCATCTTTCCTAGTGCTCCTCACTTAAATTCACACCTTAGGGAGTATGATATTTTTGAACAACTTAAGAATACTCCTGCAAAGATATCCCTCAGGGACCTTCTTTAGAATTCACCAAATTATCATTCAATACTCCAAACAACATTGCAACAAATAGTGGTTCCTCCTGGTACAAACGCAAATGATGTGGCAGCTCTTTTACAAGGAATGAATGCAATTAATGTAGACATTACCTTTCATTAGCATGAGCTCCCTTCGTTAGAATTAAGGAAGCAAAATGAAGCCTTTATGATAATCTCTCAATACAATAGAATAGGCATCAAAAGAACTCTTGTTGAAAGTGGCTCTGCCCTTAATGTGTGTAGTGTAAAGATCCTAGATAGATTACGTGTCGATAAATCATGAAGGGGGAGTAGTGGTTTTAGGTGCAACTCCTTTTAGTATCACTTTGGATTGCCCCCTTGTCGTTACATTGACTGGTTAATAGTCTTGTCTTTCCCTGATTTTTATGACATTGATTTGGTTGTCGGATGTGTTTATGTTTGGGATCACGTTCAGGGATACGATGTCATTGATGCTAATGTTATTTGTTTGATTATAAATGACATTATTTTTCTCAACCTCAGAAATGCAAAGAATGGTGTTGTCATAAATGTAGTTTACACTTTTTCCTTTACTATTTGAAGAAGACTCTCCCTTTTCATAATTTGGTAAAGGATTTGTAAACGCACTGTGATCATTGTTTGTTTGATGTCCTTCGAAAAATACCTTCTTGATATCAATCAAATCTTGTATTAGATGCTTTAATTGTATACAATCATTCATTTTATGTCCTTCATTTTTATGAAAGTTACAATAGTCAGCATCATTCCACTAAGATGGTTTTACTTTTGGCTCCCAATTTCTCACTTCCGGTAGGGTAATAAGTCTATTTGCAATAAGCTCTCTTATCATTGATTCCAATGTTTGTCCCAATGGTGCAATTTTTTGTCGATTGGATTGTCTTTGGTATGATGGTGGCCAAAATTCTCCATTGTTTGGATCGGTGTTTTGAGTGGTACCTTGATTGGTGTTCTGGTTATCATTTTGATTATTCTTTACAGTCATTGCTGTTAAATTGAATATTGGTTTTGCATATTGTGTGTCAGTTGTAGTATCATTGTTTCTAGTATTTCTATTTTTTTTCCAAAATTTAGGTTTATCATTGTTGCCATAGTGATTTGAGGAACTTGCATTGTTTGATCCTTCATTGTAATGTTTAATCACTCCTCTTTTGACCAATGCTTCTTCTATTTTAAGCCCATTCTCAATCACTTTTTCAAATGTCGGGGGACATTGCAGTTCAAGCCTATAGCTCATGTCATCAATTAAGTTGTCAATAAATAATTCCATCTTTTCCTCTTCAGGTATAGAATGAGGATATCTAGCAAACAACTTTCACCAACATTATAGAAATGATAGGAATGTCTCACCCTTCTTTTGTTTCATGTTGTAAATATCTTTTATGGTTACTTCATGTTGAATATTGAAGGAGAATTGGGAGATAAATCTGTTGACTAGTTCTTCAAAGGATCGAATCCCTGGTTCTAATTTAGAGAACCATTCCATATAGTGGCCTCCTAAAATCCTTGGAAATAACCTCATTAGATAAGTGTCCTCTTGTGCAAACTCTAAACTCATTATTCTGAATTCCCTCACATGGTCAATTGGATCTATTTTTCCATTGTACTTGTCATATTTGGGGAATTCACAATGTCTAGGAAATGGTATCATGTCCACACTTGGATGAAAAGGATAAGGACAAATGTCCTGTAATGAGTACCTCTTTGTGGTTCCTTTTTGCATATCTTGAAGTTGTTGTTGAAAAGTTTGCATTTGACATGTTAGGGCAACCACTTGATCTATGTTTTGCGTGTTGTGTGGTTCAGTTTCAGCTACTCTAGGTGTTTCTTTTAATCGATTAATGTCAAAATATTTTGGAATTTTTGCACCTAATTTAGCTAGCATCAAGAGGTATTTTTCCATATCTTGTTCCAAAACTTTTTCCATGAATTTGTGAAAATTTGGATCTTGTTGTGCAGTTTGGACATCCTCTTGGGGTATCATTTTGGTGAAATATGTGAAAGGGATTTTGTTTGAAGCCATGATGTTTGGTATTTTAATTTCCCTTTCTCTAAGTTTATGTTTTTGTAACCTTGTCAAAATTGGCATACAAGTGTTTGTTATTCTCACTAAACTTTGATCTTTTGTGTTTGGATGAGTGTCAATGGATTGTAACAAAGTCAAATAGAATGATATATTCTATTGATGAGACCAAGTCAAAAATCTGATTATTTTGTTTCATTTTGTGATTGTAGGATGCAAAAATCCTGATGATGAAACTTAACCTAATAACCAAGATTTGTGTTTGATAATTGGAAACTTTAAGATCTAGGTTTAACTTGAAAATAATTTTGACTTGTAAGATCCTATTTGTTTCAGGTTTAAGACATTGTCTGGCCTGTGAAAATGTTTCTATCTTGATAAAAACCCGAGTTTCTAATGTCAACAGTCTAACAGATGTTTCCAATAGCTCTCTATTTTCTTGTTCTGTGGATGCACTATTACAGAGGGCAGAAGTGCTAAAACAGACTGTGGATGCACTAAAAGATACAAATGCGCTATCAGTCAGGGTAAATGCACTAAAACAGACCATAGATGTGCCAAAATATCTGGTAATTTCTGACATTGATGAATTTTGATGACAAACTGTAGATGCGCTATAAGATTTGTTATATGCGCTAAAAAAAACTGTAAGTGCACTATTTGAACTATGGATGCACTAAAAGACAGGGTGGATGTGCTAAAACAGACTATGTAAGCACTATTTTGGGACTCCACAGTATTGTCTAATTTTCTTCTCAGTAAAGGGGCTAATTTTTTTGGGTGTAATTTTCTGAATTTGATGTATTTTGACAAGATATCTTTGCTGGTAAATCTCTAATTTTCTTTTTTTTTTATGACAAGCCTAATGTTTCCAAGGTTTTTCTATATTGTAAGAATTGATCTGGCCTATTGGAATATTGTATTGCTGGTTGTGAGATGAAAGATTGATGAATGGGTTGACTATGATTATGTTTTTGTGAAAGAGCTCTCCATTGAAAATAAGCTTGTGAACATAAAGGCTCTAAGGAAAAATCATTAGTATATCCTCTAGAAAATTCGTGATACCTATGGATAAAAATTTGATGTTTAAGTAAGATTTTTCTACTTTGATATAAGTAGCTTCTCCTTTCCAAAATTTTCTTGTAACTATGTTGCTTCTTTGGTTTCTTGACTCTTTTTGTGAGGGATTTCTTGAAAAATGTTGTTGATTTCCAATCCCTAATCATAAATTTTTACAGGTTGACTTGTCAAATCTTTTTTATGTTTTTCTAGATGATCTTTATCTGAATTAATGATTTGAAAACACAACAAGAAATTGTAAAAAAATTGTTTTTAAGTTCTAGAATCTAAACAATGAGTGTATGTTCAAGAATCAAATAATGATCCTTGTTGATTTCCATTGGTTTTTGACTCACTCTTAAGGTCATCGTTATACTCAACAACCCACATCTTAAAATTGCATCGACTCACACAACCGTGTCACCCCCTAGAGGGCGCCCATGTTTTTGTCTTTTCTAGGCATGTACTCAAAGTTAGATTTCTCGATCCCTTAAGAAAACGGTCCTTGGAAATTATATGGTGAGTGTCTTGGGGGAAGATTCTTCCCTCCCCTTGCACTGTGAGTATTACAATGTTTGGTTATTGGCACAGCTGGATTCTACACTATTGTTTGTAGATAGGGTTTCCGTTCAAAGCAACAAATGATAACTCCCTTAGGAGACCTCCCAATCTATAGAACAAATATATTGGGGATGGTTATCTTGCAAACTTCTAGTAAATGTGGGTTTCCCCAGATTCACTATTGTTTTATAGTGGGTTGGAAAACCTGGCTTTGGTTATTCCCACTCAGGTTGTTCCCGTAGGGTGAGTACTTTTTCCCACTAGGACAAGCCTTCTAAAGGATTTAACAAAGCACAAAGTGCATGAAATTAAAAGATGAGTCTGGCGTTTTGATCACCCAGTTAAGGGGAGAGCATAGGACTATCACCGCACAATCATAGTAAACAATGTTTAGTTTGAAAGCCCAAATGACAATTTGCTACTCTACGTGAAGATATTGCTTCACAAAAGATATGATGTTAATTTTAACTGAGATAGCTAATGTATGATGACTACCCTAGGATTGGTGTATTTTAATCCAACTGACTACCCTACGATTGGTTCATTTTAGTCCAAATGCAACAAATGAAATTACTGGCCGCGGTCGCATCGGATCTAGAAAACAAATTAGTCAGATGTGCCACTTAATTGACCATATGTGCTGTAGGATTTTTTGGATGCGCTGTAGAATTTGTCAAATGCGCTATAGAATTTATCAGATGCGCTAAAACATAGTTGAACATGGTACAGTCAACCGTGCTGGGAACTTCTTGTCGATGTGCTGAAATAGTCTTCAGAAGCACTATAGTTTTCAATGGATGCACTAAAATAGTTGTCAGAAGCACTAAATTTTTTGCTGGATGCGTTGCAAAATCTTTTGGTCGTGCTAAAAGAAACACGCCAAAATCCTGTATGAACACTTTTCAGAAAAAAAATGTTAAAACATGGGGTTAAGGCCCCACGGTGGGCGCCAAAATGTAAGTGTGGAATAAGTAATGAGTAAAATAACTAAGAACACTTCTTAATAAGACATTATATCAAATATTTAAAAGCAATTAAACTAATTTAAAAACATAAATCTACTGAAAGCGTCATATTGTTCTCTATCTCTAAAGATTTATTAAGTCATGGGGCTCTAAGATTTGGTAAGCATTGTGACCATTAAAATTCCAATTTAGAGAATGAGATGCTGCTAAATGAAATAATCTAATCCTATATGGTGATTTCTAGATGATATGATGAAGCTACTGTAATCTATGCTTACATGAATATGATAAAAGGGAATCTATAGTGACCTACGATGCAACTATGATATTGATTCTATACTATGATTGCTATTGCTATTGCTAAGTGCTTAATTTCTTGATTGCTATTCTTGCAAAGTAAGTTTGCACAAAGTTGGGATCCATTTTCTACTTCAAAAGGCTATATATATAGATTCATGGTAGCATCCTGTGATGTGGCAGCACAACAAAGGTTAGGATTTGATCTGGAGGATTCAATGGTGAGAGATGAAGAAGCTTGAGCTGATCATGGGGATTGTTCCTCCCCAAAAAAACATCTTTCCAAAGGATTGGAAGAATTAGAGGAAAGAGACTGAAGAGGATTGCCTGTAAGTTTGTCTCCAATTTGTCTCCACAGCTTTCCCATGAATGCTAGTTGAATTAAATTAGATGTTTTATATCTAATTTGGTAGGTAAAATATGATGAGCTATATAAATATGACTATATTTGAATATTTATATTTATTGAAATTTAGGAAGAAATAACAATTATTAATAAAAAAATGTTTTTTTGATATTGTTTATTTAATAAAAGAGAGATAAATGATGATTAAATAAAAAATATTGAAGTTTTATTATTTAATTAAGATAGAATAATCAGAAGAATATAGATGTAAACTAAATAAATATTTCTATTTATTTAATAGTAGAAGAATTTGATAATAATAATTAAATAAAACAAAGTGAAATTCATTTATTTAATTAAGACAAAATAAAAGAATAAAGATTGAAGAATTTAGAAGATGAACTATATAAATAAATATTTCTATTTATTTAATAGTAGAAGAATTAAAGTTTAATTAATAAAATAAATTGCATTTAATTAATTAGATTATCCAGACCATTTTTAGGTGTATACATTTTGCCCCTCTTTGAAGTGATGTGTTTATGCATTGCTTCAAAGAAAATTTTAGTACTGCTGCTAGTACTGATGAATTTTTTTCCAGTATGCCCCAAACATGGATTTTTTTAGTATCCTGAAGCCAAATTGGGCGCTAATTTAGGTGCTATTTCTGACATTAAATTGGTTGTGCTTCTCGGTGCTATTCTCGGTGCTATTCCAGGTGCTAAAGGAGGTACTATTGCTTGCACTAATTTTCTAGCACAAAATTTGATGTTATATCTAGCACAAAATTCAGCACAAAAAATGGCGCCGAAGAGAACATGCAGTTTGGTGCCAAGTTTTACATCGAAAAAAGTGTCCAATTCATGAACTCAAATGCACTAAATTCCAGTGCTAATTTAGGTGCTAATTTCCTATTTTGTTGTAATGAAGGAACCACTAGAGTAGAGGCTAGGCTTGACCAAATCTTGGCAAGGTTGGCTAATCTTGAACAAGAAAGAGTTAAGGATAGGGTAGAAAAGGAATTACCCGCCAATGATCATGAGGGAGAAAATTATTCCCATGGGCATAATGAAAACCATAATTGTGAGAAGGAAAAACCACCTACACCATCTATGGAAAGGAATAGGAAGCTTGTAGCTTTTGAACTTTTCAGGGACATGAAGAAGATATTCCACCTAAGTTTGATAGAAGTGTTGGAAGTGATGAAGTTGAAGTGTGGTTTGTTCAAATGGAAAAGTATTTTTAAATATGAAACTATGATGAGGTTACTAAAGCTGCTTGGGTTGTGTATCAGTTTGCAGGGGAAGCCTCTAACTGGTGGATAAAAAAGAAGTCAGAACTTAATATCAACTCATGGAAGCTAACATAGGGAGAATTTGTGGAGATTTTCTACAAAATATGGTTAGAATAGCTTTACTATGACCAAAAACTTTCAAATTTCCAAGGTTTGAGGCAAGGTAACATGACGGTCAATGAATATTGGGAGAAGTTCACCCGAATTCTGTGCTATGTTCCATATATCATAAGGATTAATGTTTCTGCATTAGGAAATTTATAATGGGACTCAATAGTCAAATTGAAGGAGAAGTGGATATGCATGGTCCAACAACAATGGATCTTGTATATGAAAAAGAAATTAAAAAGAGAAAAAGCTTAGGGCTAATTCCACTCGTCAGGAGAGAAAAGAACAAAAGAAGGATGTGGAAGTTCCCAATAAGATAGTTCCTAGGAAGGAGGAATCTATGCAAAAATTTCCAAGACCAAAGAGGAAAGATTCTATAATAATGGAAAAGAGTTTAGGAGAGCAAACAAGGAATGATTCTAGCATGGGTAATACCAATAAGACTAGTGAAAATACCAAAAAGTTTGGAGAAACCATAGGGAAAAGAGGGTTGCCTACGAGATGTTTTATATGTAGAGGGGATCACTATGCTAGTGAGTGTCCCAATAAAACTTTAGGATTGCGACCATATGGTAACCCATTACCCACTCAACAAGCAATGTTTCAACATAACATATATGCAACAGTGGATGATCATCAGGAAGAGTACCAAGTAACTCTAGGCATTTTGTTTGGCTTACCTATTTCTATTCTTATTGATACTGGTGCAACTAAGAATTTCATTTCACCTAGAATAGCTAAATAATTATCTAGAAAGGCGGGACACATGGAAAAGTCTTGGAATGTAGAGAATGCAAACCAGACAAGAGCAAAGGCGGATCAATGTCTATTCGAGGCTAGGATAGAACTACCTAGTTTTATTACAAAAGTTAACCTTTATGTCACACCTCTATGATCATATGATGTTATCCTAGGTATGAATTGGTTGTGGAAACATAGGGCTATAATAGACTACCATGCTAAGACTATAGAATGCCTAGATGATTTTGGAAATCAAGTTAAATTCCAAGGGATACCTAGAGAGGTTAGGGTTCAACAAATTACAACAATGCAACTTATAAGAGCTAAGAAGAAAGGGTGTAAACTCTTCATTGTAAAGATTGAAGAACTTGGGAAGGATAAAGATGATTAAGAGTTCTAGAGTTTACAAGAACTAGAGGATGGTGAAATAAATGAAACTTGAAAATTAGATATGGAGAAGTATCCAATATTAGGGTCATTTTTGGATATGTTTCCAAAGGAGTTACCAGGGTTTCCTCCGAAAAGAGTATTTGATTTCTCTATCGATATTGTTCCAAGGTCATAACCTATTTCTAATGTACTGTATAAGATGACAACCACTAAATTTATGGAACTTAAGACACAATTGGATGAATTGTTGTTGAAAGGAGTGATAAGGCCAAGTGTATCACCTTAGGGAGCACCAGTCATCTTTGTTAAGCAAGATGGTACATTGTGTTTGTGCATCGACTATCATATGCTCAACAAAGCTACAGTTAAGAACAAGTATCCATTGCAATGCATTGATGACCTTTTTGATTAAATGAGGGGTGTTGCCATATTCTCTAAAATAGTTTTGAGATCTGGATATCACCAATTGAGGGTTAAGGATGAACCATGTTTAAGGCCCTAGGTCATGGAGAGCCAAGAGCGGAAGGCTGACCTAACTTACCTAAGCTAAAAGGCTATTTAGGAGATGAATGATGAGAATGATGAGGACTATAAGATCCTTTGATCACTTTGTAGGCCCGAAACCCAGAATGGGGCTAGGCAAGTTGGTTTTTGGGTTTAACTCTGCACCTTAGGAAGCTCTCTTCCTAAGGAAAAAAACATGGTTTTAGGACGACAACATGACATGCTAGCATCTCTTAGGTGCACTAGTGTCCGTATGACCAGAGGACTAAAGAGACAAGGTCAAACACTAGAAAATGAACTAATGGCCTAGCTAATTACTTCTAAAGGGCCAAAAAAAAGCTAGGTAGGCAAGATATGCACGAATATGATAAAGTAAATATATAAGAGTTAGGGTGGAAAGAATGATCTTACAAAGGTACTTGTTCACTAGTTAGCTCCAAGAATACTTCCACCTACACACAAGAGAGAGGAAAATTGTTGGGTGGCTATATAGGGGCCTACCTCAGTTAGACCCCCGTTTTGTTGTTTCCACATCCACAGACAACCAAGATAGTGATAATAGAGAAATATATGATAAAGAAGGAAATGAAGTAAATAACACAAAAGCACTACAAAACAGTGTTATGCTACTCAACCAAATCGTAGAGGAGAGGAGTAGAAAGATTACCACCTCCACTAGGAGCTCACTAGCTAATGGAGGAGAAAATGAGAGGACTCAAGCCTTTGCTACAATGGTGTTGGTTCCACACTTGCTCTACGAAGTTGATGAAGTGTTGTTGTTGTTGCTATGGAGTGCAAAGTGCTACTTGAGAGTGATGGATGCAGGAAAAGTTGTGTAGAATGCTTAGAGAATGGCTTGGAGAGTGTGCTAAAGGATGCAAAGAGATGAAAAGCATGTAGGAGTGAATTTGAAGGAGAGCATGAAGAAAATGGCCATATTCGGGTCGGTTAGTCAAAGGGGGTGTTACAAATTGACCTCCAATGGGAAGTGTAACTCCTTTGTAGGCTCCAGACACAAGAATCTACCAGGGATGTAAGTGTGCCATGCAGACATCTATGCGTTGTGTAGGCATCCTCGACAGTTATTACTCTATTGACACACAAAATAGGTGCCAAGTGGAATGAAGGCAACAAGATTACATAGAATTTAGCCTTCGAATTTGGTTTTCTAAAGTGAGGAAGTGTAAAAGGGGAATTTGCATAAGGGGTGCAAATTCACTCCTATACATTTTTTCCCCACTTGAGCGAGCACAAATATTGATGAGTGCTTCAGTAAAGTAGATCACAGAAGTAGTAAGGTTAGAAGTGTATACTTGAACCGTCGAGGAAGTAGAATGAGATTTGGCGAACTCGAGAGTTTAGGAAAAGAAAAGGACTTCCCTACAGAACTATGAAGTTGAAGAATGAAAGCATCTTACAGGCTCATAGACTTGCAAGGAAGGCTTCCCCCAAGATCTCTCGCATGGAGGATACCCAAAAAAGTGCATTACAGGCCCACAGACCTACAAGGGAGCATCCCCCAAGATCTCTCACATGGAGGAAACTAGGAAAGCACCCTACAAACTCGTAGACCTGTAGAGAAGGTGTCCTTCAAGATCTCTCACATGAAAGAAACCCAAGAAAAAGTGCCCTACAAACTCGCAGACCTACAAGGAAGGTGTCCTTCAAGATCTCTCACATGAAGGAAACCCAATAAAAAGTGCCCTACAGACTCACATACCTAAAGGGAAGGTGTCCTTCAATATCTCTCACATGAAGGAAACCCAAGAAAAAGCACCCTATAGACCCACAGACCTGCAGGGGAGCCACCCCCAAGATCTCTCGCATGGAGGAAGCTCAAAAGAAGCACCCTACAGGCCCGTAGACCTGCAAAGAGGTATCCCATAAGATATCTCACATGAAGGAAACCCAAGAAAGCAGACTCCATAGAGTCAAAAGGCAGCTTCATAGGCACACCTACAAAGAGACATGTTTACCCACAGATAGAACATGTCAAAAAGAAGCCATGCAGACAAGTAAGCAAATAGTCACACAGATTGTCAAAAAGTTGGAAAACTTTCAAAGGAGTCCCTTGGGAACCTTGGTGTTAAGAAAGAGTCCACTCAAGGGACGTGCTATCCAAAAGTAGGTGTTTTCTTTCTCGAATTGATTCATCATCAAGGAATCCTTTTGAAAGATGTTCACTTCATCAAGGAGTTTGAAAGGAAGAATATGCACCCACGTGAGGGGAAGATCAAAGCTATTCCCACTTCAGAGGAAGGTTCTCAAGTTCTTTCTCTAAAAACCCACAATGAAGGAAACACGTTCGGTTAGGGTTTCAAGTCAAGAATGCGATTCTTGAAAATAAGATTGTGAAGATTCTCGAGAAAAGATTCATTGGAAACAAATGCGTTTTTTGAAAATCAAAGTGTTGAAGAAGTGGCATTGTCACACATGAGAGGGAAAAATCAAGCAAAGAAGAAAGAAAGATAAAGGAAAAACAAAAAAGGAAAGAAAACACGAACAAAGGGCACAGGGGTAGCCTAATATTGCAGGGTCAGAACTACTCATATATATATATATGTATAGTAATAGTATATAAAATGAATTGTCATCAAACCCCCTACTATATTAGACCATGTGAAGAATGCACAAGAAGACAAAGTAAAAATAAAAAATTGGGTCAACATGGAAGGGAAGCCTAAATTCCCCCAATGCTTTGCATTGTCCCCAATTTGTCGAAAATCAAGTCACAAACATGGAAAGATGATGATAAAAATAGAAGGTTTATGACAAAAAAATCACGCCTGTATCCAAGCACCAATAGGGGTGACGAGGGTCATCCAAGCACACACAACACCATCATGAGGGAACACATCACAACACACACACACATGTAATCTAAAGATAAAGAAGGGGCCTCCCCCTAATACTGATAGACCAAGAGGTCATCCACTTCCCACTTTAGATCATCGTAGGTGGAAGGAGGACGAGCTTGTAGTGGTGGAATATTAAGAGGAGGAGAATTCGACCCTCCCGCAACAAGGGATAAGGAAGAGGGCCCTGCAAGGTCCTCTACACCAAGCTCTTGTGGAGCTAAGGTCAACAATTTCGCGAAGATCACCGACAAGGCTATAACCTTGTCCAAAGAGTTAAACATGCACTTCACAGGAGTGCCATGTTTTACCTCAATGAATGGAGAAGGTTGTGCTCGAGATTCACCGCTAGGCCCACCGAGTGACTTGAGAGTGGTGACGAACTTAGGGGAAGCCGAGACTAGTTCCATCACTAGGACAGAACAAGTCAGCATGAGACCACCTTTCAGAGAAGGTGGGCTCCTCTTATGTCCTCCGTTGATGGAAGGACCACTCTCTACCTTCTGCTTCGTTAGAGGAGGCAAACTCCCCATAGACAAGGAAAGAAGTTCTAAGGAAGAGGAGGAGGAAAGAACCACATTAGATACAACCAAGGTGTTAGTCATATCTATGGGTTTCAAGAAAGGCGAGATATCTAGAATGGGAATCAAAAAAGGTGACTCCACCAAAGGAGTGATGAACACCTGCACCTTTTTGGGTTCAGGCACATTCACACTTGCAATAGAAGCCAAAAGCAATACAAAGATGGTTTGAATGAAAGTAGAGGGGAGGAGAGAGGAGGATGTAGCGGGAGGCCTTGATACAGGGGAAGTCATCTTCTCTTCCTTCCTCTATAAGGTGGCCTGCTTAGCCATGATAGCCTTTCATTGGCACTTGCGCTCACATGCAAGGTGATTTCTACGACTCTTTGAACCAGATGTTGGAGGCTGCAAGGGAATGGAAGGCTCCTGCTCAGTCATGGGAGTGTCCACTACAGCCATTTTTGGTGGAGAAACAGACTCTTGAATGGGAGCAGGAGGAATAGGTTGAGAAGTAGCGGGAGGAGTTGACTCAAGTGCCTCGGTAGGAGGCCTTTTCCCATTTACTACTTTGGGATCAAGAGTGATAGGAGGCCGTGGAGGTCAAAACAAAGAGGAATCTCCATGGGGACCTTTACCTCTACCATATAGGTAGTACCAAGGTCCAGGCGGTTTAGTAGGGAGGTTTGATATCCTGATCTTGGGTCTACGCCAAGGAGGGATCATCAGACTCAAAGGGTAAATTCCAACCTTGCTCATCCAATACTCCTCCCAAGAGAGAGGAGTAGATGAGTCATCCTAAGGGGAGGCAACCTTCTCTTTCCCTTTTCAAGAAGGAGAGGAAACTGGTTGTTGTGCTACAGGAGGAGCCAATTTTGGCTGTCCCTTGCCCCTGGTCTTGTACTTTACGTAGTTCTTATAAAGTAGGTCTATTCTTGGAGGAAGCAGACCAACTAGGGCAGGCCAAAAATGGTCTAATGAATATCCCCCACGGGACACCAAAGGTTGGTATCCAGTGTCATGCACTATGTGCACAACACCTTCATGGGAGAAATTTAGGAATTTATGAATAAAAGAGGCGATTCCATTCATGGAAGCAAGCCAAGGTATGCCTAGCTTCATCTTGAACAAATATGACTCCAGAATGACATCAAAAACTGTGTCAACAACCCTAGGTCCAACTAGGATGGACAAAGTTATTGATCCATAAGGTTTCAAAAAAAAACCATCATGTGTACAGATGGTATATTTTGTTTCTTTGTATTCTTTTCTATGTAATGAGTTAAGCCACAATGTCTCTTCTGTGATAACATTTACTCAACTCATGGGATCTACTAGGACCCCTGTCACAATGTTTCCATTGAGGCAAGCATGAATATAGAGAGCAGAGGGCTTGTTGTTTAAGGTAAAGTCCTACAAAGTGAATGTTACATCTAGCAAACAGGTCATAGGTTATGTGGTAGAAGTAATCGCATCCATGTTAACATAGGCTTTAGGTTGAGTGATATAATTAGTGGGATTGACAATCATGTTATCAGAATGTGACAGAAATGGGTCCATGTATATCTACAGTTCACTATTCACTTTTTCCACCAATTTGTTTGTATTTTGTTTGATACCATTAAGATGAATAGTACCATCCTTGATGCGGTCCTATATCTCAGGATGGAGGCACATAACATGTTTGATATCATGTCTATTAACTCGATGGTACTGATAGTAGGTACTTGCATCATACCAACTAGGGTATGGTTCCTTAAGAGGTTTAGGGTTTGGCAAGGTTACAATCTTATCCTTCAAAAACTTTTGCAAGATGGAGGAATAAGATTCTGATAACTTTGTGAACTTTTGGTTGTGTTTGAGGCCATTGTCATTTGTAGCAGCTACTACATTTGCAAAAACTTTTCCTTTCCTAGAGATCAACACAATGGACTTTCCTCAGAATGGGAGCATGAGGAGGATCCCTCGAACTAAACCACCATTTTTTGATACTCTCATAAGGTTGCACACAAATGAATGAAAGAAGGGTATTTCATAAGGGAAAACTTCTCTTGCCAAGGCCTTTGTAAGTTCCCTATGAATACCTTCTGCACGTCAGAATTAGGTAGTGGATACGAGATTTGTGAGAAAAGTGCTTGATACTACACTATGAAATTAGTAATCTTTTCATTATCACCTTGTTTACATTGGACGAGTTTCAAAAACATCATCTTCGGCCCGATGTTAGCTTGAAATTGTCGTAGGAACTAGTTTACGAGCTGATCAAATGAGAAAGTAGAATTATTGGGAAAGGAACAAAACCATTCAAGTGTTGTATCCTTTAGAGATCGAGGAAATAGTTTGGCCATCAATGCATCATGATGGAAGAATTTTGTGCATAGGGTGTTAAAGGTGGACACATGTGTCTATGGGTCCCCTTTGTCGCCATATTTCTCAAATTTAGGAATCTCTGTTCCCTGAGGGAAGGGAGTGTTTAAAATCAAAATGAAAAATGAGCTATGCTAAAAGAAGGGTTGGAAGATAGGTTGGGCAGAGGCTTGGGAGAGACTCATCAACTAGCTCTGCATCTTACCCATATTCTGAAGAAGAGTATTAAAAATAGGGTCATTAGAAGATAGAGGGCTAGAGGAACCTCCTCCAGGGCCACCACCAAAACCACCGGTGTGACCTCCACCAGAATCGCTTCCACCGACACCGCCTCCACTTCCAAAGTCACCACCACTACCAAAGCACCCGCCACTCAACCCACCAAAACCTCCACTGCTAGAGGTTACAGGAGGAGTGAAGTTAAAACCCAAGGGGATCTTGTTCACTTTGATAGTGTTGGGTCCCTTAGAGGAAGAGGGGATGTTGATCGAGGGTACGGTATCGATCATGTATACAGACATAGGAGGCATCGAAAGTCCTGGCTATCCCTCATGATCTTCAAAAGTGGCTCCTCATATAATGTTATGATGTTTTGGGAACACATGCATCTGTAAAACTAGAGAGACTAGCCAAGAGTTCTATGCCTGTTCATTCTTTTCCCACCATATAATTTAGTTTGCTTCTAACTTGGGCAGCTCTAGCCAACTTTAGGTCTCTTTCCAAGTGATTTTCCAAGTCACCCAACCCCTTGCTAAGGGAAAAGACACATTCTGTAGGTATGTGAATAGACTTGTGCCCATCTATCGACAATGGTGTAGGAGACAAGAGAGGAGTGGGGACGTGATTGGTCTCATCAGAGAATCTTATCTCACCCCTTGACAACTGCTTCTGCATGGCCAGACCAATGGTGGGACCAGAGAAAATGCCTGTAGAGAAACTAGTAGTGACCTTGGTCCTTTCCATTGGAAGGTGTCATATACTTCTTCTAACAATATACCTAGAGGTTGTGGACTTGGTTGTGATGCTCATAAACCTTCACAACACTCAGGTACACAAAAACCACAAGGAACAAGGGGAAAAGCCTCAACACCAATAGATGAATAGACATTGGTTCACCAAAAAATGTAAGAGAGGGGGACCAACCACGTTCAAGGCCCCAAGTCACAGAGAGCCAAGGGCAGAAGGATGCCCTAACTTACCTCAACTAAAAGGATGTTTAGGAGATGAAGGATGAGAATGATGAGGACTATAAGGTTCTTAGATCACTTTGCAGACTCAAAACTCAGAATGGGGCTAGGCAAGTTGGTTTTTGGGTTCAAATCTATGCCTCAAGAAGCTCTCTACTTGAGGACATAAGCGCGGTTCCGGGATGATAGTCCAACACACTGGCATCTTTTAGGTGCGCTGTAATTCATATGACCAAAGGACTAAAGAGACAAGGTTGAACACTAGAAAACAAACTAACGACCTACCTAATTACTTCCAAAGGGCCAAAACAAAGCTATGAAGTAGGAAAGATATGCATGAATATGATAAAATAAATATATAAGAGTTAGGGTGGCAAGAATGATCTCACAAAGGTACTCGTTCACTAGTTAGCTCCAAGAATACTTCCACCTACACACAAGAGAGGGGAAAATTGTTGGGTGGCTATATAGGGGCCTACCTCAGTTAGACCCTTGTTTTGGTGTTTCCACTACCATAGACAACCAAGATAGCTATAATGGAGAAATATATGATAAAGAAGGAAATGAAGTAAATAACACAAAAGCACTACAAAACAATGTTATTCTACTCAACCAAATCATAGAGGAGAGGAGTAGAGAGCTTACTACCTCCACTAAGAGCTCACTAGCTAATGGAGAAGAAAATGAGAGGACTCAAGCCTCTGCTTCAATGATGTTGGTTCTACACTTTCTCTACGGAGTTGACAGAGTGTTGTTGTTGCTGCTATGGAGTGAAAAGTGCTACTTGAGAGTGATGGATGCAAGAAAAGATATGTAGAATGCTTAGAGAATGGCTTGGAGAGTGTGCTAAAGGATGCAAAGATACGAAAAGCATGTAGAAGGAGTGAATTTGAAGGATAGCATGAAGAAACTGACCATATTCGGGTCGGTTAGTTGAAGGGGGTATTACAAATCAACCTCCAATGGGAAGTGTAATGTCTCTGCAAGCTCTTGATGTAGGAATCTTCCATGGACTTAAGCGTACCATGTGGATGTCTGTGCACTGCATAGGCATCCTTGACAGTTATTCCTCTACCGACACACAAAATGGGCGCCAAGTGGAATGATGGCAATGGGCTTACGTGGAACTTATCCTTTGAATTTGGTTTTCTAAAGTGAGGAAGGGTAAAAGGGGAATTTGTATAAGGGGTGCAAATTCGCTCCTACACAATTACCTTGAAAAATTTCTGCTAGTTTTTCTAGATGATATATTGATTTGTTCTAGAGATGAGGAAGAACATTGAAAGCATTTAGAAATGGTCCTACAATGTTTGAAAGAGCATAGGTTGTATGGTAAACTTTCCAAGTGCACATTCTTCCAAAAGAGGGTACATTATTTAGGTCATGTGATTTCGGCCGAGGGAATTGTTGTAGATCCAACTAAGATCAAAGTAGTAATTGAGTGGCATATACCTAAGAATATGTTGAAGGTAAGAAGCTTCATGGGTTTGGCAGGGTATTATAGGAAGTTTATTACAAAATTTTCTAAGATCTCTTTTCGAGTTACTTCTTTACAAAAGAAAGGAAAGAGATTTGAATGGACTAAGAAGTGTCAAGAAGATTTTGACCTACTCAAAGAGAAATTAACCACCACACCAATCTTAAAATTACCAGATCCTAAAGGTAGATTTATGGTTATCATAGATGCATGTAGAGAAGGGTTAGGAGGTGTATTGATGCAAGATGGGAAAGTAATTGCTTATGAATCTAGAAAGCTGAAACCATATGAGATGAATTATGCATTGCATGATTTAGAGTTGGTAGCTGTAGTTCATGCAATGCAAATGTGAAGGCATTAGTTGCTAGGAAAACCCTTTGAGTTGTAAACTGACCATAATGGGTTAAAGTACCTTTTTACTCAACCTAATCTAAATTCTAGACAAAGAAGATGGTTAGAGTTAATAGCTGACTATGATGTTAATATCAGTTATATTAAGGGAAAAGAAAATTAGGTTGCCGATGCATTAAGTCGAAGATGACACATTGCTTCTATAGTAACAATCCAAACTGATTTTAAGGGACAAGTACTCCAAAAGTGCAAGGAAGATGAGTATTAATTGCAAGTGAAGCAAGCACTCACGGATAATCCAAAAGATTCTAGGTATGAAGGTTTTCAATTTGAACCTAATGGATTACTTAGATATAAGGGTAGGATGTATGTACCTAACATAAAGGAATTAAGAAATCTGGTATGGAAGGAAATACACAAAGCATCGTACTCTGGACATCCTGGAGTGATGAAAATGATGGATGATGTAAAACCATTATACTTCTGGAAAGGAATGAATGGTGATGCCAATAGTTTTGTGGTAAGGTGTCTTGAGTGTAAAAGGGTGAAAGTTGGGCATCATCATCCTATAGGCTTGTTATACCCACATGATATACCAAAGAGGAAGTGGAAAGTCATAAGTATGGACTTTGTGCAAGGATTGCCTATGTCAAGGAATAAGCACAATGTCATTCTGGTAGTAGTAGATAAGCTTACAAAGGTAGCACATTTTATACTAGGGAACCTAATTGATGGAGCACCTGCCATAGCAAGAAAATTTGTGTAGGAAGTGTTTAGATTGCATGGAATTTTTGAAAAGATTATTTCAGATAGGGATGCATGAGTCACTTCTAGGTTTTGGAAAACCTTGTTTTTTGTACTAGGGACTCACTTGAATATAAGCTCAGTGTATCATCTGGAAATGGATGGGAAAATGGAAAGGGTAACCCAAGTATTGGAAGACCTAATTAGGATGTACTGCATGGATCAGTAGTTCAAGTGGGAGGATTACTTACCATTAGTTGAATTTTCTTACAATAACTCTTATCATTCTGCGATAAAGATGGCTCCATTCGAAGCTTTGTATGGTCGAAAGTGTCGAACTCCAATAATTTGGGATAAACTTGAGGATCGAGTAAGTCTTGGACCAGAAATTTTGGCTAAAATGGATGAACAAGTTCAAGTAGTTGAGAAAAGGTTAGATGAAGCTAACGATCGATAGAAAAGCTACACTGACACTAAGAGAGTGCCCCACAATTTTTCCTTAGGTGACAAAGTATTGTTGAGAGTGAAACCTCACAAGAGCTCCATTAAATTTGGAAAGTCTTCTAAGTTAGCCCTATGTTACGTTGGACCTTTTGAGATTCTAGAGGAAGTGAATCTAGTAGCCTATCGAATCGCTTTGCCACTAGCTCTTGCTAGAATACATAATGTCTTCCATGTGTCCTACCTTAAAAAGTATATACCATGGGATAATCATGTAATTGATTGGACTAATTTATAGGAACATGACCTCAGAGTAGTAACTCTCAAGCCCATCAAGGTGCTAGGAACATGTAAGCTACGCTTGTGTAACAGAGAGGTTTTGTAGTACAAATTCCAGTGGAAATAGTATGTATAAGACACAACTACTTGGGAGTACTATGGGGGAATTCAACATAAATTTCCTCATATTCTTAATTCTTTTGAGAATTTTGAATAATGTGTTGTTAGTTGTTATATTTTAAATAATACCTTAGGTCATCAAGGATGATGATTCATAAGAAAACAATATGTTACACCCCAATTGTAGAGTTTCTATTTACTACTACTACATAGGGTAAATTGGAATGTAATGTGAATTTTGGAAATGAATAAATTATGCTTGTACCTTGTTATCAATATGAATGTTATCTTAGTTGATGTTATTCATGGTGAAATACTACATATATGTGAAGGAAAGGTTATCAAATTATTATTATTATAACTTTGGAGATGTTTATGTGTACTGCATATGTTATGAACATTTGATTTCCATGTGCATGTGTTAGTGGGTGTAGGTATGTGTTCCATTCCTCCAGGCGGAGGGGAAGTATCACTCAGGAGAAGATCTTGGTTGGGTAACTAGTAAAAGTAAACCATCTGAGCATATACACACACCACATTAGAATGATTGAGCTGAGTCATTTTGTGGGTAATAGGTAAGTCATCCCTAGTTGTATGTCTGCATTTGAGAGTCTTGTATACTTTTGCATGTATTGGTGATGTTTATCTATTTGATCTTTTGAGATCTTCTTGTGCTATATGATTATATTGACTAGTGGGATATACATGTAAGTATTATTACATATATGCACATGTGTGTCAATGGGATCTAACAACACGTATATGCATATGTATAGATGTACCACACATAAACACTTATCAATATGGTGGTAATTATGAATGGCTATATGTGAATCGAATGTGAACATACACACACACACACACATATATGTATAGTATATACGCGTATCCATATGTATATGTATATTGATACATGCGTACATTGGCGAATATACATGCTCATACAGATGCATCGATATTGATATAAATACACATATGTGTACATAGAGGCATATACATTTATATATATGCATACATTTTTTATAATGTGTTTATTATATACTATATTGCCTGTACTCTTATATATATATCGAATGTATGCTTACATTATTAGCTTACGATATATATCTATATATATTGTATGTAAATATATATTAAAATGATTATATATATATATATATATATATATATATATATATGTATATAATATATATTTAACATATTTTACATGTTAAATGAAATTGACTATCTCTTATTTATTTAAGCCAATTTAAAAGATTGTTTAGAAGTTGATAGAGACTATGAATGAGGTCAATATTGACTATGTCAATGGAGGTCGATTTAGTAGCTTATGACTATTATATGCAAATCGATTTTCATAAGGAATGAGATGCAATTTAAGTAATTTCATTACATTTGAGTTTGATGTCTATTATTTGCTTGACTTGGTCAACGCCTTTATGGAGACCATGCTTGAATTTATCTAAACATATTAATTTCCAAGTCGATTCATTTACCATTTGGATTGATAGAAACCTGCTACCATAAAATGAAAGAAGACTGAGTTTGGCACACCAAATATGAAGGAAAAGGAGTTAGAATTGGAACCACCTTTGTGTTTGATTTTTTGTAGACGTCTTCTCTTTGTGTTAATTTGAATTATGCATATGCTCATTGAATTAGTCTTTGTATTGTTGTAATGGAAACAAGTCGATCTATAAGAGGTTTTGCTGAGTTTGAGCTTGTATGATTGCCACCTTATTGCTTTATTTCATGTGTTGCTTTGCATGAAGCTTGCTATCTTTTTTCATGCCTAAACTATAGGCTTTGAGGTTGCTTGGTTTCTCTATAAATAGCTGAGCCTTTTCATTTGAGAGGGACACATTTCTTCAAGAGATTACACATATTTTGCAATTCATAATTCTGTATTTTCCCAGTCATACTTTGCTTTACATTTGAGAGAGTGAAAGGAAGTAAGATCATATAGTTGTGAGGAAATTATATTTTGATAGAAGAAAGCTATCAACAAGTGAGATAGAGATATTGTGATATTCTTGAGGAGCTGTTTATCAACTTGTTGCCATGGAAAAGGTTGCATTGCTGTCTTGAACTTGGATAAAGTGATAATAGGCATGAGGATCTCTTCTTTGTTATTTTACTTTGAATGATGTGTTCTGCATGCATGGTTGAGATGTCTTTTCTAGTATATGCTTTAGAGAATTTAGATTTTTTTGAAAAGGTAAGTTGAAGATATGAATCTATTTTCATATTGTGTTTTTAAGTAATCCATAGTAGGAGATGAGTGTTTATCATAGGTATTATATACTAGGTATGATTGAACATGAAAAGCACATATGTGTATTTAGCTAAGTTATTGATTTAACTAGTATAGGTTGAGTTTACTC
Source organism: Sequoia sempervirens (assembly GCA_007258455.2). Classification (NCBI taxonomy): domain Eukaryota; kingdom Viridiplantae; phylum Streptophyta; class Pinopsida; order Cupressales; family Cupressaceae; genus Sequoia; species Sequoia sempervirens. Next base: position 103,664,345 of record VDFB02000008.1, on the reverse strand, counting down.
CTAGGAGAGATAATCTAGTATGGGAGGGATTTTTATATATTTTCGAGAAAGTAGGGAAATCCAAGTTATAGGTTATCTTTGGAATGATGGACTATCCATAGAAGGAAATACCTAACTTGTGTACTTACTAGTTAAGTAGGTTTATTCCAAGTAGATTAATATGAATGTAGGTTATTTGGGATGATAGACTATCCATTGAAGGAAATACCTATGTGTAGCTTAAGATAGCCTTAAGTCAAATCGACCCTGAGTAGTTTATGTGATAGATGACTTCATTCAAAGTATTGAATGAGAACAATTTTTCCAAAGTGGTGTGAATTTCCAAGACTCCACTCTAACTTGTGTGACTACCAAGACTACACTGTCATTTCACCGTGATCTAGTATTACATGCTAGATAGAGATTGTAGGTTACAAGTTCTAGTTATGTAGGACACAACACTATGCTCAGTTGGTTGTCATTATCAGTTACTCTAACAATCTCTTCCTTGAAGGGAAGGGCCATTTATTGAATGATATATGTGTGGGGGACCGAATTACGAGTTCGTGGTTGGAAAAAAAGCACCTAAGTGATGCTTCTCCTCCACAACAGGCAACAAAAGAACCAAAATTTGAAAGGAAGGATCCTGGACCGTCTTACAACTCTATTTGTTCTAAAGCTCTTTGAGCTATGTATGTAAATGTATGTTTCTTACATTGATGTATTAGATGAAATGAAAAGGAATTCATGTTGTAATATGCTATGCATGTTGTTTGGAAATTATAAATAAAGAAAAGAAAAAAATTTATTGCAATGATTTGTTACTTGTTTATTTACTTGTTTGGTGTAAAATTATAAATTTTTACTTCATAGAAGGGTTAGTATTTTACACACTAACAAATCAACAAGTTTTTCTTTCCCTTGAGTGTGTTATTACAGATTTATAGGTTGAAGATCAAGTTGAGCAAGATTTGGAGCAAAGTTGTCAAAGTTGCAAAAGTTGTCATTCAAAGTCTAAGATCACAAAAAGAGCTCTATAAAATTACATAAAGGCTTCTAGAACTTGATAACCGGGATTTCAAGAGTGTAGACATCAAGATATAGTATCTTGAAATCAGTTTTTTGAAACCCTAAAAGGACCCATTCACCACTGAAGGCAAATGCGTCCTCCATAGCCCAAAAACAACTTTCTGGCCAGGTACACACCTTTTTTATGCTCTAAGAACATCTCATGTAGTTGCTATAATAGTTAGGTTGCATTTATGGTTGTTATTAGCTTCTTATTTTACATAATTGAAATGATTTTAGGCTTGGAAAAATTAGTGATCCATCATCTTGCACTAACCATTTTGGTGGATCCTATTTTCCACCTAATTATTTTTGGTGAGCCCGATTTATTCAACATTGCACTTTTCTAAATTTTGGAGTCTTCCATTGTATTTTAAGTTAAAATCTTTAATTCATTGCATTTAAATTTGCATTGAATTAGAAATTCTTCTTTTGCATTTAAATCTTGCATATCATATAGGGTTTAGATTTGAATTGTTTTACACTTCTTAAATATGAAAATTACAAAAACAAATCAGTCATTTTGCATCTCATTTAGATTTCATTCAATTGCATTTGAAAATCAAAACAAAATTGCATTTCATCTTTCTATTGCATTTTTGCATTCAATTTCTAGAAAATTTTAAGGTACATTTCACTGTCTACAACCTAGAACTAAAAGATATATCTGAAAGCTTGCAAACCATTAAAACATAGTTTAAAAAGAATTTACTAGGACCAATTCGACCTTACTGGTGAATAGGTCCCTAATCAGGTCCTACTTGAAGAGTCTGGCATTTGAAAAGACATTAAAATTAACTCTAAAATCCACAGAAAGATCCCAGAAAGACCTAACTAGGACCCATTCACCCTTACTGGAAAATGAGTCCCTATTAGCCACAAATTTGCAATTTCAAGACATTAAAATCTCAGTTTTTAACTTCTATTTGGTGCCATTATCTCGCTGGTTTAGTTTCCAAATTTGTTGTTTCATAAATTTCATTGCATTTAGCTTACATTGCTTCATTTTAGTGCGTTGTTAAAGGTTCAAAATTGCATCAAAACATTTCATTTTTAGCTTATTGCATTGTTAATCAATAAATTACCATGTTTAGGTCTAAAATTCTAAAAAAAGAGAGTTGTTTAGGTAATGTGTGGAAATCCTTGTTCTCTTTGGTTGATGTTTCATATTATGTTTTTGGCAATGACCTTAATGACATTGAACTCACTCATGCTCACACAACTCTTAATGCATGTCCTCCTCACGATGTTGACATAATTGGAGAAGATGAGGCCAACATGAATGAATTCATAAATGATTTCCTTAAAAACCTTGAGTCCAATGCATCCTTTTATCCTTTAATGAAACAACCCACACAACTTGAAATGTTTAATATTTCACATCCTGAAATTGACTCACAAGTTGAACCTAAGTTCCCTACCCTAGGTGAACCTAGCACATCTAAACAAGCAAACATTCAACCATCCTATGTCAACAAAGTGACCAACACATCAATCAACCTTGAAGAGACATATGGCAAAGGATTCATGATCCTATGTAAAAAATGACGTGATACAATCAATGAACATAACATTCATCAACTCCTCAAACAAATACCAACTAAACAAAACCGAAGGGTTAGGATATCAAGACCCCCCTCGCAACATAAGTACTCCTAAAGAATACCTAAGGCTTCGTAGTGATGGTACGGTAATATTAGATCCCCTTCCTAATATAAATGTCCTCCTTCCTATAGAGCAACCCATACCTCCTAAGGATAAGGATAACAAAGAAAAGGTCATCTCAGGACCTCCTGCCCTAATCCCATCTAGAGAAGTTGGTGAATCTAGTAAGCGCGAGAGGCCTTACAAGCTACAGAAACTCAAGTTCCCTTGTCCACCACCTAAACAGGAAAGGAAACTACAAATAATTCTAAAAAAAGAACTTATAACATTACCACCAATGAAAGATAGGCTCATACTATATCCTAAAGATGCAAATGTTCCACATTGTCGATACCAAAAAAGTCTAGGAGATAGTATTGATGGGTGTCATGCATTCAAATTAGTATTGAGAAAATTTCACTTTGATGGAAATGATTACCATCAAGTGATTGCATAATGTACACCCTCCTGCTCCTTTCCATGTAATAGTTGTAGAATCTTAAAAAATTCTCACTATTACACTTATTGCAAATCATCTTTTGCAAGGAGCTCATTTTTCCTCACCAACCTTGACTCATTCTTGTCTTGCACAAAGTGGGGGAAATAATTCGATAGACTTTGTCCTAGTAATGCATTTTTCATTGTCCCTTTGGCTAGTTTCCTGCCTTCCATTTATATCGACTGAGATTGGGAGGAAGATGACCTACTTTAGGTTGACTCACCTATGCCTTACTAGTCTTTTAATTTTCCATTTTTCTATGTGATTGCATGTGAGTAATGTGACCCCCCTGTGATGTTTCATTTGATGTTCCTCTCTCTTTTGTGAATTCTTCTATATGCACCTTCATTCTTCTCTATGTCGTAATAATTTTTCATTTGTCTTGTGTGTTCCTTTTGGGGATGACACAAGGCGTCGAGACATTTATGTCTCTTCCATGTTGACCCAATTTTTTTTTTGTCTTTATCTTTTTAATTTTTCTTGTGTTTTTCTTTTGGGGATGATGCAAAGCGTCGAGACATTCATGTTTCTTCCATGTTGACCCAATTTTTTTTTTTTGTTTCTACTTTCTTTGTTTCATTCTTCCAATTTTATGTGTATTTTGGGAATGATGATAGTTTTGTGCTCTATGACAACACTGTACCATAGACATATTGACCCCAAATCCATAGATCCCTTGTGTTTGTGGGGGCAACCCATCCTCCCTATTTCATGACGTAGCTTGCTTAAGAAATATATGACTTGGCATAGAGTTTTCTGAGGAAAGCTCTCATGTCTTAGGAAAAAATATTTGGCTACTCTAAAGCAATTGCTCATAGTGATGGTGTAGCAACCGCTTTGAAGTGGGGGCATACAAAGATGACATCTTTTGGAAAAATTTCATGGCGTGATTTTCCTTTTTTCTTGTGATGTGTCCTATTCTTGGTGGTGTCATTGGGTTTGATTCCATCCAAGGGTGTACGATCTACTATCATGGCATGATGAAAATGAGGCATCCCATGAGAGACGATATGACACTTTTGACTTGTCCTCTCTTGGAGACATTAGGCACAATGCTCCCTAAGAGGAAGAACGTTACACAAGCAAAGTAAAGTCCCCTTTAAGCAAATTTTTTACGTGACATTCAAAAGAATTTACAAAAAGCATTTTCATTGTGGTGCCTTACTGAATTTATTAGGAGAATAAATTTGGTATGGTTAGTATGAGGAGAAGCAGATACATTGGCATGACTTTCTCATTATACGGCAGGAAGTTGATACATTGGCATGACTTTCTCACTAAACCACTTCATTGGGACAACTCACCTAGTGGACAGACTGAGGTTACACTACCCCAGAGTGAGCATACACATATTTTGGGACAAACTCACCCTACGAACAACCTAAAGTTCTGTGGCCCTAGAGTGAGAAACATTTATTATGGACAAACAACCACCGCCTTACATTGCGTTGAATCGGTTGTGCTTGATCCTTTGTTTTTGTTTATTTTTCTTGGCCTTTGATAGGGCATGATCATGTATCTTTGTTATTGATGCATACTTAAGTGTCTTGGATGTCTAATTTAGTGTGAGTTTGACATGGGGTCATCCTCTCACTAAAGTGGGGGAAAAATGTAGTAATGGAAAAAGTAAGCCTTTTTCTTGCTTGATCTGATAATTGACATTAAAGCTGAACTAATGGTGCCTTGGAGTGATGTTGTAATGTATTGTACACATTCACATCATTTTAGGACCTTTATTTAACTAAAACATGCCTTAATTTGTCCTTTGCAAAGGATTTGTAAAGTGTTGTAACACACTTTCACACTTTTCTAGGACTTATTTTATTAGTTAAACCTTCCAGGCCCCTTCCTAAATAAAATATGCATAATTTGTACCTTGTTTAAGTGTTTTAAAGAACTTTCACATTTATCTAGGGGGTCCTAATTCATTGTGGTTAAGTGGATTTATTAACCCCCTTTGTAGGCCTTAATTTTGACACCTCCCGAAGATCTTTCCCGACAATTATAAATTAAATATAAAATTATTTCATTGGGAAATATTTGGTCCTAGTAAGTTGAGCCAAGACCCATTCACCCCTGATGGTGAATGGGTCCTCCCCTAATAGGACCCCCTTTTCTTAGTTGATCTAGAATGGGTTTTTGGCCTTCTTTCAGCTCCCCGAAGCTTGGTCCTAGAAACTTAGCCAGGACCCATTTGCCTTTGGTGGCAAATGGGTCCTCCCTTAATGAGACCCTAATTTTTGAATTTCATTATGGCAAGAAAATAATTATGTTTCTTCCGTGATCTGGTGTTGGCCTTAGTTCTTTGAATTTCAAGGTCTTATCATCATGTCAAGGGTTTAATGCATTCATGTGTGTTGAGTGAAGAAGGGAATGTTGCATTGAGGATCCATTTACAAGAATCATCCTACATCTAAGATCTTCATTCTTCATGGCCACTCCTTAATTGTTTGTAGATTTGTTTTACAAGACAAAATTCAAGGTGATATCATTTACATTATTGCACTTTCATGCTTCATTTCTTTCATTTCATCATTTGGTTTAATTATCTACAAGGGGTTTGACTAAGGCAAACCACCATTCATTAACAAATCAACAAGTTTTATTTCCCTTGAGTGTGTTATTGTAGACACTACTGAAGTTGACACCATTTTCTGACGGATGTTTGTTGGTGGTTCGACAAATCTTTGTCAAAAAAGTGACGAAATGACGAAAAAAATTTTGTCGCTATTTTTTCATCGCAAGTACAACGATGAATTAAATGTTGAAATAACGACGCAAATTTGTCGGTCGTCCGCATCATAAAATGGCTCGGATGTTCGTTGGCATATCAAAAAAATGGGCATCGAAAGAACACCAGAAGTTCATCGCCATTTCAACAAAATGGGCAAGTATTTACGATGAAGCCTTTGTCGCAGCTAAGCAACTTTGTTGGACCTTTTATGTGATTCGCCGATGACATTCGTCGAAATTGCGATGAAATGGGCAAGGAGTTACGACGAAGCCTTCGTCGTAGCTAAGCAACTTCGTCGGACCTTTTATGTGATTCGTCAGTGGACTTCGTCGAAATTGTGATGAAATGGAGGAGTTACGACGAAGCCTTCGTTGTAACTATAGCAACTTCATTGGACCTCTTCGGTGATTCGTCGGTTGTGTTTGTCAAAATTTTGACGAAACAATGCAATTTTTTTTTTAAAATATTCATTGAAATGTACCATCGGTGAGAGATCAATCAAGTTGCGTCCCTTCGTATTCAAATCTCGGGCAATTATTTTATTCGATCATTTTCCATGTTTATTAGACACCTGTTGAGACGTTATGTAGTTTCTCCGATGCCTTGAGTCTCTTCGACAATCAATATTACATATCACTTTGGTGTCACACAGTCTCATCGATGTTCTGTGTCTCACTGATAGCCAATAGATCATATGTTGCTATGGTGTCATGCAGTCATACCGATGTTCTGAGTCTCCCCCAGAATTATTCCTTTGGTCTTAAGTGTATCACTACGATTCTCACCAATGATAACTTATCGCTGTGACTTTGGGGGTCGCCGAGACTTTCCTTCGACTAATTAATAGCTTACAGTCAAACTTGAGCTTGAAATCAAACTTGAGCTTGAAATTACAAAACATAATATCATGCCAATTAATTTTACCATTGCTATTCTAGACCTTCATCTTATGGTAGAATAAGTACCAAATTTCCTGAGCATAAAAAAATTCAAAAAGAATATGTTTGAAAGTTTCCCGAGTCCTGCAGATACTACAGATTTCAACACTTTCATGGTTAGATTTATAGGGATCTATCTTTTTCATTAATGCAGAGGTAGGTAAAGGAGAAACAATTATAATTGTAACACTATTCATAGTCCAGTAAATTATGTTCATAATTTGTGTTCAATGGACCTCAGTTTTATCATTATACTGCCCATCTAATACCATATTTTAATCTAGGGTTCAACTATCTCTTATCTAAAGAAGCACCTTCAATTAACCATTTTAGCACTATAAAATAAGGTAAGACTTTTACTTGAGAAAGATTGGGTACACTTGTAGGATTAAAGTTTCACAATCATCAAGATTTATTGGCACACAGACAACTCGCAACATATGAAGCAATGGATGACTACAAGTTAGTGAAATGGTCCTTAATATGTGAGTGGTTTGCAAAATTGATTGGTAGAAAATAAGGTTACAAATAGATCTACATGAGAAATTATGAGGACTATTCTAGTAATCATCAAAATAGATGAAAAGTGCAAAGGAAAGAGTCGAGCTACATCTCTAGAGCCTAAAAAACACACATGCAAGAAACATAAAAAAAAAAAGAACAAACCAATTTTTGGATGAATACAAAATGGTGCCTTCAACAAGTGATTCATATGCTTTCACACCTAATAGGACATTAAGAATATTTTTTAGTCTTCCTCTATGAAATTAACTACTTACAAAATAAACCCAGAAACCAATATTATATACTCCATGTCTAGCCGAGGGTAGGTATAAGAGAAAAAAAAATTCTTCAATGCAATGCCAAAAAATATCAATGTGTGTGTAGGTTTGTATTACTCAAAATATCATTTCAC
>VDFB02000008.1:103635455-103656467 GCA_007258455.2 Sequoia sempervirens | reverse complement strand
TGGCCCTGTAAGCACACCACGCACTCGGGCCTCCCTCTGGCTGGTGGCGGTGGGCTGGCTCCCCCGCCTCCCACTACATACATTTTTTTTTTATAAAAAATACATCCCCACAAATACAGACAGAGGAAAATAAATAACTAAATGAAAGCACAAAATAATTATAATCATATATGTGTGTTTGTATATAAATATAAAATCTAAAAACTCCATTTTTAGCCAAATTGTGCAAATGCACAGGAAGATTTTGTAAAATACAATAGTTGGGTTTAAATCTCAGTTTGAAATGCCAATTTCTTTTGGTTTCTTTCTATTTAACCATTGATTGAATTCTTGTTTTGATTTCTTTTTCAAAATTTCAACAGAAGTTTAAAAGCTTAGAACCAATTGACATGGGTTTTCCATTGAATTTAAACATCATTTTAAGGATTTTCAAACTGAAAAACAAGGATTTTTCAACATTATAACATAGCTTGAAACTCATTTCAAAATGAAATAAAACAAAATAAAATCAAAGAGGGAACCTGGTTCTTTTCCAAAGCTTGAAGACTTTAACAATGGTGTTTTCAATTCCTCTTTGAATCTAGCTCAAGCAAGAGTTTCAATCTCCTTCACAAATCCAAGAAAAGCCATAGCCAACCACCCCTTTCCCAAATTGCAAAATTCCAAAATTATATGAAATTTTATTTACTAAAAAAGAGTTTTTCCCCAAATTGGTCAAACCACTAAAATATCCCCACCAACTAAATTTATTGAGCAATTTGGAAATATTTCCATTTTTTTAATTAAAACAAATTTCTAATTTCTAATTCAAATCTCATGCATTTTTCAAAATTCTTTAAAACAAAAGAATACAAATTTTGCAAGGAATTTACTTTAACAATAATTTTCAAAAGTGAAATTAAAAACACATTTTCATTTTTTTCTTATTTATTTATTTTAATTTAACTCTAACTATCCAAACATGATTTCTACCTTTATTTTAATTAAATCTTAATATACAATAATGCCAAAACAACTATCTCATTTAATAAATCACCATTAATCTAATTAATCAATAAACTCAAACTAATTTTATTAATTAAATCAAATCAATCAATAAAATAAATAATGTTTCAACATTGCAACTAAATACATTTAATCATCAATTTAACTACACAAGCCATTTAATAACCCCTTTAATAAGAAATTAAATAAATACTCAAGGTGAAATGGACCAAATTAAAACAACTAAACCCGACGATAGCCCGACGACGCACTATGACTAGGGTGACGACTTGGCACGGAAAATCTAGCTACTATCTCCTAATTGATTTCCGTTGGTCAATGGACACGCTCAAACCTGTGAACTAGGTGAAGTCGATGTCATGTACCTGTCAACCTGCGAACAAGGAGTACATCAAACATGCATATATATATAATAAGATCAAACACATCATGAAGAGGAAATCTCAGAATTGTAGAGCACTCGCAAGCGAGTGATACAATCCCACCCCCTTCACCAATTTACAATATCACTAAATGACGCATCTAACATCAATGATATGATCAACAACATAAAACATCGTTAAATCAAACATATTCTAAATTAATCCAAAACATGCCATAAAGATAACATCAAAATAAAATAACATCACATCAAAATATAACATTCAAATCATTTAACAATTGCGATCAAAAGTAACCAAGTTCCAAAGTCACATCAAAATAGAAACAACATAACAAGGAAGAACACTGCCGAACAAAAGAGTCAAAACGAAGGGGTGTTACATCTTCTCTGAAAAAGATGGATCCATTTGTCTCCAAATAGTGACCTATTTATAGGAGAGAAAATGGGGAATGAATGGTTGAGATCAAAAAACTTAATCAACGGTTCAAGATGAAGGGGATGAGAGGCATGGATCATGGATTCTCATCAATGAATGAGAATGCATGATGAAAGTTAATCAAGGGCCCACACTTGCCTCAAAAAAACACACTTTTGACCTGCTCACATAGGTCAAAGGTAACTTGTTCAAAAGGTTAAAAGATAAATTGCATTTGAAGCCAAGTGGGTTGATTGGAGGAGAAAGAATATTTCTTATAATATTCCTTTGGGATGAGGATAAAGGTAATTTACAAATAAAAACAAAATTTTAATAGTGCAAAAAAGGGGATAAGGAATATTCCCTTTGCTTAGAGGAAAATTAGTTTAATTGCTAATTAAACAAGATTAAATTTATGCAATTAAGGGATTTGGAGGAATTAAAGAGATATTTATTAAATTAGATGATTTAATAAATGAGTGAGAGAGGAAATGATATTTAATTAAATAACTTAGGGTTATTTAATTAAATAAGATGAATTAGGGAATTAAATTAAATATTTTGATTTATTTAATTTAATGAGATGAAGTGTTAGTGCGAAAAGAGATGAATTAACTTGATTAAATTAATTAGGCTTGTAGACACATAAAATGTACATGCACCTGATCCTGATTTTACTAACACCAGTTCATCCTGAATCATCTCTCTGCTAATCATTTAATTAAATAATCTCTATTTAATTAAATTCATCACATTTAGTCTCTTAATTAAATAAATAATTTTTTATATGATTAAGTCATCATCTCCTATTGATTAAATAAATCACTTTGTTTAATTAATCCTATAGTCTCTATTTAATTAAATAATTCATTTTATTTGATTAAATCAGAAAGTCATCCTATTGAATTAAATAAATTAACATTTGTTTGATTTAATCTAACTTTTACCTTCTTTAGTTAAATAAATCAAAAATATTTATTTAACTATCACTGAATCCTTTTCTTCTCATATTTGATTTAAATAAATCCATAAAATCTAAATCAATGTGTCACATCATTTTAATCCACATTAAATTAATTAATCCTCAATTAATTTAATCTTAATCCATGTCCCATCCTCTAGCTTTTGCAACTTGCACATGAAAATAGATTTAATTCATTTATTAAATCTCTATTTTCTCTCAAAAGGCATAAAAATGGAATATTCCTCAAATTTGAATTCAAAATCCAAGTGGACTTTGTCCTTCCAACAAGACATTTACTCCACCTAATAAGTCCTTTTGCCTTGGGCCAAGTGGCATTCAATGCATTTTCTTTCCCTCTTGCATGTCATTTCAACAATTTCAAAACCCACCTAATTGCATTTATTGACACATTCTTCAAAACTTGCACATCCTTCATCCATCTATCTCTTGACAAGTGACACCTTGCCATTGGTTGAATGTTAGTCCCACATTGCTCTCTTTTGGGAATTCTTCCATCTCAACATTCTATAAATAAGAGGTCTTATTCCTCATTTGATCATCCATAATTTGAGCAAACTTACTATACTCAAATCCATAGCAATCTTCATCCAATTTCATCCAATCTTAGCTAGGTTATGCAGATTTTTATCTTGGAGCACATTGGAAGTCTTCATCAAGTGGATCACTCTTCATCATCAATCAACATTGCATCATTGGAGTTGGGAAAAGGCAAAATTTCACATCAAATTGGCACCAATTCCACCATGAGATGAAGAGTTTGCATTACTTTCAATAGGATTTAATCTACTTTCTTGTTTTTTCATTATATTCTTGTTTTCATTCCTATTTTGAGTTTTGTTAATGGATTTCATGGGGAATCCTTGTTCTTACTTGCATATGACCTTATAATGTGTTCTTTCATTGTGTTTTGTAGGTATTTGGATTGGGATTCTACATTTGGCACTAGAGGGGGGGGACTCTTGAAAATCTAATCATGTTTTTGCACTAAATTTCATGTTTTTTTTTGCTGTTTTTACGCCTACAAGAAACTCCACCGTTGGAAGCTCAACATCACTGTTTAACACTGCTAAGAACTCAGCATCGCCATATCACAGTGCTGCAAATTTTAAACTGCGACGCTCCATACTTCCCACCCAGAATTCAATTTTTCAAATAACACCGCTGAATCTTTCCAGCTTGCTGGAATCTTTTCAAAATACAAACTGCACCATTGACCAGAATAGTGATGCCTTCGTGCTCACTGTCCTGGCTACAAAGTGATGCTAACTAGTAAGTGGCACTATATAGCACTGCTGGTAAGTTTAAACTATGACACCTTCGTGGGTTGCACTGCTGAAGGGAAGAAGAAAGTAAAAAATTATTTATGACACGTGCTTTTTATCAAATTCTGGTTATTTGGTCTATTTTCTGCTTCCTTGACCTCTATTTTTTGTAGAACCTAACTAATTTTCTTGTAGGTTGGATTGATCAAAGGTGAAGAGGAAAAGAAGCATGATGACCTCATTTCATGATACCAAGTGTTTTTAAACACTCTAGTGTTTGTTCAACACTCTTAGAGGATTCACTATTCCTCTTAAGGAATTTTTTTTTATCTTCCATGCTTAGGACTTACTAGTTTCATTTTGGGCTCTAAAAAGAACTCTTTAAATTCTTGTTACAAAAGGAACTTAAAATGAACTTTAGGACACAAACTCACTAGATTTTGTTTGGGGCTAATAATTGAACAAAGAAAATTCTCACACTTCATTTGGTGCTATAAAAAGGAGTCATTATTGCTTTGTTGGATTAAAAAGAACATGTGCAAACTTTGCTTTGTGATTTCTTACTCAAACTAACACCATTGAAAATACGTATGTGCTTCTCTCGCGCCTTACGACGATCTTGAGAATCAAAAGGCTTTTTGGTGGTCTTAGGTTGGGATAAAGTGATTGCTTCCACACTTCAGTTTGGGTTTAAAATTGAACAAAACATTGTGCGAGTGTGAGTAAACCTATTGCATGGGTTCTTCCTTTATTTCTAAATGAAGGTTGATCGAACTATGAATATGTTTACTCACTATTGTTTATCTTAGAGGGCTTGCATTGTGGGAAAAAGTACTCACCCAAGGGAATGACCCAACCAGTAACAATCTAAAGCCAAGAGTATTTCTAGCTGGGATATAAAAGTGGGTACTGGAACAAAGGCCGGTATCACGCAGTTGGTCCCGATGAGAAGGGAAACAATGGTCTCTCACCACATGGTTCAATCTCCACAAACAAAAAGTTTGAATTAAAAACCTTGTGTAGCAAAGAAAAAATCCCTATCTATTTGTTGGTGCAAGAGCAGTTGTTCTGAAGCCACCCCACACTTTTACAATTTTTAGTAGAAATGAAAAGTATGCCATGGGAGATTCATGGGTACTGATGCTTGGCTGCTTTGAAAGAAGTGTTGAGTTATGGAGGGGATCTAGTGGGGTCAAGCATCTAACCATTCACTAAAAATAAGTGTAGCTGGACTTGTCCAAGTGGGGACTCAACAAATATTGTCTCAAATATCCATAGGGTTGTAATTGTTCTTGGTTACAAAACACATTGCTTGATCAAAAACATTGGAGAAACAAACATTTAACATTAGAATCAAATTTCAAACCCTTTAGGAGAAGCAAATACCCTTGAAAAAAACTCACATGCTATTGCTTGCCCTTGGGATTTGTATCCTTAGAGGCTTCTAATCACTTGGATCTCATCACAATTTTCTCCTACTAAGGTCAACATTGGGAAAATTTTCCCTTGATTTTATAGATTTCCACATAATGGACTTTGTGGGATGAAAGAGAATTAGGACATTGGACATCTAGTTTCAAAAGCTAATCAAGAGTGTGTTTGTGGTAAAAAGAACTCATTAAACAAAGTTAAGAAACAATTGGACCCCACACATGTGCTTGGAATCTTTTGGTCATATGGTTTTCATACAAACATTGGTCTTTTGGTTTTGAACTACTCTTAGAGAAAAGCATGTTCTTCAATATCTTGGTCTTGTAAACAAGTCCTTAGGTTCATTAAGGATCAAAATCAAACACTTCATCCCAAAAATTTATCATCCCATTCCCCAAACAACTTTAGAGCTTTGGAAACATCATTATCTAGACTTGAGTACATCCTTAAACTGAATCAAAATCATCTATTTAGTTAGGTATGTTTTGATGAATCCTTCCTCACATACTTAGCTAAATTAGCACCCCTTTGAACAAGTTCATCCTAAGATCACATCCAACATCTTAGGGTTTACAAGTTCACTATCCAATCAAAACCAATCAAAATAAAATCCTAAAGTCTAGCATTGATCCAAGGTTCCTAAAAATTCAACACCAATATCATTCACCCCTTTCATCCTTCATTTCATCATTGGTCCTAAACACCTTAGAGGTCACTTTTGCAACAAGGTCAAAACAAAAGAAGAAAATGGAATATGAACTTGATCCATGCATCATAAGCGGTCTAAACCGACCAAATTATCAAAGCCTTACAATGCCAATTGATTTTCAAATCTCACATTTATATAATCCATACATGGGATCATTATCTCCTACAAACCTCAATGGTACAACAAATGTGAGTACACCCAATCTAAATTTTGAAACACCTTTTTCGATGGTAGATTTAAATCCAAGTCCAAACTTACAAATCTATCAACCAAATACTCAATGCATGAGTCTTCAACAAAACAACATTATCCCACCAAATCCATACAGGCCAAATGTGAATATACCAAGTACAACTATACCAAAGATGAAAATTTTGAATCCACACTTGGTAAAATTTTGGATAGATATGTTTGCAAATCACACAAATGTTGTTCAAAATCCATCACACCCATATGTCCTCACCTTTCATAATCCTAATGACCCATCATCATCATTTCACGCAACTCCTCATACCTCTCTCCCTACGACCTCACAAGGAGAAGGTGACCTATTTGGACAAGGGGGAATTTTTGATCAAACATCATCATTTCCCCAAGGGAGATGCCAATCACTTTCCCACCACTCCCACCCTTGCCATTAACATCCATATCACCTCTTGGTTTGGGGCTACCTTCGCTACCACCGCTCATCCAAAACATCTCCCCAACCATCAATCAAGGCATCATACAAAATCATCCTCCCTTGCCATCAATATCACAACAACAAATGGAAACCATGCCTAGAGCACAAGCAACCAACATATCATCTATCATCCCTCAAAACATGGTCTCTCAAGGACTAACTATATCGATCGCACCATCCACCACTCAAATCCCAATCATCAATATGACAGTACCTATTATCACCACAACAAGAACCATTCCAAATCCACCTCCACCACCACCACCACCCAAACCAATACAACATTGCATTACAAGTCGCTCAATAGACTGCTTATCAGAAGGCACTCCAACAAAACCAAAACTGACAAGCTGCACAAGCTGCTCAAGTTGCCCAAGCCACACTACAAGCCCAAGAAGCAAAAGCCCAGGCTCAAGCACAAGTACAAGCTCAAGCCCAATACTAATCCCAACAAAATGTTAACGACTCCATGTATCGATCCAAGTCAACGATCACATGATCAAGACCTATCCATCAATGAACACATGGAAGATGTTTCTACCTCATCCGAAGATCAAATAAACATACATCAAGAGTCACTTTTTGATCATGATAAGAATCCCTCAACAATATCCAACAATGATCTATTTCAAGGAGTGTTAACATTATTTGATCTTGTAATCAACAATCCATCGACCAATGATCATGTTGAAAATGTCTCTACATCACCTAATGAGTTAGAGGACATATCTCAAAAATTTATTCTAAAGCATGATCAACATCTCTCACCAAAGTCTAGCAATGGTCCTTTCCAAGACATATTGACATCCTTCAACCTCATGATTGCCGATATTGAAGGAATCTTCAACTCAACACTTGATCCAAATTCACTCAAAGATCAAGAGGATATTGAGCCACTTCATATTCCTAATGAAGATATCCAAGAACCCTTTGTAAGCAATCCATCCTTTGAAATTGACCCATGTTAAGAACTTGATCGAAAGCATGTTGAAAGCAATTCCAAAATCAATCAAGATCAAGAATTCATATCTCCAAGATACTACAATGATCTAATGGAAAATCTCATATCTATACATGATGATCATATCCATATAGCACATACTCCTCCATCTACCCATGAGATGCTTTCTGTGGATGGATATGTAGATGATCTTCATTTAGAGCAGGATTATATTACACAAAAAGAGAAGATTATTGATTCCTATAGTGAAACTGAGTTGTCAACATCAAGATCAGATATATCCCAAATTCAAATTGAGGACATCATGTATAAAGATATCCAACATTATTCACTCAAAGAAATGGGTTAGACAGAACAGGACATTCCAGAGTTAGTAGAGCAACAAATTGAAACGTCATCTGGAGTGGTCATTTATCAAAGCGTGCTTACTGAACAAGATATATAAAAACAAGCAGAATCAAGGAACGAAGGTGCCACTACCACCATACTGGGGGCAACTATGTCTCAAGTAAACATCAACATAGGGAGTACGAAGAATCCTTATGATGAAATCGATGTCAATACTACAACCGGCCACGTCACAAATCTTCATCCACCCATCACCCCATCCACAAATTGGGACCAACATCAAAAATCAAATACACATGGATACCAAAGAATACAAAGAAAGATTATCCATATCAAACTCCATTAGTCAAAGAAAATATGGGGAAAAATAAAAAAGGGAAAAGTATCCATCAAAGATGTCCACAAAGGAAAAAGAAGGATTCCCAAGTGATGTACAAAGTATATCAAGCAGTTGGTCCTAATTCCATGCACACTTTCATATCCACCCATCATTGCTCATCTTCCAAAGTTTGGAGAGTCAAAGGTTCCAAACTGTCAACCAATCCATCTTTTATCCCTAAACAGACTCCATCCACGCCTCCACACATGATATCCAATTCTGACATTGACCATGTATTGGTAGTGACCCTTCATCATAAGGATTTAGAAGGCACTCTATCGCGATGTGCGCACAAATACAAAGTTAACTCTGGTATCAACATAACAGATCAAGAATCTCAAAAGTTGTATTCAAGTGCATATATCTTGGCAAAGCAACTTCTTCAAGCAGAATATCGATGGAACATTATGATAGGGGCATCCGCATCAACACCACTAGGTGGTTCAACATGAGCTTAAAGTCTTTCAAAAAATAACAAAAATAAAAAAAAACATAAAAATCCAAAAAAAAAAAAGAAAAAGGATTGAAAACAGTAAAGAAAAAATCATCCTCGGTGAAAACCACTATAGTGGTGCTTTGGTACCATGATGAAAACCTAGCAAGCGGGTGTCATGTGTAGAATCGAGCATCTACGTGTGCTAGTTCAGGTGGAAGCATCTTATCCCATCCATAATAAATCCAACATTCCATCCATCTCATCCATAATAAATCCATTCATCCATGAACCATTTATCCAATCCATCTTTATCCATCTGCATCCATAGTCCAAATTATCTTGATCTTGACAAATTTTGGTGCACACTTTACACTTTCTTATGGTAGACATCTTGACATGGGTCATTTTCATCGATCTTATCCTACCCAATGTTATCTGAGCCATGAAGCATTATCCAAATGAGCATACTCTATTCAAACACCTTATCTTATCACAAGAATCCTTGGCATCCTTTGTGTGCTTACCATATCCATCCGTCCACACACCTATCCAAGCATCCAACCATGGCATTCCATACATTGCTAGACACTGGAGGCAGAAATTTGTATCTTGCTTTGGGAATAAATCTTGATCTATATCCTCCAACTTATGTGGTGATCCGAACATTGGAAAATGTGAAATCAAATTGGTCAAAGCATTTGTGAGCCAAAATCCAAATCACTAGCCCATGACATATTTTGACAAGAAGATGTTCCTTATCAAGTTTTATCTTTCATTGAACATCAATCCAAACAATCAATATTAGTCGCATCTAGTTTGCACTTCAATGTCACATCAAATCATTCAAATAAATTTTGTTCCAAACCAACCTTCAACAATCCTAATCAATAAAATCCAATTAATCTTGGGATATCCATCCTAATCCTTGTGTTGCTTAACACTATCCTTGCATTGTTGTGTATCCTCAACAATGTTATCACCATCAATCCATCAATCTGGTCAATCAACCTTAGCTTGGTTTTCAAAAAAATCCCATAACAGAGCACTAATATCATCACACATATCCAAATCGTCAAAATCATGCGAAAATCCAAAAACATTCAAAACATGTGAAAATCCAAAACCACTCAAAAAATTGCAAAACAAATAAAAAACTTGGAATCCAAACTACGTCGTCTCTGAGCTTAAATGTAGGCAAGGCTAATCTTTGATCAGCCCCCAAGACACAAAAACACAAAAAAATTTAGAAAACACTTAAATCCAAAAAACATTCATAAAATCTCATGAAAATACCAAAAACAGCCTCAAAACATTTCAAAACATCGAAAACATCCAAATATTTGAAAAAATCCATCCGTCTCATGTTGCTTTCACCCACAATAATCTCATCCATAATAAATTTATCATCACCTTCATCCTTTGGTGAAATAAATAGAAACAACCACAACAATCAACAAAAGCAAGTTTCAAAAGCAAAATCAAAAGCAAACAACAAACCTTTAAATGCAAAATCAAACTCTTGATCATTCACAAACATGTCAATCAACCTTGTATCAATAGCCTTTCAAACAACTTATCAACCCATCATCATCCTATACAATGCATGTCCTATGATATATCGTTCTGACAATGGGCATCATTTTGGATATCACTTTGGATTCTTATCCTAACCAAAACACATCCCCTTGGCTTGTGGTATGAAGAACATTGACTTATTTGTGTACTTGATCTTTTCTTTTTGATTTTTTCACTCCAATGACCTCTCGATGATGTCTAATCAAAATGATTTAGAGAGAAAGGAATGGGGCATCAATCATTATCTTTTGTCTGTTGTGCTTGTGGGATATTTTTTTGTAATATAACCTTGGAGAATACTTTTTTTATTAGGTGTGTATGGAAGGTGTTTTAGATATCTTGTTGACTACATAGAAAGGCTTGCCTTCCTATGTTTTGGTTTGAGATGTTTGAAGTACCTGAAGTGCACCCTAGTGAGGTTTCTGTATGTCAGGTTCATCGTACTAGGTACCACGCCATTCTGGTTCTTAATACCTTGATGCATTGTGCCTATGTGTGTTATCAAACATAAGGTAATTGGCCTTTTAAAAATCCCAACTCCTTGGTAAGCAAATCATCACCATCATCATCATCATCATCTCTAGTAAAGTTGGCTTGTTGGATTCTCTTATCATCATCTTATTTTCTTCTTACTTCCCTTCGTGCTAACATGGTACCGTGACAATTAATCATAAATCATCGCTAATGCATCCATCCTGAATCCACAAACCATATGCATATCATATCATATCATATAAAAAAAAATTGGTCATCTCGTATGCATTGCATTTCATCACTGCATAATATAGATTAGTTATTCTAAGCATCTCATAAACCAAACATTTATCATCCATTTACATAATCATAAAAAGCATCATCATATCATATCATGTGCATCCATATCATCCATGCATTATCATATAATCCATTACATATAAACATTATAATCATCTCATATATATATCATCAATAATGTAACTATCATGGTACAAAATCTGGATCAAGTGTGTAATATATCAAAATCATCGAATCTATCTGCATCAAAGATTCAAGTTGAACTAATCTTGAACCTCTTTGTTGTGAGATCAAACCTCAAATCAAACTTTCTGCTTGATCTCTCGAGGGGGTAGTATACTAGCATAATTCTTCTTGCTGGGGCAGCAATGGGGCATCCGAAAAAATCATAGAATTTTTGAATTTTGATCGAGATAGTTTATTCTTTGAACCAACGCAACAAGTACGTTGCTTCAAAGAGGGGCAAAATTTAGACACGTAAAATGTACATGCACTTGATCTTGATTTTACTAACACCAGTTCATCCTAGATCATCTCTATACTAATCATTTAATTAAATAATCTCTATTTAATTAAATTCATCACATTTCATCTCTTAATTAAATAAATCATTTTTTATATGATTAAGTCATCATCTCCTATTGAAAAATAACTTCTGAGGGTTGGGATGAATGGTGTCGCGTGGAGTTCTGGTTCTGCTAGGGCTTGCATGCCCTAGCCCGACTTGCGTTTGGTTTCTGAGCTCGTGGGCGAGCTTTTTGCTACTTTCAGGGGGTTGCTGTTTGCTTGGCAGGGGCGTGTGGTGGTCAGACAGGGGTCTTGGCCTTTTTTTTGGCCCATGGGGGGGAATTTCTACTTGATCTCTGTATTTGGTGAGTCCTCGGTCGGGGGCCTACGGATTGTGGGTCTCCTGCCCTGCCTCTCTCTCATTTTTGCTGAGTCTTGGTTCTTTGCTTCATGGAGATTCAAGGTATAGCCGCTTCTCAGCTTTCCTTCGGAGATATGGAGATGGGTGAGCCATCTTCTTTTTTGCATGTCAGTGAGAAGGACTAGACTGGTAAACCCCAATCTGGGGAAGGTGTTTCCCCTTCAAAAGGGACATTTCGATTAAGAAAAGTAAACGGATGTTTGTAGAGATCCGAGGATCGGCCTGTTTTAGTTATTCAACCTGCACAAGTTTCAGAGGATGTCGAATACTGGTGCAATCATGCTCTTATTTGAAAATTTTTGGGCCTTCGCCTTTCTTTTCCTATGTTGGAATCCTGGGCACGTCGGGTGTGGAACCCAGAGGGAGATATGGAGATTCTGTTAGCGGCTAATAACTATTTTCTGGTTATTTTTCCAAGCATGTCGGACAAGAATAGGGAATTTGAAGGAGGCCCTTATTTCTTTAACCAGGTGGGTCTCTTCATCAAGCCTTGGCACATGGGCTTCAACTTTGCTGAGGAGATCCCCTCGTGAGTTCCTATGTGGGTTCGCTTACCGAGGCTTCCTTTGGAATTCTGGAGGGAAGATATTCTTCACTCAATCTCTTTGCTTCTTGGAAAACCTGTGGGTTCGGCTACAAAAACTCAAGATCGTAAGGTAATTTATTTTGCCCGTATTTGTGTAGAAGTTGATTTAAATAATCCATTGCCAGATTCTATGGAGATTTGCTTGGGATCATTTTCCTGGATCCAATACCTAGATTACGAGACCCTTCCATTTAGATGCAGAATCTGCCATGAATATGGTCATTTACATCACAGATGTCCCAGGAACAAGTCTTCCCCCATGGCTGCCCCTGGACCTCCTAGGGCGGATAAGGGAAAGGCTCCTTTGTCTAATGGACCTGTTGATAGTGAGGGATTTATTCAGGTTAAGTCCTGTAACAAAGGCAAAGGTAAGAAGAGAACCTGGATGGACATACAAAATGAAGGCACCTTTAACATGTTTGATGCTCTTGGTGTCTTGGTCCAAGAGGAAGGTACTCTAGTTGAGCTCTCTTCTGGGGCTAAAGATCAGCATGAGGTTCAAGAGGAAGATGCAAAGAAAGAGGATCGTATTTTATCTTCAGGGGACCAATAGGTTGGACAGTTGGCTACTGATTTGCCTCCTCAAGTTCAGGATATTGGAGATTTTCGAGGGTCATAGGGTACGAAGGGCTCAGTTATGGTGGCTTCTGATCCCCTTGTTCCTAAGGGGACCTCAAATTCTGTAAAGGGTAATAAAGCTCCTCCTGTCTTAGGGCTACTACAGAAACCCTTCAAAAAGGGGCCTTCAGAAAAACCGTCAAAGAGCGGTAGGAAGACTGATCAAGAGAAGGTGAAGATTATGGGTGATACTTTGGTTGAGTTTGGGTCTGTGAAACCCATTGATTCTCACTTCTCCCACCCCCATAAATGATTGTTTTGTCATGGAATGTAAGGGGGTTGAACATCATCCCCAGATAAAAGGCTGTTCGCAGATTAATTGAGTCTCAGTCTCCTGATGTGGTCTTTATTCAGGAAACTAAGCTTACAATGGATGGTTTGGCTAATTATGCTTCGCGTATCAGGCCCCAGGGCTCTTGGCAGGGAATGGGTGCTTTGAACAGTTCAGGGGGGGTGGCTTGCTTCTGGAACCCAAGGAAAGTTTTCCCCTTATGGTGGATTTCTAGTCGGTCCTCCATTTCTTTGGTTTCCTCTAGCTTTGAGACTGGAGAAAGGTGTCTTTTATCCAATATTTATGCTACTACTGATTTTTTAGGTAAGTCTCATTTATGGGCTCATATTAGACTCATCTGGTCCTTAGACTTGTTTCTCCCATGGATTATGGATGGGGATTTTAATACTGTTATTAGTTTGGATGAAAAGTGAGGGGGGTTAGCCAGGCTGGACCCATCTTCAAATTTGCTTAGGGATATGATTGGTTCCTTGATTCTCATAGATGTGAAGCCAACCAATGGTGTCTTTACTTGGAATAATCGGAGATGTGGTGTTGAGGCTATCTCAGAGAGGCTGGACAGATTTTTGGTTTCCTGCTATTGGATGAGCAACAGGTGGATCACCAGTTCTGAAATTCTTGACTGGAGGGGCTCTGACCACTGGCCTATCAAGCTTTCTATCACCTCATATGGAGTCACCAAAAATCCCTCTTTCAAATTTTAGTTGATGTGGTTAAGAGACCTGTCTCTTCCAGACCTTATGATGGATTGGTGGTATGAGGGGATACCTGCCCATGGGACGACCATGTTTACTTTTAGTAAGAGGCTTCAACATGTGAAGTACAGGCTTAAGAGATGGAATAAACAATATTTTGGGAACCTGGATGCTCAGAAGATAGCTGCTCAGTCCAAGCTAGATAATATTACTCGTCAGATTCGGGACCAAGGGTTGACCTCCGATCTGAGTAAAGCTGAGTCCTCAGCTCTTAAGGGACTTGAAGAGTGGGAGCTTCGGGAGGAGATTTTTTGGAAGCAGAAATCTTGTGTTGATTGGCTTCAGGAGGGGGATAGGAACACTACTTTTTTTCATAACTCAGTTAAGGCTCGAAGGTAGGGGAATTCTATCTCCTCTCTTGTCTCGACTGAAGGAGCTCAGATCTCTTCCTATGAAGAAATTTCCAGGGAAGCTGTCAATTATTTTTCTAATCTTTTTACTAGAGAGGATCTTACTGCTGGGACCGAGAAGCAGGCCATCTTGGATTGTATTCCC
This sequence comes from Sequoia sempervirens, assembly GCA_007258455.2. Lineage (NCBI taxonomy): Eukaryota > Viridiplantae > Streptophyta > Pinopsida > Cupressales > Cupressaceae > Sequoia > Sequoia sempervirens. Next base: position 103,641,449 of record VDFB02000008.1, on the reverse strand, counting down.
CATTTGGTCTCTGCTGAGATGAATGGGGCTCTCTTAAGTCCTATCTTGTTACCTGAATTGGAGAGAGTTGTGTTTACTATGAAAAAAGGTAAGGCTCCTGGCCCAGATGGATTTTTGATTGAGTTTTTTCAAGAATTCTGGGAAATAATAAAGTTTGATCTCCTAGATGTGGTTCAGGAATCACATAGAAACAATCAGATGCTAAAGTCTTTGAATGCTACTTTCTTGGCTCTCATACCTAAGAAGGAGGGGGCTAATCGATTGGGTCAATTTAGGCCTATAGCGTTATGCAATGTTGTTTATAAGATCATCACCAAATTGATTGCTAAGAGACTCAAACCACTCCTTGGTTATTTGATCTCTGCTAAACAGGGTGGTTTTGTTGAAGGAAGACAAATTTTGGATGGGGTTGTGATAGCAATGGAGGCTATTCACTCTATGGCTGCCTCTAAGGAGAAAGCTATGTTTATTAAACTTGACATGGCTAAAACTCATGATCGGGTGAGTTGGGAGTTCTTACAGAAAATTCTTTTGGATTTTGGTTTTGATGAGGAGTGGGTGAACTGGGTTCTTAGCCGTGTGACCTCGTCCTCCTTCTCTGTTCTCATTAATGGGGAACCTTCAGAGTTGTTTCGTGCTTCTCGGGGACTTCGGCAAGGGGACCCTTTATCTCCCTATTTATTCATTATCATGGCGGAGGGTCTTGGCAGATTTATAAAATCTCAGGTGAGGCAGGGTCTTATCCAAGGTTGGAGCTAGAACAATAATCTTCCTTCCTACTCTCATCTTCAGTTTGTGGATGACACTGGGTTGTTGGGCATGGCTAGAATCAGTGAGGCAGTGAATTTCAGGAGAGCTTTGGATGTCTATTTGAAAGCCTCTGGTCAGAATATTAATGATGATAAGTCTTCCATTTATTTCTTTAATACTCCTTGGCTTATCCAGAGTAGGATTGCTAGGATTCTTAGATTTCAAATTGGTTCCCTTCCTTTGATGTACCTTGGGATTCCTTTGGCCTTGGGATCTCAGCGTAGAGACTACTGGTAGGGGATTTTGGATAAATTCTGGATTAAGGTTAGCCACTGGACTTACAAATGGTTATCTTCTGCTGGGAGAGTGGTTCTCCTAAAGTCTGTGGTGCAATCTCTCCCCATTTATAGGTGTTGTGTTCAAGTTCCCCCCTCCAACTTTGTGAGGGATTTTGATGCTCTTTCTCAGAAATTCCTTTGGTCTGGCAACCTTCTATCCTCGAAGTGGAGTTTAGTCAAGTGGGAGTCTATTTGCAAGCTGAAGCATGCTGGGGGTCTTGGTCTTAGGTCGATGGCTCTTGTTGTCATGACTTTGGCTGCCAAGCTGTACTGGCGGTGGTGCAACAATCAGGATTAGGATTGGGCCAAGATTCTTGCCCACAAGTATTTTCCTGGTGCTGATTACCTTGATGTGCCGCGGTTGGCTTTGGTGGGTAAAGGTTCTTGTATTTGGGATACTCTTAAGAAGGGAGCTCAACTTGTTAAGGAGGGTCTCTTCTGGATTTGTAACAGAGGCTCAGATGCTCTGTTTTGGTAGGACTCTTGGGATGGCCACCCTCCCATTCTTTCTAGCTTCCCTCAGCTTCAGCCTCTGTGCCATATTTTTACTGATGCTGGATGGTGTAAGGTGGAGCATTTTAAGACTGTCAAACATATGGGTCAGGTGGAGGTGACTTGTTGGAAGGATCCTCAGGAGTGGCCTGTGGGTGGCTCTGATGAGGATCATGTTGTTCTTACTAAAGCTTTGGAGGGTAGGTTATGCAACTCCCTTAATGTGAGAGACGTTTTGGCTTGGAGTCCTAGCCCAAAAGGTAAATTTACTATTGCTCAAGGCTATGCTATACTTGACAGGAACTTACATGGTCTAGCTGAGGTGCACTGGTGGAAGAAGGTTTGGAATAATTTTTCTTGGCCCAAATGTAATTTTTTCTTATGGTTGTTGGCTCAGAAGAAATGCCTCACTTGGGAGAATCTCCGCAAACGAGGTTTTCAGGGACCTTCTGTTTGCTTCCTTTGTTCGAACAATGAGGAATGTACCTCCCATTTTTTTTTCTTTTCCCTTTTTCTAGAGAGATATGGCATAGATGGTGGGAGGCTTGGCATCATGGTTGTATTCATGCTACCTCCCTAATTGATTTTTGGGAAAGTTTGGGTAGGCCTCCAGTGAAGACTTCTTTCCTGTAGGTGGCCTGGATGGTTGGGCCGATGTTTATTCTCTGGAACCTTTGGCTGGAGAGGAACCGCATAATTTTTTGTGGCTCCAAATTAGGAAGTTTTCAATTGTGGAAGACGATACTTAGTAGGCTTTAGGAGACTATTTCTGTGAAGTGTGATATGTCTGAAAGTATTGATCCTGGTGATCATGATATTGTGAGGAATTTGAATCTGGGGGATAGTAGACAGGGATGCAGTGTTGGAAAAAGACCCCGCCATGTCAAGCAACTGGTTTGTCGAGATGGTTCTTCTCGTGGGAACCCTGGACATGCTGGTATTGGGGGTATAGGTAGAGGTAATGATTGTGGGGTGCTTTTCCTCTTCTCTATTTACAAAGGTCAACACTCTAATAATCTGATGGAGGCCCTTGCTATTAAGATTGTTGTTGAGAGAGGATGCTCTTTAGGCTGGAGGAGGATCATCTGTGAGTTAGATTCTAAGATTGTTGTGGATATGTTGAACAACCAGAGTTTGGAGGATGTTAGTTAGCAATTAGCCTTTTTAGTCAGACAGATTCTAAGTCTATGTAGTTCCTTGGATTATGTCTCCTTTTGTCATATCCCTAGAGAATGGAACAGAGTGGCTGATTGTTTGGCGAAGTGGGCTTCAGAGAACGTGGATGGTTGGGATATTAGTGGAAGGGATGAGTTACCTTCTGAGTATCGTGGGATTGTTGAGTAGTTGTTATTGGAAGACAGGAATATGTAGTGTTGTTGTTGGCCTTTGGCCTTTGCTCTGTATTTTGGATTTGATTGAATAAATTTTTACCCCTTCTTTAAAAAAAAAAAAAAAGAAGAAGTCATCATCTCCTATTGATTAAATAAATCACTTTGTTTAATTAATCCTATAGTCTCTATTTAATTAAATAATTCATTTTATTTGATTAAATCAGAAAGTCATCCTATTGAATTAAATAAATTAACATTTGTTTGATTTAATCTAACTTTTACCTTCTTTAGTTAAATAAATAAAAAATATTTATTTAACTATCTCTAAATCCTTCTCATATTTGATTTAAATAAATCCATAAAATCTAAATCAATGTGTCACATCATTTTAATCCTCATTAAATTAATTAATCCTTAATTAATTTAATCTTAATCCATGTCCCATCCTCTAGCTTTTGCAACTTGCATATGAAAATAGATTTAATTCATTCATTAAATCTCTATTTTCTCTCAAAAGGCATAAAAATGGAATATTCCTCAAATTTGAATTCAAAATCTAAGTGGACTTTGTCCTTCCAACAAGACATTTACTCCACCTAATAAGTCCTTTTTCGTTGAGCCAAGTGGCATTCAATGCATTTTCTTTCCCTCTTGCATGTCATTTCAACAATTTCAAAATCCACCTAATTGCATTTATTGACACATTCTTCAAAACTTGCACATCCTTCATCCATCTATCTCTTGACAAGTGGCACCTTGCCATTGGTTGAATGTTAGTCCCACATTTCTCTCTTTTGGGAATTCTTCCATCTCAACATTCTATAAATAAGAGGTCTTATTCCTCATTTGATCATCCAAAATTTGAGCAAACTTACTATACTCAAATCCATAACAATCTTCATCCAATTTCATCCAATCTTAGCTAGATTATGCAGATTTTTATCTTGGAGCACATTGGAAGTCTTCATCAAGTGGATCACTCTTCATCATCAATCAACATTGCATCATTGGAGTTGGGAAAGGGCCAATTTTCACATCAAATTGGCACCAATTCCCCCATGGGATGAAGAGTTTGCATTACTTTCAATAGGATTTAATCTACTTTCTTGTTTTTTCATTATATTCTTATTTTCATTCCTATTTTGAGTTTTGTTAATGGATTTCATGGGGAATCCTTGTTCTTACTTGCATATGACCTTATAATGTGTTCTTTCATTATGTTTTGTAGGTATTTGGATTGGGGTTCTACAAGGCTAATAGATGAAAATGATGCAATTAATTAATTAGCTAGGCTAATTAAATCAATTAAGCAAAAAGAGGATGGATTAAAGAGGAAATGATGTTGGTAAATTTGATTTAAATGTATGATATCGATTAAGAAATTTTTAGTGTCTACAATTACCCCTCCTTGGAACTAGATGCATAAGGATATCCATCAGTCTAGTAGATTTCAAGATTTGTTCTTTGTTCTAGACTGATGTTGGAGGCTACCTCTTAAGGGGAGTAGGTAGTGGCATTGTTGGTTGTTGTAGTCAGGGGGAGTAGGTATTGGTGTAGGTTGGTATTGTCCTTTTCCAGCTATGTCAAAGGATATGTGCAGTGATTGCTAGTTGATATAATTTTTTGTATGCTCCTAAGGGGGAGCATGCAAAGCAGTAAAAAGAAAAAGGTGTTGCAGAACAATGGTGAGCAGGTATAAGTGTGATTGATGCCAAAGGAGGGAAGTGATGCAAATATGTTTCCCTTTATGATTGATGTCAAAGGGGGAGAGAGAATAATGTGAAAAATGAGAGTAGTAAGCTGAGGGGGAGATAAAGTAAAAGGGAGAAATAAAAAGAGTTGGTATGGATCAGTATGTTGATGATTAGAGCTATTATGCTTATTGTTGGTGGTTTTTCACATCATGTGTTACCATCAATGATAAAGGGGGAGATTATTGAAAATATGAGTTGTTGTTGTTGTCACTGCTATCAACAGACTTATGTTTATGTTTTCATTGATGTCAATCGGTGACGGTTGAAAAGTTGTGATGATGCTTTGATTAGTTGCATTATGTTGTCATTAGTAAGTGTTACTAGTGTCAACTTCTAGTGTGATTTTATAAGATTTTGTTTGTGAATATTTTTTGGTTGAGTTGCTATGTTGCATTTGATTTGGTGATGACGAGGAATTAGTGAAGATGATGAGAATGTGTTTCTAGTGCTTGGTTTCCAAGTGATTTTGAGAAAATTTGAATAAAAGAGGAAATAGTGTGTTGTAGAGGTATTCTGGAATATAGAGTGGAGTTTTGGTTTTTCTCCACATTTCTTCTATGTTGAAGATCTACTTGTATGGTTTAAATATGATGATTAGAGGTGTTCAAAGGTGTTATATCTAGAGTTAATTTTTTTGGATCATTTTACAGAGAAAGTTGTGTTCACCAGTGTGTGAACTGTGTTGCAGTGTTGTCTAGGAGAAATGGTTTTTCTTCGCATTTCTCCATAGTTTGGTTTTTGGTCTTGTGGTTCTGGAAGTGTGTTTATAAGGTTCATATCTACCTTCAGTTGAAGTTGATCTGTAATTAGAGGCTTACAATTCAAATGTATTTAACCCTAATTACAATTATTCCCAATCCAGACAAAATTGCATGACTATGTTGTTTAATCATTGAAATTACAGACTAGGTTCACTTTTATATTAATGAAATTACTAATTACTAAAATGTTGTAATTATAAATCAAATACTGAATTGAAAAATAAACTAAAATTAAATTAGAGAGAATTTAAGATAGGAGATAGAAGAAGAATGAGATGGAAGATAAAAAGATCAGACGTAGGTTGATAATGGAGTTCGTCCTGCAAAGGAATACATCTCCGGGTCTGCTTCTCAATGTTGGACTGCTTTCATTAATATCACCAAGCACCTGAAGATGCCTTCTTACAATATTCAAGATTTGAAACTTGCTCAAAATTCCTCACAATCTCTCTCACTTTTACAATTTTGGTGTGTAATAACACCTTGTAATTCTTCTCCTCCAAAAATTCTCACATTGGAATTATTTCTCCAAGTAAACTTGATTGATTCTCAAGACAAAACTCTCCCC
>VDFB02000008.1:103538148-103635355 GCA_007258455.2 Sequoia sempervirens | reverse complement strand
GAGAGAGAGAGAGGGAGAGGGGGTAGGAGGGAGAGACTTGAGAGAGAGAGGGTAGAGGGTTTAAGGGTTAAGGGTTAATGGTTTAGGGTTTAGGGTTATGGGTAGTAATAGAACTTCAAAGTTTTGTTCTCTGTGTTCTATTTTATCCTACCTTGTGTCTTTGGTCATCTATGGTGTTTGGGAAAAACCTAAGGTTGGGGTTTTACCTTCGTCTTCATGTAAAACCCTAGTGTTCATCTTACACCTTGGATGGGATCTATTTGGCCGCTACTTTTTGGGAAGGTTTTAAAATGACTTAAGCCCCCATCGCCGCACGCCTAGGCCGGGCCTCCTTTTTGCTTTGTATTGTTTATTTCCTTCGCATGAATTCTATTTTTCCTAAGTCTTTTTGTTGGTCTCGCTTTTCCTCAAGGAAACAACTTATGTCATTGTTTTTCATCTAATTTAGTGGGATGTCCCTTTATTCCTTTAGGGGAGAGGGCCCACTAGTCATGCAAGCTAACTTTCTCAGCATGTAGCAATTGACTGGAATATCGTAGAACCTTCATTTTTTTTTTGAAATGTAGACTAGTCTCTTATTTATCTATAACTAAGGTTTGAAGGCATGACTCATCATGCAACTTGCCACATCAAAGAGATCTTTGAGAAGTTTCAAATTTGACTTTTTAAAGGTTCGACCAAAACTTAATCATGGAACCCCCAATAGTTGAACCAAAAAAATATCATTTGTTGCTTGTAGAATATGATATTTTTATTTAAATTAAAATTAATATACAACCTAAGTGGACTAAATACTTATTGATAACCATAAATCTTGATATCTCTACATTTTATATTCAACACATATGGACTAATAGTTGAACACAAAAAATCTATTTGTTATAAAAACAACACATAATGATTTAAAATACAACTTATATTGAACAAAAATGGACCAATAGTTGAACACTAAACTTTTTGGAAATCCTTCACATTTAATGGGAAAATACATGTTATTTATTGTGCTCACCTTTTATATTTGTGATAGGAAAAACTATTAATATAAAATTATCCAATGCTTGTACTGATGGAACTTCAAATTTTGTTCCTAATGTTTCACTCATGCCCTGCCTTATGTCACTGGTCTTTCATGGTGTTGAAAAATTTCTTAGGGCTGGGGTTTTAGCTTTGTCTTCATCTTAAACCCTTGTGTTTACCTAATGCCTTGGTTGGGATCTATTTCGCTGTTACATTTTTTGAAGGGTTTTAAAAAAATATTATGCCCCATCGTTCCGTCTACGCCTGGTCCCTTTGGTCTTAATATTTTATTTCCTTTGTGGGTTTTATTTTCCTAAGTCCTAGCTGGCCCTATGCTGAACGGTTTAAAAAAAACTTATGTTGTTTTCCATCCACCTAGTAATGTCCCCTTGCCCTTTAATAAATGTTTTATTTTTCAGAAGGATGAAATTCGCGCTGCCGTCGATCAAAATGCCTTCAAGATCAATGGTTGCCCACCATCCCATGATCGGGAATTGTAGGATGGCGATATCGCGGGTGGGTGACACATGTCCCATCTGGGGGATCAAATTTGTGTGACCGTTCATCAACTGTCCTTTGATCTAAGCCATTCCTCACCATCCCGCGATGGTGCTTTGGTTGATTGCGAAATCATGGGCGGGTGCCACATGGACTGTACAAGGTGGGGACCGAGGAATTTTTTGTGTGATATGTTTTAAATGTTTCATTGCTTCCAAAGCAAAACATTTAAATAAAATATTTGACAAGGCCGGGGGGAAATTCATTAAAAATGAGCAAAAGCGGAGAAATTAGGGCAATTAGTCAAGTCAAAGAAGATCTACGAAAGGAGATTAGAAGTTGAGTCCAGCTGCATCTCAGCCGTTCCCCGCCATCTCGCAATTGGAAATTGCAAGATCGTGATATCACGGGCGGGCACCACGTGTCTCATCTGATGAAGCTGAAGGAACAATGAAATACATCAATCGACCTTAAATACATTAAAAGGTGGGTTACTAAAGTGCTTGTGAGATGCACGTGCTTTAAATCAATGCAGATGTTATAATCTTGAGGGAAAAGCTGCTCGACAGTTAATAAAAAGGATGGTGACCATTTTGAAGGAGTGAGATCACCGATGATAAAGATCAACGGTTTCCTGCCATCCCGCAATGGTGCTTTGCAGGATTAGATATCGCGGGCAACCGCCACATGGATTTCCTTCATGGCGTATGACATGGTGGGCCCCTTATTGCCATGTTGGCAATTATGTTAGCTTGTTTTGAAGGTGGCCATCGATGATTTGATCAAACTGAAGGATCGACAACTCGAATTTAAATCTGCATCAAATATGGTTGGAGCTATTCATGTAGCGCGCAATTGAGCTTTAATGGTAGATGAGACATTTGCTGGTATGATTTGATCGACATAAAATCAATTTTCCTATTTTTTTTGTATCACAAAGCATTTAACTATTTTGCGGAGCAGTTTCAGAGCCGAAGGTGGAATTGCGAGTTTCTGCAACCAGAATTTGGGGTTTCTGCGAACAAAGCCGTGAGTTTATTTTCTGTGCTTCCCAGTCATTCTGCACTTGAATTTGGGAAAGGATTGGCTATGTTTGTCAGTGAGTTTGTTGATAAATGTGTTAGGGCTATAGTTTAATTATAGACTGTGATAAATTGTAGTAATTTGTTCTATAATTTCCTATCTCTGGTTAGTCCTAGCTACTTGAAGTGTAACATTGTAATGAAGCCCTAGTTTGTTTGAGATGGCACCACCCAAGCAACATTCTGGCCAAGTTGAATATTTAAAAAGAAACCTGTACGATGATTTCCTGGATCAATTTCCCTTGTCAATGAATGATAGAAAGAAAGGATTGGTTCTGATGCGAGGGAAAATCCTAGGGGAAGGGTTAGTGTATAATTACTCCAACATTGCTGATGCTAGGGTTCCCCTCACAGGCTTGGAAATGTTCAAATTATGGTATGGATAGAGGAATTTTCCTCACCCCTTTTCAAATGGATGGATGTATGACATGGGGAAGTTGGTGGTATCAAATGTGTTCTCTGATGTAGACCTGCTTAGGGCAGTGGCCACAAGGTATGACCCCGTCACATGGGTAATTAGGGATAATGATGGAAGGGTTCTATTAAACATTAATAGAGATGATATCCAACAGATTTTTGAATTGAGTGAACTGAGTGAAGACTTGTTTCTATCAATCTTGAGGAAATGAAGCAGGAATATACAAAGTTGAAGTCTCTTTTTAGAGCTAAGTTGCTTCCACCTCATCTGGCTAGGGCAGGAGGTTCTGGATTTCATATTAGCCCTAGTGACCAGGAACCTTTCAGATTGAATTATTTTGAAAACCATTTCCCGGCCACTTTCTATTCATTGTGTCATATTTTGGGTTTTAGTCCTGGTGCAGTAATGCCCATTGCATACATGTTCATGGGGGTGCAAATACAACACCCTAACTTCTCTGTGACCTATGACTTCACTTCTTTCTTGGTTGAGAGGATGCATGAGGCGCTGTCTAAGCTGCAAAAAAATGATACCGACACTCAATTCTTTTGGTATTCTATGCTGATGCATATTTTTCTATTTAAGAATGCTGACTTCTTCTCTGAGAAGATGAAATTAAGGAAATCGGTTGATGGAGAAAGATTGCCAGTACAAATATGGGATGCATATTTATCTTGTAATAAGGAAAGCACTAGTTATGTGTAATTTGATAATTGTTTTGCTTCCAGATTAAGGGCTAGATTGATGGTGAATGTACTTAGGATCCTTGAGGAATTACATGATTTCCTCAGGCCAAAGGGGAGGAAGCTAGAATTGAAGGTTTTCCATAACTGGGGTGACATTATCCCATACCTAGTCAACACTATTTTGAGAGTATATGGTTTTCAAGGAGCCCCTCATATATTGCCATACAATGTACCACCAAGAGTGGGGTTTGTAGAAGTTATGTGGCGGATAGGTTGTATTCTTGAGGACAACCTCACTAGAAGGGGTAAGGGAACATTTTTCCCAGATTATACAGTGGTGTCTGATTTTGGATTTTCAAAGGGAGGCTGGACACATTTTGATAAATTCTTTTTTGATTACCATTTGAGATGTAGTCCAACGCAACAACATGATCCTGATGGTTTCTTTGCTCTTTTCAGACAAAGAATAAAAGCTAGAAAATTTGTGCATGAGTTCAACTTCCCTGAGGACCTGATTAGAAATGAGTTCGACCTAAATAGACAAGAGTTGAACAAGGAGAAATGGATAGCTTATAGTAAGCTACTAGATGTACATAAAATGGATCCCAAGTATGATCCACTGTTGGAGTTCAGTCCCCACCATAAGAAAATTGATTTTTGGACGAAGAACTTCAAAGAGATTATGGGCACCTTGAGAACTAAGAAGATAAACTTAGAATTGAGTCTGGGTGTACAAGAACAAGGTTCCAGGCCAATTGAAACAAGGCTAGTATACCGGCCTACAGAAAGGTGGCCCATTTACAGCAGGAAAAATGATAGTAGCAATGATGAGGAAGAAGTGGACATAAAATAAAAGAAAATAATGAAGGTGCCTCCACAACTAGGTCCAAAATTCAAAGTGCCTGGGGCAATCAAAATCATTGATTTAGAATCATCACCAGAAGATAATCCCTCATCACCACCATTTGGGCCAAGCCTTAAGAGGCAAAGAATTGATCAACCACAGGAGGATTTGATGGATGAGATTATTGTTACTGATCAGGACATCCAGGTTGGTATGCCTTCCCCTCCTAGGCCAGCTGAATTGGTTTTATCTAATTTAGATATGAAAGGAAAAAGTGTACAAGATGCAAGAATGGAAGCATGCAAGGAGTTTCTAGATGACAATAAATTTGTAAAAACTCTTGTATTCTTGCAATTGGTATGGAGGATGAAATTTGAAGAATATCAAGATAAATGTAGGCAGAGAAGAGAACTAAGACCTGATAGGTCAGACCAGGAGAATGATGGGGGGGTAAAAGCTAAATTAATGGAAGAATTCAAGAACATCACTCCCAAAGAAGGAATAAAACTGGTGAGTCAGGCTAGTGTATTGATTCTGCCTGAATGGGACATTGCAGATGCAGTAGCCTTTAATGCTATTATGAAGTCCAAGAATCCCTTTCAAGACTCTGAAGAAGAAGTCAAGGCAGCATTGCAAAACTTTTCCTTTAATGAGGAATATGAAACTTTGGCAATTTGGGCATTGGCCCCACAAGGGAGAAAACCAGATGTTTCTGATATTAATCCAAATTTTAGAGGAGGATTAATAATAAAGAGAGCTTTAGAGACCTCAACCACCGAGGCCACTAATTTGACTGTGAATGTGGCCAAATTGGCCCAAAAGACTGCTGAAAGGGAGGAGGCTGAAAAGAAAAGCCTAATAGAGAAGTATAACATTTTGATTGAAGAATACAACAAGATGCAACAGAGGAATGTTGAGTTGCAAACTGAGGTGGAAAGGTTCAGGTATAGACAGATTGGGGAGACATCAAGTGTTCCAGGGACCAGTACATTATCTTCCACAGCATGGTCAGTGCCTCCTGCTTCTCCAATTGTTTCCACACCAGGGTCTCCCAGTTAGAATCCTTCCCTCACCCCTCCTTTAGAACAAATTGATGAAGAAACATAGTGCTCTGTTGATCCTACGAAGAAGCAGCTCATGCAAAAAATTGATGAATTACAGACATCGGTAAAGGTAAGAGAGGAGGGATTTCTTTCAAAGGAAAAGGAGATTGTTACTACTGTCTTGAGGCATTTAAATGAAAAGGTAGATAGTAAATTACTATCTATACATTCTTTATATTATTTGCTGTTGGAAGCAATAAATAATATTGATAGGGATTAGGAGGTAGTGATACCAATAATTGAAAATTGCATCCCTAGGGCCAATGATTTGGATATCATGTATAAAGCCTCAAGGTTTGATATAAATAATAGGCCCCAATCATTAAATCCTACTCACGTGTTAGTAAAATCATTGCAAGGTTTTCAAACCTTACTAGATGACTTGAGTAGGAAGATTAGGGAGTTGGTGAAGAATTTCAATGATTGGGGTAACACATTGTTACCTGATATAATTGATGAGCAGGGGAAAATCAGAACACTCCAACAATGGCAGGATTAAACAAGTAAGGTCATCAATGATCAAATTAAATTAATTTGTGATGACTCAAATTATGATTTGTTTGTGAGTTTTATGGATAAGATTATTAGTACCAGCTCATTTTTAGAATCTTTTGAAAGAGATGCAAATCAGGTAATGGTAAAATACATGCCTTATAGTACAAAGCTAAATGAGATGATTAATTTTGACTGCTGACTAATGAAGAATACCATAAATGGGTAGCTAAGTATTTGACTGAGGAAGAGTAAAAGGAATGAGCTACTAACATGTGGTAAATTAGATGTTGTGGTTACAACGGTTCTAGTTTTGCGTTGATGACATTCTCAGCGTGGGTTTCTTGTGGCTTTTTGTTATTGCATCAACTTTTCTCAGCTGACATGATGAACAAGAATATTCTCCAGGGTGATTGCTGTTGCAACGATTTTTGGAATATCACCAAGTGCTCCAATTGGCTGGTGACATGTGTACTTTCTGGTCCGATGCTTGTTTGCTCCTTCATTTTCTATAAGAAGGATTTCAAGGCCAAAAGTACGGGTTAGTAAGTTAGATAATTTTGGTCGAGTCTAGGTGAAGTTGCAGAGTGAATTGTAAAGATCGATGGTTTTAGAGAAAAATGCAATTTAGGTTTTGAGTCATTTTGTAACAGGTTTTGAGTTCATGGGGATTTAATGTTATATAACAGTACTAGCATTTGAGTTGCAGTGATAAATTCAAACTCATGTCTCTCCACTGTACATGCATATTTGAACTTTGAATAAATAACTAAGGGTTGTTTCATTCATCTCACTGTTGTGGTGTGTATGATTCTGTTTTAGCTTTAATTCAAGGAATTAATTAAAATGTTTGAATGGGATTGTAGGCGGATATGTTCTATATAAGGATTTGATAAGTAGTATTGACTTAGAATACATATTGATGAGATTGTAATGAAATCTTGTCGAGGATTTCATATGTTATGTGTTAAATCTGTCATATATCTTTAGATACTTATGAATTTGACTCTTGCAATGGATATATGGCACTGATCTAAGTTGTAATTACCCATATGATTCAGTATTTGTTTGTCTTTTCCTAGAGCTTGCTACAAATTGCAAATCAATGACTATCTTATATTATGGATTGTGTTGTAATTATCTCATGGTCCAGATAGTTGATATTACTGATGAACAACCAATTTAATTCAGTATTATCCTATCGTGTTGAGCTATTAAGTAAGATTATCTATTAGTGTTAATGTTGTTTATGATAATAGTGCAGAGGTTGTAAACACATTAAGGGATCCCCCTCCTGGGTCTTGCAGAGCCCGAAGTGTAGGAGGCTTTGTTCAAGTCCTCGTCAATTGGTCCAGGTCCTTCAAGCTGCCCTTAATTGGAATTGGCAATTCCATGGGTAGATTAGAAGACAAACCTGGTTACATTTTTGAGTAGTAAAAAAAGATACCAACATGTACATTGCTACCCCAATTGTTGTACACATAAGAACAATATTTTTTCACTATGATAACAATACTTGTTTAAATGAGTGTTTTATTTTATTAAATGAGCATTTTATTTTTTAAATGATATAATTATAGTGGAGAGTTGTGAGATTTTATTTGAAACAAAAAAATACTACTTATTTCACTTCATGAATGTATTTATGTTTTTTTCATATAACATTTAGAGGTTCTCATGTACTAATGGAACTTCAAACTTTGTTCCTAATGTTTCACTCATGCCCTGCCTTATGTCACTGGTCTTTCATGGCGTTGGAAAATTTTTTAGGGTTGGGGTTTTAGCTTTATCTTCATCTTAAACCCTTGTGTTTACCTAATGCCTTGGTCGGGATCTATTTCGCTATTACCTTTTTTGAAGGGTTTTAAAAACATCTTATGCCCCATCGTTCCATCTAGGCCTGGTTCCTTTGGTCTTAATATTTTATTTCCTCTGCGGGTTTTATTTTCCTAAGTCCTAGTTGTCCTTGCTGACGGTTTAAAAACTTATGTCATTGTTTCCATCCGCCTAGTAATGTCCCCTTGCCTTTTAATGAATTTTTTATTTTTTAGAAGGATGAAATTTGCACTTTCGTCTATCCAAATGCCTTCAAGATCAATGATTGCCTGCCATCCCGTGATCGGGAATTGTAGGATGGTGATATCATAGTGGGTGACACGTGTCCCATCTGGGGGATCAAATTTGCATGACCGTTCATCAATTTTCCTTTGATTTGAGTGCTCCTCGCCATCCTGTGATGGTGCTTTGGTTGATTGTGAAATCAGGCGGGTGTCACGTGGACTATAAAGGTGGGGCTCGAGGAAATTTTGGTGCGATATATTTTACGTGTTTCATTGCTTCCAAAGCAAAACATTTAAAATGAAATATTGACAAGGCAAGGGGAAATTCATTAAAAATGAGCAAAAGTGGAGAAATTAGGGAAACTAGTCAAGTCAAAGAAGATCTACGTTAGGAGATTAGAAGTTGAGTTCGGCCGCATCTTAGTCGTTCCCCGCCATCCCGCAATCGGAAATTGCAAGATCGTGATATCATGGGCGAGCGCCACGTGTCTCATCCGGTGGCGCCGAAGGAATGATAAATACTTTGATGTGTTTTTAATACATTATGCTGCTGGTTATATTTATTAAGTCTTAATATTAGTTTATAAATTGAACATTAATTATAAATATTTTAAAATCAATTAAGTATTTTAATCTAAAATTTTAATATTTGACATTACAAATAAAATTAAACTAAATTCTATTTTTTAAAATCCATAAAATATTTATTATCTGTTTGTTTTTCAATTATCTAATACAATTTAATTTAATTTAATTAAATATTCATTTTATATTAATTAAACAATTATTAATTAAATTTTGAATAAATTAAAATAAGATCTATATAAAATCCAACTTTTCTATTTTTTTACGTGTCCAAATCATTTCATTTTCTAAAATTATACTAAAGTCTAGATATCATAATTAAACACAAAACTTTCTTCTATTCTAATCCTAACCCTAGTTAAACCCTAACCCTCTTTGGACTCTAACCCTTACCCTAATTGAACACTAAATCTAATTGTGATTGACCACTAAGCAATTGAATTCTACCCTAACCTAACCCTAACTCTAACTAAACCTAAGCCTAACTCTAATCAGAGCCTAACCCAAACCTGCTTGATTCATAATCCCAACCCTAACTCAAACCCTAATTGAACTTTTATTGAATAGTATTCCTAATTGTACCTTTACCCTAACTTTGAGCTACAGTTTAACTCTAATCCTAACCGTAACACTAATTCTTATCCTAATTGAACCTTAACCCCAACCCTAACCTTAACCTTTACCCTATTTGAACTCTTATTGAATTCATAACCTTAATTAAACCCCAACCTCATCCTCAATCCTAACCCCAAAGTGAGACATTAATTGAACCCTAAACCCTAACCCTAAATTGAACACTAATCCTAATTGAGACTCTAAATTTTTAGTTAGAAAATATTAAAAGTGCCTTAAGATTTTCCCATTCATCGTCATTTATCATTCAATTCCTAATAGAACTCAAAAAATGTATACTTTTATAATGTTTTAATACACACCTAATATTAAGGGTTTAGATTTTAAGGGTTTAAGGGTTTAGAGTTTAAGGGTTAAGGGTTTAAGGTTTAGGGTTAAGGGTAGAAGGGAGATAGATAGAGAGAGTGAGTTGAGAGTGAGAGGGTAGAGGGTAGAGGGAGAGATAGAGGGATTCAATGAAGGAGAGAGGAGGGAGTGGGGAGAGGTAGAGTAGGGTTAAGAGGTAGAGGGAGGAATAAGAGTGAGTGAGAGAGAAGGGTAGGAGGAGTGAGACTTGAGAGAGGCAGGAAAAGAGGAGAGTGGGAGAGAAGATGTGGGAGTAGAGGGTTCATAGCATTAGAGAGGGTAGAGGTTTAGGGTTTAGAGTTTAAGGGTTAAGGGTTTAAGGTTCTGATTAAGGGTTTAGGGTTTAGGGTTTAGAGGTGAGGGGGAGACACATAGAGGAGTGAGTGAGAGATAGATGAGAGACCCTAAGAGAGGGAGTAGGAGGGAGAGACTTGAGAGAGAGAGAGAGAGAGGGTAGAGGGTAGGGTTTAAGGGGTTTGGAGTTTAAAGAGTTAAGGGTTTAGGGTTTAGGGTTATGAGTAGAGGGGAGAGCGATAGAGGGATTCAATGATAAAGAGAGGGATTCATCTCACTGTTGTGGTGGGTATAATCCTTATTTTAGCTTTAATTCAAGGAATTAATTAAAATGCTTGAATGGGATTATAGGCGGATATGTTCTGTATAAGGATTTGATAATTAGTATTGGGTGAGAATGCATACTGATGAAATTGTAATGCAATATTGTTAGGGATCTTATAAGTTATATGTTATGTATTAAATCTGTCATAAACCTTTAGATGCTTATGAATTTGACTCCTGCAATGGATATATAGCACTGATCTAAGTTGTACTTATTTGTGTAGTTCAATAATTGTTTGTCTTTGCCTAGAGCTTGCTACAAATTGCAAATTAATGACTATATTTTACTATGGATTGTGTTGTAGTTATCTCATGCTCCACATAGTTGATATTATAGGTGAACAACCAATTTTAGTCAATATTATTCTATTGTGTTGAGCTATTCAATGGTATTATTTGTTATGTGTTAATGTTGTTTATGATATTGTAGTGTGAGGAGGTTGTAAACACATTAAGGGATCACCCTCATGGGTCTTGCAGAGCCCGAAGTGTAGGAGGCTTTTTTAAAGTCCTCGTCAATTGGTCTAGGTCCTTCGAGCTGCTCTTGATTGGGATTGGAAATTCCATGGGTAGATTAGAATACCAACTTGAATTCTGAGTGTAAACCAACACCCTCTACCTTTAACCCTAAAACCCTAAATCATTGTATAAACTCTAAACCCTTAAACCCTCCACCCTCTATCTCTCTCCCACTTTCTAAAATAAACCAACTGTGTATTCTTTTATAGGGGTACCATTATTCTTATTTATTTTACACTTACATTTACAAATAAACATACATATGCATTTGTTTTCAAATTTATTTCTCATGTAGTTTAATAGTTTGATCGATTTCATATTATATGTGTTGAAGACTTTAAATTTTAAATTACATTAATTTATGGATATGTTGTATCTATAACACTACAAAACCATATGCTCTTTGCATTTACCTTGCATTTAGAAATACACATTTATATATACATAGATATAGATTTCTTTAATGATATGTTGCATTTATTGTTCTAGGAGAGTATACAGTAATTGCATTTACATTTACATTTAAAAATACACATACATACATACATACACACACACACACACACACACACACACACACACATATATATGTGCATGTGTATGTGTGTGTATGTATATCATTTATATTCAATGTTCAAAAACAACCCATTAGGTTTGCACATGGATAAAAATTCATAAAATCAGATCTTCCATACATGTTTTGTTGAAACCTAGGCTTGAACCTCTCATTTCACATGCTTTTCTTCACAAAACTCTTGAGGACAGCAGCTATACCTTCTTTATTTTTCATCCTACGCCCTATTCATGCATCCTAAAATTACAATAGTATCCATGGGGCCTCTTACACAAGCTAAAGTAATCACAAAAAGTGTAAGAGCCCCTTTATATCATGTTTGGACTACAAAACCCTCAAAAATAGAGTAACCGGGTTGTATGCAAAGAAATGAAGCTTTCTAACTCAAATCAATGCCTTAAGCCCTCAAATCAGATTCAAACAAAATATAACACATGTCTTCATGAAATGGAATTGATTTCACATTAAAATATGGCTGCATGTGACCGTACAGTGCTGCACAACAGGAAAAATACAGAAATTTTGAAGAAAAACACAAATTTTTGAATGTCAAGAGCTTGTATTTTAAATCCTCAACCATCAACAACCATTACAATGATCACTTTATTCCTTTTAAAGGCCTTTACACGTCAACCACTGAAAAACCACCTATACAACTAACTTTTTAATCTTTTATGATCACATGAAACATAAAACACACTAATTTCAAGGTTGTTAACATCACTATTGAAATTGTTTAATTTTTGACCTTTCAAACATTAAAAGTACATCATTAAATTAATTATGTAATGGCATACTGAAATTAAAAAACATCATGAATTAATTATGTACCACATAAGTCAAATATAATTCTATCAAGAAATTAATATCAAATAGATAATGTAATGAAGTAACTTATACATTTCAATGTCATTGATCTTCTTCTTCATCCAACTCTTTGTCTGTATCATCCGATCCAGATTCGACATTGTAAGGATTGGTCATATCATCATCATCATCATCGATATCAGTTTCGATAATGTCATCATCCACACGGATATCATCTTCATGAACATTAACTTCTACATCATCATGATCTAGTTCCTCCTCTTCAACATCTTCGTCAGTGACATCATCAACTAACTGTTGGTCCTGATTATCATCTACATCATCTTCTAGTTCTTCGGTATCTTCTTCTTCCACCACATTATACTTTATTGACCTTCCTCTTGGATAATGTCTAACAATAAATGACCAAACCGGTTTACCTAGAACCTCTGAGTAAAATACCTACTCACATTGGCTTGGAATAACATAGGGCTCATTTCCAGCTCGTTCGACCAACCTTGTATTAACCATGGTAAATCCATTATCATATTCAATAACAGTTCTCTCAGGATCATTTTCATTCAATCGTAGCCTGTACCATAGGATGATGAACAAAATTAATCTGAAGGACTTAAAGTCACACTCAAGTATATCATCCAAAATCCCATAGTATTGCTTTTCTGAGACTTCTGGATGTATGTCATTTCTAGATGAAACATTAGTCACCTGAAAGACTGTAATTATACCAAAATCAAAAGTTTTCTTCATGTCATCCAACATTTTGATTTGAAATTTACAACCATTGCACCACATAGCCTTGTGGTGTTTCACCTGCAATATGTCAAACATGTAAAAAAATATTGCAATATCATCAGTTGATAAACATATTTATTCTTGGCCGAATGTATGCAAAGAAAACAATCTCAACATATATATACATCAATATAATTTAAAATAATAAATAATATGGGTGATTAATATGTTTATACGTACCTGTTTATCTCTTAAACCATATGCTAAATCAATTTCCCTTTGTGTAACATTGGAATCTCCATTACGATGAGCTTCTTTAACCAATGAAGCCACACCTTCCCATGTTAATGCACGACCAAATTGTTGACATCGTTCAATCCATACCATCATCCAATAAATATTTTTGGCGACGTACAAATGTAGTGCATCCCACTCTCGACCAATTGTATAAAAAAAAATTAAAATTCACAAACGACGTATAATTAGTTAAATACCACAGTATACGACCTTAATTTATAATTGATGTATATTGAAGATTAAAAATTAATTAAGTATAATATACATAAAAACCATATGTAAAATGTATTCCAATTAATCTCCATGACCATTTTATAATTACCTCTCACTTTCCTCAATCTACCTTTCCCCATCAGGTACTCCCCTTCGAATTTGTTAATGGAGTTGGGATCCCAAATGCGATCTACATGGATCTTTATTGCAAACTTAGGAAGATATTCACTAATGTACACCATGGTCTGGTATACCATATATCCATCCACCATAGAACCCTCAAGATGTGCTCTTTGTCTAACCAAAGCCTCCAAAAATTTCAAGTGCCTCTCAACCATCCACATTGACCTTGTGTGCACAGGTCCACACAATTCAATCTCCTCAACTTGGTGTATGAGGTAGTGTTCTTGTGCATTGAAAATGTTGAAGGTAGACACTTTTGCATTTCACACATTAAACAAGGATTTTTTCTCTTCTAATAATTTATATCTTCTTTATGTATTTCTTTAGATGACAACCATCTACAAGTGATTCAAGTAAAATATGCGAGGATTTAACAAAATATATATTACACAACAAAATCAAAAGAAATGGAAATTATAAGATGTATGCAATGAATTGAACAAAATCCTAGCTACTTACCTTATGTATTTCCAAGATCATATATAACTTGCTTGACATTGTTGTCAAAGTTGTCTAGGAGAGATAAGTGCAGAAGCGTCTTTTGCCTTCATAATTACAAAATGATCTTTTCATTATTTTTCCAAAAGTAGTAAACACAATACACTGAAAAATACATGCATTATACAAGTGTATATAATATACCAGAATAATTACCTTAATGAAGGTATGCCAATCATGCATTTTCATCCCTAACCCAAATTCACCTTTCTTTGTTATTATATTGTTTATGTTCGCAGCAAATCCTGTGAGAAATCAAATTTTTTGTATGACTTATTTTATAGCATTGCTTTGTTGCTTTGTTAATAACCAAGGAAGGGAACTTATATTAATTTGGTCTCCATTGCTATTTAATTGAATGACATTTTTCATTGCATGATTGGCTTCCTAAATGTCGCGACAAATTTTGACAATTTTTTCTTTGTCATGCCTTCCATCCAATATTTTCCATAACATTTATGTTATATTCTTTCCGATATGCATTTTATCAAACAAGTGTACAATTTGTAGCTGCTCATAGTAGGGCAACCTACTAAATTATCTGGGATAAATTTTCAGTCCCTGTGGAAGTCGACCATTAATGCCTTGATGACCTTCATGAAGCATATAAGTTAAACAAATTAACAATGACAATCATTGTCAATTACTTGACATGAGTAAACACAACACAATATAAAAATATAAATTCAAAACATATCATATATGATAGATAAACAATTTTATCCAATGTATAACCTTGACGATTAATTCTATTATATTCCAACTTCCATAGGCGAGGTGTCATTCTTCGTGGTTTTGATGTAGTCTCCTCTTTCCCATTGAAAAGATGTTTTTCAGTAGTTTGATACTTATGATTTCTATGGAGAAAGTGCCTATACTCATCAAACACTTGCCTTCCTAAACTTGTTGAATGACGAGATTTCATCTTTGGACCACAAATTGGACATGCAATTTTTTCCTTTGTTTGAAGACCTGCAAGATCATATATAATTGGATTAAATATGTCAATTTTTATAATTATATGTAATGAATAGATTATTTTAAAAATACGTATGATATCTACTTCATCAAATTAAATATTGTTAAAGTGCAGTTGAACATTATAACATACCACAAAAATGTGTTAGCCCTGGGGCATCATGAATTGTCCATACAAGCTTTGCATGGAATTAAAATTATCTTTTTCCTATTGGTCTAGAGGCGTCATACATAGTGATGCCATTCCATAACTTTAGTAACTCATCGATAAGAACCGATATATACATTCATATCTTTAACTTGGTACTTACCTAGTTGAATGAACATAAACATTTACATAGTGTTGTAACCATTTTACTGCAATATATATAAATTAATGTACATGACTATTGAATGAAAAAAATATGTCATTATGCAACAAATAAGACAAATGAGATGCTACTACGTTAAAGAAAATTGATGTAAACAAATGCCTGGAACAATCATTGACAACATTATGTGCTCCCTCTTTATTGACATCCATGGAGGAATGTTATTGTTGATAACAAAAACAGGCCACATTGAGTAAATAGATCTAAGCTCTCCAAATGGATTGACACCGTCGCTCCCAATGAAAGCCTAAGATTACGAGGTTCTTCTTTAAAAGTGTGGCCATTTTTCCTCCATGTCCCTAAATGTAGAACCATCCTTAGACATTCGAAGAATTTCATCTTCACTTCTATTCCATGCATGGTAATCCATAAATTGTGCTAAGCTTTCGCACCTAAATAATCATTGCATACGTGGAATAATGGGAATATAACTAAGAATCTTGTGAGGCACCTTTTTTGTTAGTTGATTTGTTGATATCTTGATATGACATTACGGGCATTCACATTTGCAAATTCATGTTGTTTATGATATATAATATGATCATTAGACATGCATCTATTGCTTGATACTCCATTTCAATATCTTTCATAATGCTAGATAAATCTTGGTATGAGTGAGGTAAAATATTTGATGGTGGTAACAAAATTCACCAATCAATCTACAACAAAAAATAATTTGTTAATATAAAGAATATTAATGGTACATATTTCATCCTTTATTTACTAGTGATGAACTAACAACAATTAAAAAAGATGAAAAAAGATGACATATATGACATACCTTAACATCCATGAGATTTCTATGTTTGATAAACCATTCATAACCTTCAAATTCAACAAAAACAATACAACAGAGAGAAGAGTTGTTTGGGAGCCTTCATAAAGGGGCTCATATGCCTTCTCAAGTACAGGTAAATCATGAACATCATCAAAGTCATCCTGCTCATCATGGTCAGCTCTACCACTAAATGTGTCATGGATCAAAGTATTCGTACTATCATCTTCAACTTTGTTTTTTGGTGCATGATCATCTTCTTCCATAGGATCATTAACTTCATCTTCGATATTCACAACTCCATGTTCGTCCACTTACAAAACCACATTCTCCGAGCCGTGATAATCCATATCATCTTCCCTAGGGTGCCCCATCTTTATAATGATACACACAAATAAACCATGATCATGATCAAGTGATTATATATATATATATAATGTTAAAACGATATAAAAATTTACAAATTCAATCAATATAAACACATATAATGAACAACTTACCAATGGAAGATAATCATGCCCCCCTTCAACATGACCATGCTGCCTACAATGTTTCTTAGCTATTGTGATTAAAAGTCATTTCGTCTTTAAGCCCTTGCAATTATTGCAAGGACAATAACATTTCCCATCACCCTTTCTTTTCAATCTAGCCCACAATCTATCAAGTGTCTCTTCATTTTGTTCTAGACTAATACTATCTGACATGATTTGTCTTTACCAAGCTTGACTATTTAGATCTTCAAAAAATATCAAACTCACACTCCAATAATTTTTATTCATAGACAGGTAACAAAATCTAATAATTCTGATATTTTACACCAAATTGTTTTGGCATGCAACCACCCCTGCAAAAGAGAAGATAGTCTGAAGTTAATGACCCCAAAAAACACTTTTAAATGCTAATTCCAAAACTTATTAAATTCTGATTTTACTATGATTTCCAACCGTTAAGACTCCTAAAATTAGAATATTGAACTTGATTGAAAACTTCTTACAATGATAGAGGTAGCGAGCTAGTAAGAGCAAGTGACCCATTCCTAAGGAGCAACAAGTCAGGATCATCATTGCTAATGTCAATATGGATTTATCCTTTTAGTTAAAGATGCAATGTGTCACTTCTTATGACAAGCTTATCCCTAGGGCCCTCAACATTGAGAGAGCCCTAATTGCACAAGGAAGCACACACTAGTAGAATTTGGAAAATAAATGACTAGGTGACTAAAATTTTTAGTCACAACAACTAAAAATGACTAAATTCTGCTTATTTTTTGCAACTCAGCTATAAATGAGTAAATGAATTACTAGTTTGGTCATTGATTAAAAATTATTTAGTCACAAAAATAAAAATGACTAAATAGTTAGTCATTTATTTAGTCAGAATCCATTTTAATAAATCATTTAAGAAATCAAGAATATAACCCGCCAAAATACTCTAAAACTTTAATAAACATACCCTAAAACTTTTGTGAAAATCTTATTTTCAGGCGTAGCCCACCAGAATGGAGTTTTCATTTTAATAAATATACTCTAAAACCTTCGTCAAAACATTATTTTCAAGCATAGACTGCCAAAATGGAGAAGTGTTTCTGTAAAGAATGACAGAGAATGGTGAGGAGATGTGCATGAAAGGAGGCATAGGATTCATTGCTGCTTATCTCATTCCTGCTCTGCTCAACAAATCTTACATTGTTCCCCCTACTATTTGTAATCTAGGTATTTACTTGACATATATTTGCATAATATCAAATTCCTTTAGAGGATTTTGAAGTATCAATGTATCCTATATAGGGTTTAGAATGATTTATTTTAATTAAAAAAATAAATAAATGATGTATTTCCCTATAATTAGATAATGTGGAGATCTCCCTAAATCTGCCCTAGCACACTATCCTCTTTGGCACTGTATTCATTACTCCAGCTACTAGGGTTTTGCATGTGACATCTTTAATATCTTCATGACCGTGGATTTTAAATAGATCTCAGTCTTTGCTTTAATCCTTTTCATGGTAACTCTTGAGTTCCATAATCCACCTTCAATCTCTTCTAAGAACGGTGTCTTAAGCTAGACTACATAGTATGCATATAAAGCAAGTCCTTCATACCTGCCATTGTTCCAAACCACCACTCACTTCCTTGCTTAAAATGTTGCATCCATAAGCACAATAGCATATTTTAAAATCATGGTTTCCAGTAATTGACCATTAAGGTCACCACTTTCATCATGAAGATACAATGAGATTTTTGTCTTCAAACTCAAGGCATTATGCAAGATAACATTGTGAATTGTTTGTTGTGTACAATTTGATTTTCTTGCACATTTACTGCTTTGTTAACTTCCTTTAAGACTGGGTATTGCACCCTCAGCTGCAATCTCAAACAACTCACTCACTATCACTTGAAGATTCCTTTCATGAGCATCCTTCTATAAAATCAAACTATGCCCTATAGACTGCCTACTTACTACAGGGAACTCATTGTTTCATAGTATTGTAGTTCTTAAGATCCTTCAACCTTATTGACACTACTTCACAGTCCACAAGGTATTATTCGCTATTCTCCCATCTTTGATGAGTCTCATAACACTGCTCAAACATGCAATCCACTACCTCCATTATACAATAAAGGCTAAGAAGAAACATTGAACCTATGATTACCACTGTTACTTCATTTGGACAATCATTCCCTGATTGCATTTTCCTTGTCTAACACTACCAAAAGCATTTGAAAAACCCTTAAGGTTAGCAAGGGGGTAAGGAAACTCATTGTTAAAATCTCCACTTTACTATGCATGGTTTGAACTTTATTATCTTGTCACTGCTCAGCCTCTTTTTGACTGCCACATCTCAAGTGACTGTCATTCTTCTTTCCATAGTTTGCATTTACAAATGTCACTAAGCTACATAGTGTGCTTGTTATTGGCTACAATCTTTAGATTGCAAGATTTTGTTATTACCTACAATGTCTCAATCTTTCTGGTATTGTAACCTCACTAATCCGTTATAGTATTATTTATGTTTCTACGGAGGCCTAGGGTTTGTACCCTAATCATGCTCTTACCAATGTGTCTGTTGGTATTAAAAAACAACCTTAAATCTTGGGTTAGAAAATTAGTTGTCTTAACAAAGTTGTGGTATGATCTTGGATTGTATCGTAGAGTGTGTGGGAAGCTTGTGTTTGATCATTAAGGTATGTAAACCTGATTAGGGAAATGTAGCCTATATATCATGGGTCTTGCTTTAATACTTTCCATATTGGTTATTAGTAGATCACATTATTATAGTTTGCGGTAACCCAAGATTGTATTCAAGTATGTAACAAACTTGGTTTGTAGTTTAAGCTATACACTTTTAAGTAACATTCATAAGGTTTAAAAAATCTTGATCACTCTCTAGAATAGCCCATTAAACATGGGTTGTGCTTGAATGCACTACATAATTGGTATAACACAACCACTCTGCATATCAACTAGAGTTATAGGCTCTTTATTGCAGAAAGAGGTAATCACTCTTCAATCATGCTATAATTACATCCTAACCTATTAAAATTGAGACAACCTGAATGCACCCAATGATGATTGACACCTACATTATACAACCTAAATTAACTACATTATATGAGTGCCTCCATTTCTATCACAACATAGCCACATTAAACTTGGGTCACACATGAATGCATCCTGTATTTGTTATAGCACAACTGTGCCACATGACCAATAGAGTTATGGATCACATATTTATAGTCACAAGAATCTATTCCTTGGTTGTGATCTTATGGTGATTCCACACAACAAAATCTGGACATGAAATTCTCAAAACCTTAAACCTCTAAAAATGAAATCTGATGAGATGTTGCTTTAAAATATGATTTTCAAACCTGGAACTACAAATCTGACTTCACAACTGAATTCTGCAAAAAGACAATGACTACCCTCAACCTGGCGATATCTTCTTGAATTTTTTTCTGATTTTTCCCAAGAAAATCGTCCTTAGTTCTCCACAAACTGTCTCAAGTAGAGAAAAACACTGTCACAATAAATCAGGTGCGAACTTACTTTTCTTTATGTCGGCCACAATTTTATTTTTTTCTATTTTTCATGTTTGTCAAAAATTTGACAAAAATAATAGCCAACATTTCAACTAACGTTGGGGATAAACTTTCAAAAAATTGAAAATTACACATCAAATTTTACAAGCACCCGACGATACATCAAATTATACATATTTCGTCAGACAGTTTTGTTGAATTTTGCAGTCAAATGAGTTAGTGAGATTTATAGGTTGAAGATAAAGTTGAGCAAGATTTGGAGCAAAGTTGTCAAATTGCAAAGTTGCAAATGTTGTCATTTAAAGTGCAAGATCACAGAAAGATCTCTACAAAATTGCATACAGGCTTCCAAAACTTGATAACTGGGATTTCAAGAGTGCAAACATAAAGGTGCATGATCTTGAAATTAGTTTTTTGAAACCCTAAAAGGACCCATTTTCCATTGAAGGTGAATGATTCCTCCATATCCCAAAAACAAAATTCGGTCTAGGTACACAACTTTTTATGCTCTAAAAACATCCCCCGTAGTTGCTATAACAGTTAAGTTGCATTTCTGGTTGTTATTAGCTTCTTATTTTGCATAATTGAAGTGATATGAGGCTTGGAAAAATTAGTGATCCATCATCTTGCACCAACCATTTTGGTGGATCCTATTTTCCACCTAAATCACTCGAATATATCTACATATGTCTAGAAACTTATATATCTACTAGATATAAAAAACTATATACCCGAATCAGTGATGCAACTGAGATTGGTTGAGAAGAAATCATCATGGTGAAAGGTGTTGCATCAGTCACATTTGGAGTAGACTGCAAAAGTAGAATAAAATCAAGAAATAAATTAGTATGTATTTAATTAATCACAGTTTAAATGATATGCATACAATAAAAAAGTTTTACATGTACAAAAAAATATACCAATGTGTGTAGGCCAAATTCAATGGCCAAAAGAGTGCCATGATGCACATATCTAATCTATTCCTCGGTCATCAACTGTTCAATTTGACTTAAATATACATTAGTAACATGTACTATTTGTTATAATAATTTTAAATGAAATGCAATATGAAATAAATTTAAAAGTTTTACCTTTACAAAAGATTACACTTGTTGCTCCTCATCTCCAATGATGGATGGAATTATATCTATTCCTCCCTCGCACATCTCTGCTACATCTGTAGTATGTACTAGTGCCTCATCTCCTCCAAGTGGCACATCATGCAACTCATACTTAGATGTGTCTAGGGGAGGCTCATATGTATCTCCCATAAGACCTAGACATATATGGCTACATGTACTACACTGATGAGGCACACAAATATGGTTAGATGATGATGTTGCACCAACATCAACTGAAGCACAAGGATTCTCAATATCAGGTAGCTAGGAAAAACTCTGACGACTCTGAAATCAAATGGCTAGTCAAAGAGTGTATGGACAAGAGACTATATGATGGGTCACATTAGCAACAAGGTCTGGATGGGGTGATGTAGGTTGGGGAGAAAGATGAAGAGGGTGGACATAGAGACCTTGCATCATACGTATTTCCCTAGGTCTATCTTGGGGCATGCCCATACCCACTCCCTAAAAATGCTTGAAATCAAAATAGTTGAAAATATAGAGGGACATCAAGATTATTGTTAGAATTATGAAAAACACAAGCCATGGGATCAAACAACAAAAAAAGACACCTTCAACACAAGAGATTTGCAAAACAATAATGTGCAATATTCTTGAACAAGAAAAAGCTACAAAATAAACCTCAAGAATCTATCAAATGGCATGATAATACAATGAGGGTTGAGTGCTATATAGGAGCAACCCTAAGTGGTAAAGGGATTAGATTAGGACAAGTGCCAACATCACATGCAATGAGATAGAATGATATAATAATAGCTCACTTTAATTAACATAGAAAAGAAATTAGTTAACTTAATAAAGAACTCTTAAGTTTAGCTTAAGTGCATGTGAATAAATTAGACTAATAATTAATTAAAGATTAATTATTATTAGCTAATGCATGATTAATCTAACACCCCCCTTAAGATGAACTTAAGGAGTAGCTAAAAGCCCTAAAAATAATGCATGATGGGTCCTAACAAATAAGGCATGGTAAGGTACCCATGTAAAAATAAAAGATCTCTCAAAATTAGAGAAAATGAGAAAAAAACACAGGAAAAATACTCTCCAAAAGAGAGAAAGGTGAATGAAGGATTGAAAAAGCCTCTAAATCAAGGTGAAAGATGAAGAATCCTCTAACCAAAATAATGTCCCAAAAAAGAGGAACATGTAGAACATCACTGAAGCATGAAGAAGCTGTAGACTACTATTGAATGATGATAAATATATTGCTGAAATGAAGAACCTCTAGAAACAAGAATGTAAGAGTGTCCATATGGTAAATGATCCATCTCAGTGAAACACATGTAACCAACCATTGATGTATGTTGCATCTAAAAAGTACATAGTAACAAGAACTAGATACATAGATCACTCCAAAATGAAAAACCAAGGAAGCATTAGCACCAATAGTAGAAACCCCCATAATGCTAAAAAGGGAGAGCCAAGAAAGGTACATTGAAACTATGTGAAAACAAGACGTGCATGTAAGAGAAACAACCTACAAAATAAAGGGTGTGCAAACTAAGGAACACATGCATGAGGAAAGAATCACTAGGATTCACTGCTATCATAGAAGGGACACTCACTTGAAAAAGGTGTGATGGAAAACCAAAGGAAAACATCAACCCCCCCCATGACACTTTATATCATAGTGCAAATACAAAAGACATGACAAGATGTGGAAATCCCCAAAAATAATACACTAGAATTGCACTTTATCTCAATGCATCTACACAAGAGAATGTGCATGAAAAAGATGCCTACAATGCCCAAATAGGATAAAATACTAGAAATACATGTAAAACAACTAAAAATGAGTCATCCCACACAAGCAAAATTTTTTCCAGGAGCTAAGACATCAAAGTAATTCACCAAATTATGAAAACACAAAAAAATGAATAAAATGCACCTGGAGAGAAATCTGAAAAAAATGCATGGATGGATATGAGGAGCTCTGAAAGACCATCCCAAAACTACTAGACTCATGAAACATGGGGAAACAAGTCAAAAGTTATGATCCTGAGACCGAAAACAACACCTCTAACTTCAACAGGTTGTAGAATGCACTAGTAGCAAAAAATAGTGATGAGACCCACACCACTGGAAAGCTGGAAGAACCAACTTTCTGATAATATCTCGTTCATCAAAATTTCACATCGTATGCCCAAGTTATGGCCAAAAGAAAAAAACCTCTTTAGGGCACAAAGGGGTCTTGAAGGGGCTTTGCACAAGCATTCATACGACTAATGTTAGGATGACGTCATGTTGACATTAGTGGAATATTTTGAGAATATTCTTTCCTTTCAAAAAAAATCCAATGCCTAGGGAAAATTCGGTTGTCGATAAATGCCAAATTCTATCAGAATATTCACTGTACAAATGTCAAAATATTTTCAAATATTCTATTGATTGAGAAATTGAAGGGAACCAAAAAAAACCTATCGAAAAAGTAAAGTCAGCTACCGGGAAATTGAAGTCATTGACAAAATAAGTTGGCTGCAAGGAGCTTTGGAAGTTGTTGATGGTTGGCATGAAAGCTGCCACATTTAAAACCTGCCTTTTTTAATTTTATTATTTTTATTAAAAAGATAAAAAATAAATAATTTTTTAAAAATATTCTTTTTAATTTGTTTTGAAATTGCCATACTTGGTCGTACAGGGGCCATACAACCCCTATACCAAAAATATTGCCTCAGAAACACCCGATGGTGAAATAGGGAAAATTTATAGTCAAAATTCATTGAATCGATCTCCTAAATCCAACAATGAGGTCCTTTTTGCACCAAAATGCTCTGAAATCATAGCTACCCTTTAGATTCAAAAAAAGGCAACCGCTTCAAACCCTCATAGATGTGACTTCAGGAGTCCAAATTAGGCCAAGCAAAAGGTAAATTTGAATTTATTGACAACTTTGAATCCAATGTTGAGGACCTTTTAGTGCCAAAAAGCACCTAATTTCCCACCTCCAAAAATTACAAAAGAAGCAATGGAGAATTCAGATATGAAGCCTATAACCGTTATTGAAGGAAAAAATCTCATAAATCGAGAAGGGGTTTGCTGAATCCACACTTTGATACCATGTTAGTATTATGAAAAATGTGATCCATAAGATCAAAAAATGAAAAAAGAGACCTTCCATGGAAGAGATCTGCAAACAAAGAATTGCTATATTCCTCAACAAGAAAAAGCTACAAAAGAACCTCAAGAAACTTCAAGGAAAACAAGAGTCCTCAAAGGTTGAGAGTTTGAGAGAGTAAAAGAGATAATACAATTAGGGTTAAGTGCTATATAGGAGCAACCCTAAATGGTAAAGGGATTAGGCCATGACAAGTGTCAACATCACATGCGATGAGACATAATGATCTAATAATATCTCACTTCAGTTAACATAGAAAATAACTTAGTTAACTTAATAAAGAACTCCTAAGTATAGCTTAAGTTCATGAGAATAAATTAGACTAATATTTAATTAAAAATTAATTATTTATTAGCTAATGCATGATTTCTCTAACAATTGTTGTTGGGTGGTTTATCAAACACCATCCACCAACAATCCCAAAAGTTTGCAACTATGCTATGATGGGTGCACCATTTTATGGAAATTTTGGTTTGTGTAAACCAACACATTGTCCTGTTTTTGGGTTCACAAAATGTTGGGCTAAATCAGCTTTAGATATTTCTAATTTTTTAATTTCATCATACCCCAACTAGTGATTTCCCTATTATGACTGATTATGGCCTTTATATTAGTTGTGACTAATTGAAAATGATGGTGGTTATGGTATCTCTCAGTAATGTTTCTCAATTTAGTAATATTTATTTCAATTAGATCCTAAATTGAAGGAGGGTTTGGTGGAGGAGGGTTTGCTAAATCACCTTGTTATACTAGATATCCATTTTCTCTTTTCTCACCACACACAATCATTGAAAAAATGATTTAAATCTTGCCTTTTTTAATTTATACAGTAAAAAATAGATATCCATTTTTGACAAACGAATATCCGTTTCGTAGCACTTTAATTTTTAAAAATATGACATGATATAATATTAATATATATTAATAATAAATTATTCAATTAATATATATTAATGATAATCAATTAATATATTAATGATAATTATATAATAATATGTATTAATAATATATATTATATATTAATGTTATAATATATGAATATATATTAATATTTTTTTTTTGATGTGCAAGGTAACCTCTATTACTATTAAAAATTCTAGTACAAACATCTACATAGCAGGAGATATGGAGAAAATATATATTATAATATATAATATATATAAATATAATATATTAATATTAATAATATAATATATTAATATTAATAATATAATATATATAATATTAATATATAATATTAATATATAATATTATCATATATATAATAAGATATTAATATTATATATATGAAATATTAATAATATATATAATATATATAAGATATAATTATATAATATATATAATAAATAACATTATATAATGCATATAATATTATAATATTATATAATATATATAATATACTATGTGTATAATATATATAATATTAATATATGTAATATATCATATATCAATATATAATATATATTATAAAATTAATATAATATATAATATTATAATATATATTTTTTTAAACTGTAGGAATTGGGTAGCACGACCCCATATAAACTGCAGTGTGCCTGGTAAACTTTTTAATGTGACTGGCGGCGCTGGTGCAACACGACCTTCGGTACCACGGGGGTGGGGGAGACTAGACCTCGTGACCAACCTCCTGCAACAGGAAAGATTTAGCCAACCGAGCTAGGGCCCCAACCCTAATATTATAATATTATTATATATTATATAATATATTATATAATATATTATATAATATATTATACTATAATAATATATTATACTTGTAATCACTTTTGTAGACATTGGATTATTTAAATATTCCATTTAAATAGTCTAATTTGGTCTTGAGATTTTTAATCCTTTAAGGGTGAAGGTTGTACTTTTATTCAAAGTCTTATTAAAAGATTTTGATTAAAAAGAGAAATTCAAGTTCTTTTATCCTTCAAACACTATCTTTCCATGCCAAAAGCAAAGAAAAATGGAGGTCTAAATCACATCAAAAAGGGAAAGTCACTTAAGTTCCATAAAGACAATCAATAGGAAAAGACAAATTTTCATGTGCTTGAAGAGAGAAATAAAGGGAGAAACCTTAATAATGTCCAAGTTTCATAAATAAGAGTCGAGCATCTAGGGTTTCAAACTGTTTGAACACTATCTAAATAGAGGTTAAAAGATATGCATGGCAGTCAAGATTATGAAGAACACTATTATGGGAGGAGAACGTGGAGTTTCAACTCTTTTTCTGCATGCTCATCTTCAAGACTTTCAGATATGGACGTAGTTTTCTTTGCTTTTTAGACTCATGAGGTTTAAAGCCATTATTTTGAGAAGATGCATGTGAAAATCTGTTTGTTAAGAGAAGTTGAGCTCTTGAGAAGGTAGTTTAGTCCTTGAAGACTACTCCTTCCCACCCATGTAAATGCATGCAAATGTGCATGCTAGTTTGAGGGGATGCATATGGGGAAACAAACTCTTAGAGCAAGTAATAGATGACAGATTTGAAGTCAAAGGTTTAAATGTTTGAGGGACAGTCCTTTTGATTGCATGGAAAAAGTGTTGCTAGCTTTTAAATCTATTTGGAAGATGAATGAAGTCATGAGCTCTTGCACAAAGTTTAGTTTATGACTGTCAAACCTTATGGAAAAGGGTAGAAAAATACAAAGCTAAGGGCGGATTGTAGATGAGGTGAAGATGAAAGTGATATTTCCAACACATAGGAGCAACGGATTCAGACATAAAGTATATAAGAGATTGACTGTGGATGATAGTAAGTTGGTTAAAAGAGGATAGCACAATCTAGGTCAAGCACAATCATTTGTTATTTATAACATTAAGTGTGACAGTCTTCCACACAAAGATATGAGTCATGACTCATAATCATGCCGAAATATCAAGGACTATACAAAAGTTTAATCAAAGTTTGATCAAAGGAAAAAACATATGAATAAGAGTATACAAATGATAAATGATGAGGAAACCCATATTTCATAAGGATAGTGCAGTCCAAGAATAAATGAGAACATTATTCATTGTAGAAGATTGGATAGTACTTAAGTCCAATGAAATGGCGAAAGTATTACAATGGTAAAGAAATCATAAGGTGCTAACAAGGAGGAAAGTCCATACCTTGAGAGGGTTATCATGACAGTCCCCATGAGCAGTAAATGATAAGAAGCAGACCTAAAGTGGTAAATTTAAAAACCATGATAAGGTAGCATTGTCAATTAATAAGGACGTAACTCTAGAAGAGTTGCAGTCAACAGAGCATTAGGAGGAAATATTCAGGAGAAGAGGACAGTCCCTTGATTACATGTATAGATAGTCTTTTAAGGTGCATTTAATCAAAGTTTGAAAGAAGGGAACTTGAGGGACAATCATGGATTTATGACTATGCAAGCTATGAAGAGGGTTTCTCAATGATCATGACAATAAGACTATGCTTAAGGAATTTACAGTTAGAGTATGTCATGGTATAACTGATTAGTGCTATTGACCTAAGTAAGAATGTAAGGGTAGCAGTCTTTATGATTGAAGTAAAGTATAGAGGTAGTCACCTTGTCACAAGGGTTTGTAGGGTCAGTCATTAGAGTTTCCTATAAACCTAAGAAGGAAGTTATTGTTGGTGTAATTAATTATTTAATTACACTTTAGCATAAGTTTACTTAGGCTTTATTTAATTCCTAAGTTATAGGTTTTATCCTTATCTTGTTGAGCTATCTTGTTGCTCAAGATAAGATTAGGTTTTTGCATCTTTGCTTTTTTAAAGAAAATTATCTCTTGTAATTATTTGTACTTCGAATATATCAATTTGCACATCTTTTGCAAATCTTTTCTTTTTCTTTTTTCTCTTCTATGGAAGGTGATTTTTCTAGTTTGCAATCAGATCTTGGTTTCTAACATGGTATCAGAGCCTCGATTTACAACCCCTTCTCAGCTTTTTTGGAGGAACACATTGTAGAGCTCGTTCGAGGTCCCTCGAGGGTTTCATTCCTTGAGCATCTTTATGCAGCATCTTGGATCAAATTGGGGTTTTTCGTTGGATTCAGAGTGCTGGAAAAAGTCAGAAATGACTTTTATTTCATTCATTTTTGTCACCATTTGCCAGATCTGCGAGGGTTTCAGGCTTGGTGATTTTTCTGATAGATCTGGGGGTCACCTAATTTTCGGAGCACTTTGGGCCCAAACGGAACTCGCCGTTGGATTCACAGTGCCCAGAAACCCCTATTTTGATATAAAATACATCCAATTTGGACACAATCGTCTGGAGAGGCAAAAATTTTTTGCCCAAGGGTCGTACGACCCCCAGGCACAGTCCTCGAGGCATGAAATTCAAAAAAATAAAATAAAATAAAAAAATCCGCACATGTTTTGCGCGCTAGTTCATTTTCCCACCACCGCCACTGCTCTGCCAGGCGGCCACTAGCAGACCACCCACCAGCCACCGCCACCAGTGGCTCCCTCTTTTTACACCGCTGCTCCACTCACTAGCCCATGGGGGCTCTGCTAGGGACATATGGGCGACCGAGCACCCAACTCTACTCCTCACTAGGCTTTTAGCCCCCTGCCCTGGTCACATGGGTGACCAGGAGCTCGGCCCCAAGAGCTTTCCGCCAGCCCCCTGGTTTTCCCAAGAGACCAAGGCCGAATTTTTTTGCCCTTGAGGGCTTATTGGAGTCTACTTGTGCAATTTGGAGCTGTTTTCACCAAATTGGGTGTAACTTTCACATACGGCTTCTTTTTTTGCAAATAAGATATCACTAGAAAGCTATTTCTGAGATCTACACAATGGTGCATCTATGGTTTTTTGGTTTTTCCTTTTTGATGGTTTTTTTTCCTCGGAAGTCAGATGTTGCCTTTTTCACTCCGAAGGGCATATTTTTTGACTCGGTGATCCATTTTTCGTCATTCTTGCGACGTTGGAAAGCTGATTCAGTCCTCTACACAGATCTGAGGTCTATTTTATTTTTCTATTTATGCATATTTAGGATGCTCTCCTTTTACAATCGTTGAGTTATTGTAATAAATGAACTAAGATAAAGTTCCATCAGGGGGGTTTCTTGCATAATAATCTAATTAGAGTGTGCATGCACTTTGATCTCCATATCTATTTTGATTTGTTGGTAGCTCATATGGGTTATTTGGTTTCCTATTTTCTTTTGGCCACTTTCTTGCTATTGCTTGACACATATCATATTCATTGGTTCACACTTTAGATTGAGAGCCTATGGTTAATGATCCACATTGGATCCATCTCAGTTTGAGGGCCATGTTTTTATGGTTAATGTTCCAGAGTCTATTTTTTGGTACTCCTTCCCATGGAAGAGTTTCAGCCACAGTTTGGCATCGGCATCGAGATACACGGTTTCCAGATTTGTCATCATTATGGGTTCATTCATCCTTTCATCTATTGTTGCTTATAGATTCCAGGGTTGATCTAGTATGTGAGTTTCCAGTGTTCCTTGGCATCAGGTCTGCTGTTGCATTTGTGATTCTGATATGGTATTTTGCAAACAAAAGTATCTTTCCTTGCTTGCTGGATTTGGGGTTCCAGTGTTGCTTCATCAGAGTTCTTTCAGTGCTTCTTTGCAGCAGTTTATCTCTCTGAGGGGGGGTTTTTCCCACTAGGTTTTCTCTCTGTGCATTTGTACATGAGTACCTGATCAAGCCTTGTTGCCGGGACTCATATTTGCATAATAATCTACTTCTCCCTAAGTTGCACTTATGGGGGGGTGTTGGTGTAATTAATTATTTAATTACACTTTAGCATAAGTTTACTTAGGCTTTATTTAATTCCTAAGTTATAGGTTTTATCCTTATCTTGTTGAGCTATCTTTTTGCTCAAGATAAGATTAGGTTTTTGCATCTTTGCTTTTATAAAGCAAATTATCTCTTGTAATTATTTGTACTTCGAATATATCAATTTGCACATCTTTTGCAAATCTTTGCTTTTTCATTTTTCTCTTATGTGGAAGGTGATTTTTCTGGTTTGCAATCAGATCTTGGTTTCTAATAGTTATTTCTATCAAAGCACGACAGTCACTGCAAGAAAAAAGGACCAGTGTCAAGTAAATTTACAAAAGATAGATGACTATCACCAAGCAAAGAAGACAATCATGTCTTAGGGGGCAGTGCTCTCATCAAAAGAAAGCAAGTTCACCATAGTCATCTCAAGGACTTGAGTATTAGGTCGTGACAGTCCCATGAATGCAAACAATAAAGTGAGCAACAAAGGAACCAACGACAAGGCCATACATTATAATGAAGTTTGGAGACTAAGAAGGGGTAGTAGACTTAAAAGTTGAAAATGACTTGCAGAATCAAAAAATGTTCGACTTGACTTCAATTTCAAGAGAGATCATTGAGTAGTTGTGAAAATAAAAATGTTTTGGAGAGTGAGAGTGATGGTAATATGGCAATTGCAAAAGAATCAATTCTATGATAAGGAATGACATTGATGACAATTAAGAAGTCACTAAAAGGAAAAGGCAGCCTTGGATAGTTTAGAAGGAAAATTTTCAAACAAAGAGCTAAATCAACAATACAAGGTCAAACAACATAATGCAAGTAATGCAAGGAAGAAAACGCTAGGCAAAAATTACAAGAAGCTTGCAAATTGAAAGTGAGATAGATTATAATCATGGCCATTCAATGAATAGGATAGTCATAACCAAGTTCAGAGGAAAGGAAAGGACCATGAAGACAGATTCCATGCAAAGGTCACAGTATAAGTTCTTAGTTTCTCTTCAAGGATCAGAATTTGAGGCTAAGGCAACAACAGAGGCACTTATTATAATAAGAAAGGGAATTCCATCAATAAAATATAGTTAGGTAGAAAGTTAATAGTTCCACATCAGGGTGAGCACTTTGTTTTAGTGCTGGTATGATCTTAAGGGATAGAACAATCATTTGAAATTGATGTCAAGAGGAATGTGCATAGATAGTAGGGTAGTCTACTATACTGTTATGATAAAGAATTTGTAAAATGAAAGAGCTAAAAGATAAAGGGGAATGTAAACCTTTGAAGGACTAGTCATCTCAAGACAACTCACATACAAATTATTATGCATGAGTTTTCTCAAGCTGAGGAGATTTTAGGGTATGTGCAGGATCATGATGGGCCCAAAAGTGGCAATATGATGGGTATATATAGGGTATGTGGCTAATGACTTTTTTTTACCCAAAATTGATGAAACAAAAAGGGTTTTTAAAGGAGATTCTTAGCTTTCCACCAATATAAATTATGATTAATTTTGAATTTAATAAATAATTATTATTTATTTTCTATTTGAATAATGACTAAAGTCCTGATTGATAGGTTGATTGAAAAACATCTATAGCTTTCAAACGGTATCATATTTTTTGAATCCAAAACATGCATCACATTCTATGCTTTGCATACTATAGGATTAAAAAAAGAAAAATTGAATTTCATGAAGTTTTGACCAAGTTAAGGTGGTCAAACATACAAATTTTTATATTTTTCAAAATTTGTAATAAAAATTCATAATTAATTATTTACTTGGAAAAAATTACAAATAAATATGCATCACATCGGGACATGACTCCTCTACCTATATCTAAAATCTTATAAAAAAATATTATCATTTTATTGTGGTTAGGGTGGTCAGACAGACACCTACTTCTTATTTTTTCCCTGAAATTTAAGTACCATTGCATTGAAATTTCAAATTTTCACCAAATAGATTTTCTTTTTTTAAAAAAATAAACCTAGTAGTTTAGAAACTACATTCAATTTGCTATAGATTATATTCTTACACATTTTAAAAATAATATAGATAACTTA
This sequence comes from Sequoia sempervirens, assembly GCA_007258455.2. NCBI lineage: Eukaryota > Viridiplantae > Streptophyta > Pinopsida > Cupressales > Cupressaceae > Sequoia > Sequoia sempervirens. The sequence continues at coordinate 103,602,905 of VDFB02000008.1, read as the reverse complement.
TTCAAATTTTTATGTCAAGTTGCCTAACTTTGATTTTTCTGAATTTTTTGCCACTTAAGGGCCTATTTTTTCCATGATGATCCTGCACATGCCCTTTAGTAACTTTTTTTTTCTCAGTTTTGGTGCACTTATAGGTAGTTTAGGCTTATTTTAAAAGATCACATGATTATAGTTGAAGTTAAAAGGAGTTTAAAACTTGAAATCATGCAAATGGGTCAGTTTAGAGACCTTAAATTAAGGCTTTTTGGCCTTACACGCCCAACACTTTGAACATCATGCAAAGATTAATTAAAGGCCTTAAAAGGAGGAAATTTAGGGTATATACAATAGTCCTACAATATTTTTGAAACCCCACATGGTTTTACCATCACTCAAGGAGAGTTTTGCATGCAAAATTAGTTAGTTTGGAGCATTTTCAACCCCTTTCTTGCATGCTTTTCAATCTTGCACGACCAAAAAAGCATATTTCACATGCACAAATCAAGGAGATAAACTTCTTTAACAAGAAAGGGACAATGAGTTCAACAAGGAGACTCTTCCACTTCATTGAGGTTCACCTTCTAGCCTTCTTTCTCTTAATTTTCTCTTTATATGCAAAGGCCTAGACCTGATTGTGGGGGTACTTTTCTTCTTGCTTGTTACACACACAAAATATATGGTATTGTAACTCAGATTTAGTTGTTTGAAGGAATTTCTCAATGTTCTTTGTACAAAATTCCTTTATGATTCAATAAAGTACAAAAGTTCCTTCTAGTTTTATTTTTAGTTCTCATTATTATTGTATGATTGCAAAACAATTACTGTGATTTAATCAAGTAAATCCTTTGATTCTTGTCCATCTTTGCAATGATTGAACAAGTTATTTCATGATTAGTGCAAGTTATATGTTGTGTTTAGATCCTTTTCAGTAGTTTGTAGTTGTGAAACTTTTCTTTCCATCATACAAATGCTAAGGTCAACCACCTCCATATGAAATATTCATGTACTTCATGTCCCGAATCAAGTTGTAAATAGGTTAACCTCTTTGTTGAAGCAAATTGTGAGTTAGTGCAGTAGTTTAAACTCTCATCCATTAATGGTGTATCACCTCGTAGAATTAAATCTACATTTCCAAAGCATCCTTCTTCCTTTTTCCCATCAAATCCATTAGTTTCTAGGAGATCTAAAGGGAAACTGGCCTATTATCTAGAGGTTCATTCTCACAGTAGGTTACCCATAACCTGAGTTTGATCCCATGTTGCATAGGATTGTTGAGTTTCACACTTAGCTAAAGGGCACAATCCTTTGTGACAACAATACTATTAAAATATATAATAATATATTATATTGTTATAATATATACATGTGTTTGGTCTTAAAAAAATTGTAAGCTTGTAATAATGGATATCCATTTTTTACAAATTGGATATACTTTTTTAAGAAGTGGATATCTGTTAATAACATATATCCATTTTTCTTTGGTGTTTACCTTAGCAAATGTACTTTTAACCAACCTAGCCAAAATGTCAAATGTGAATTCCATGATTTTCACTTCCTCTACTTGCATTTTTTTATTGCATCTCCATTTTTTGGCCCCCCATGATCCTGCATAGACTCATATGCGTAGATACAACAAGTAAACGACTATAAATTCTCCACATTTCTCTTCTATGGTAAGCTACATATAATTGAAAGATACATCAATTTGAGGAAATTAGACATAGATAGGGTTTTACTCTTTTTTCCCCATAATTTTGTGGAATCAAATTGCAGTAGATTAGGATTTGAAGATGGTGTTTTGCAGGTTTATTTTGTGGCATATGAGATGAGGAGAAAATTGGGAATGAGGGTTTGATGGGGCATGGGGGATATTCATTTCCTTTTGATGATATGTTGGATTTTTTGGAGGATGAGAAAAGAATGGATATGAGGTTTTCTATTACTCCAACAAGATCTAAAGCCACTATTTCTTTGGAACCATCACCATCACCAACTGTAGGAGGAGCTTCTAATAACTATATTGAGCATACTATATCAAAGCTGGATACCTTGGCATGCATAGCCATTAAGTATGGAGTCGAGGTAAAAATTCACATATCCATCAAATATTCTAAATTTTTTGAATCACCCATTTTTTAATCCATTTCAAGAGTTAAACCACTTTATTGACTAGTTTTGTAATTTTTTTGTTTTCACAAAATGATTTCCAAGATATGCTTCACATTGTACCCGATAGCATATTTTCTAGTTTTTTATGAATGGCTAAGGGTTTCTATCTATTATTCATGATTTTAAGAGTTCTATTATTTATTTTGCATATTATCTTGTTTGATTGCCTCGTGAGAAAAAAATCTCACAAGTTTTCTACATTTTTTGAAATCTTCTTGTGGGTTGTTTCACTATGTTTCATTGGTCTGGTGGGTCATGTTGCAGTCTCCAACAGATGGATTTTTATTAAAACCCTTTCATTATCACTCAATGGCTACTAACCCTTTCAATATATGCTAAAAATTTGGCTTCTTTTCATATATGAAGCTACTAAGTCTAAAACTTTGATATTTTTAGATCTACTTATTTAACGTGAATAGATAGAAACAACAATAGTATGGAGATTGGTTTTGGTTCTTGTCATTTTTTTTGAAATTTTTTTGCTTGCATTTTGTTTTCTAATATTTTTATGCAAACTTTGACCATTTTTTCTTGACATCATTGATAGCATGATACAATTTGTGTAAATATTGAGGTAATTGTGTTCTCTTGAGGTAGCTTTAGAAGCTATTTGTACTTTATTGGACACTCACACCATAGAATTGGAGACTAATGTATATCCATCTTTAGATGAACTCACATCTAAGGTAATTTTATGCTTTACATATGTGCTATTCTCTAATGGGTTCTTACTTACCCTCCTTATCTTTCTCTAGAAAAAATTTGCAACTGTTATGAACCTTATTTGATAACATTTATGATATTTAAAATTGTGCATTTTAGTTAGTGGAATCCTTTAGGATTTCTTCCATGTGACCCATTGAGATGAATTTTGTAGATCCATTCAGGGCATTTTGTGGGTGAAATTATCTCATCTACAATAGACAAAAGAGCTTGAATGGAAAAATAACATAAATAGAACCTTATCTAGTAGACTAGTGCATGTTTTTGGATTAAATGTCTTTTGCAAAGGTGTGAACACTATCTTTAGATCAAGACAGTGCCTTTCTTGCCTTAGATTTGGCCTTAGTTTGTATTCACATTCCCTCAAAAAGAAAATATTTTTCTATCCTATTACTATTTTATACTATTTTCAATAATATTACATCATACTTTTAAGTGATCTTTTCAATAGTTTTTTTAGAAGTTTCAACTTGTAGTATTCAACCGTTTTAGGATTCACTTATATAGCAATGATTTTATGCATTACATGAGATCCAACTTTATAGTATTGTAACTCTGACATACATTTACATCTATTATTTATTGTCATTTTCAGATTTGTGTTTTATTTCATCTTTATATATTCTAACTATTAAATCAACTACAACAGGCTTTAATTTGGGCTCCTAATAGTAGTATCATAGTCACTTTATTTACAATATGATTTAAGTCATAGTTTATTGAAAGTCACATTATGGAGGCCTTTCAAAACTTGGCACCTTAAGAATTAGTGACTTTTGAATGAATACAGTTATAATCTACAAATGAATTATAAGGCTTACCCTTTAGTAATTGGTATATATTTACAACATGATAGGTTTTTAAAATTACTCTTATTTTTTCAAATACATGATCATTTTTTTCTAAAAGGAATCTTTTCGTATACAAAGTAATCATATTATATAATTGATATACATTCAAGATATATAGTGAGTATTAGGTTCTAATAGAGTAACATTGTTTTTGATATGGTAAGTAGTATTTATAGGGTGTTATACCTATTGGAAATATGTGCCTCAAACAATACAAGCTGAAACCTCCATTAGAGCCAAGTCAGTGTGACATCTTCATTGTCTGGCCGACTAGCAGTTTGATTCATTCTGTTTTGAACAGGGCGCTGTGACCTAGCTTCTGTCTTGCCGAAAGGTTCACTTTGGTCTATCGCTGTGACATAGTGTTTTCACTATGATCTCTTAGTGCTCGGGAGACCTTTGGCCGAAAGGCCATTCAATCATGTATTGGGGAGACTCTTGGCGACCATGATCTTTGGTGTAACATGGCGGCTCGGTGAAGAGTCTCAGTGAAAGCTAATGTCTCGCTGACAGGAATACTGTTGGTGTCTTTGCCATAACATATGGCTCGGTGAGAAGTCCCAGCGAACAAAGAAGGTCATGCCAATGGGGACACTTCCAAATGTTCATCGGAGTGACTCTTGAAGACAAGTGGTGGTGTCGGTGTAACTTAAAGATTCCGGTATGAGATCTTAGCGATAGTTGAAAGTCTTGCCGACAAGGATACACTCGAGGGTCATCAGTGTAACACGGTGGTTTCGGTAAGAAGTCCCAGAGCTTTGGTGAGTCTTGCCGATGACGAAGAGTCTTCGGGATAGCTTAGAGATCTCAGAGTAAAGTCTTAGCGAAGGGCAATGTCTTGGCGACAGATGAACACTTCGGGGTAACCTTTATGTCTTGGTATCAACTCTCGGTGAAAGATGTGAGTCTTGCCGACTTCTACTTGGTGCTCGGTATGTTTGGGGACTTCGGTATAGCCTTTGGTGACTTGCTATGATCTCCTGGTGAATGCAATTGGTCTGGGCGACTGCTTGGTGACTCGGTGTAACTCATGAAGCTCAATAGAACATCTTAGCAATAACAAAGACTCTTGGTGACATCAGTATGAAGGATATGCAGCATTGGCGAGACACTGTTAGTGTCTCACCGAGATGCCAGTACAGTGTGAATTCTGTTGACTGAGTAAGACTATCTGATGTGGCATCTCGTGGATGAATAGGAGGAGCCGAATGGGAAGAGTTGGAAGATAGTTAGTTGCGACGGTTCTATGAGGTAGTTCTACAGACAGAGTTCAACATGGATATATTCAGAGATTGCTGATGGTGATCGGTTGGTTGGTTCAAAAGATTGTTGCGTGATTGAAGCAGTGGAAGAATTCTATTCTGTGGACTGTAATTGTGAAGGTTCCTGTGTAATTTTTTGTAAATGGTGAATGATACTGTATAATGACACCATAAAGATAAGTCTAGAATTTGTATGTAATTTCTGTTACTGTAATACAAAGTGATTTCTCTTGGTGTCGTGGGTTTTTCTCCCGTAAGGGTTTTTCCACGTATATCTGGTGTTCTTGTGTGATTGTCAAAACTCTGTTTCTGTAATCTATTTCTTAGTGCATATTAACTTGATTTTAATTGTAAAATTTAAAAGTACATCTACATTCTTTCTTGAGGTATTGATGTTAGGAGAATTGTTTCCGCATCTAATTTTCCTTACAAGTGGTATCAGAGCTTGGCCAGTTGTGTTATCCTTGTGGGTACATTGGGTTTTTTGAGTCAATTTTGTTCAGTGGGAGTCTTGTAGAAATTGTTATTTCTGATTATAGGTTGAGATGGCTTGTACATCTGGAAATTTTGAAATAGAGAAATTCAATGGCAGTAACTTTGAGTTGTGGAAACTCAAGATGGAGGTCTTTTTGTTGACCGCGATCTTTGGATTGTTGTGGCTGGAGTGAAACCTACAGGCATGAAGCAAGAAGATTGGGACCTTGCAGATAGGAAGTCTAAGGGGCTGATAAGGCTCTGTTTGGTAGACTCAGTTCTTCTCAATGTGCATGAAGAGAAGACTACATCTTCCTTGTGGAAGAGACTGGCGTCTATTTATTAGGGGAAGTCCTTGGTGAATAAACTATTCCTGAGGAAGAAACTATACTCTTTGAGAATGCAAGAAGGAGGGTCTATAGCTGATCATTTGAACTTTAATATGCTGCTTGCTCAATTAACATCTGCTGGTGTGAAGACTAAAGAAGAGGATCACTATATGCTTCTATTGTGTTCTTTGCCGGACTCATGGGATCATCTAGTGATGGCGATTGGGAGTACAACATCTAGTTTCAAGATGGAAGATGTTGTTGCATCTTTGCTATCAGAAGAGATGAGAAGGAAATATTCTAAGATGGCGAAGAAAGCTCTTGCTATCAGAGGAAGACCGAAGGAGAAAGGTAAGAAGAAGGACAAGAAGTCCAAATTGAAATCAGAGGGGAGATCAAAGTCTCCTGGAAAAAAGTCCAAGGTGAAGTGCTGGATCTGTGGGCAACCTAGTCATGTCCGAAAGGATTGTAAAGAGGATAAAAGAAGAAGAAGGGCTCTTCTGATAATGGTTCTTATCATAGTGATGGTGACACCTTCATTGCAGCCTTGGCTACATAGGCATTAGATGATGTCTGGCTGATTGATTCTGGAGCATCATTCTACATGACATCTCATAGAGAGTGGTTCACAAAGTATGAAGAATACGATGGTGGAAAGGTGTACTTGGTGAGTGATTCAAATTTGGAGATTGTTGGCCATGGAAGAGTTAGAATACAATTCCCTGATGGCAGAGTGAAGGGGATAAATAATGTTATGCATATACCAGGTCTGGCTCGAAACTTACTTTTTGTAAGTATGTTGAATGATATCAGAGTGCAAGTTACGTTCTCTGGAAATGGCTACAAGATGACCAGAGGTTCAATGGTGCTGGCTAGAGGTGCTCGGATTGGTACCCTGTACAAGTTAGATGCACAGGCTATTCAATGTAACAGTGTCTCTGGAAAGTCACTGAAAGCTGCTCATGGAGGTAAAGAGGGAAATGTCCCTAATTATGTAAACTCTATGGAAGCAAAACTTCTTATAGAGAAGATTATGCTTTGGCATCATAGGTTAGGCCACATAGGAGAGAAAAGTTTAAAAACTTTGAAGAAAAAAAACCTGGTTGAGGGGCTTAAAGATTGTAATCTTGAATTTGAATTCTATGAACACTGTATATGTGGAAAGCAGCACCATGTTTCATTTTATTCCAGTTCTCATAAATCTTCTAGTTTGCTAGATTATATTCATTCGGATGTATTTGGTCCAGTGGATGTTTCTTCTTTGTCTATTTAAATCAAGATACTATCTGTCGTTCATTGATGATTATTCAAGAAGAGCATTTGTTTATTTTTTGAAAAGTAAATCAGAAGTGTTCAGTCGATTTAAGGAATTTAAGAACCTTGTAGAAAATCAGACTGGTAGAAAAATAAAATGCTTAAGGAATAATAATGGCGGTGAATTATGTTCTGATGAATTTGAAAGATACTATAAAGACCATGGAATTAAAAGACACAAGAATACACCTTATACTCCACAGCAGAATGGAATTGCAGAAAGGTTCAATAGGATAGTGATGGAGAGAGCACAAAGTATGCTCAGTAGTGCTGACTTGGAGGAGAAATTTTGGGCTGAGGCTGTATCTACTGCATGTTATTTAATTAATCATTCTCCAAATTCTGCTCTTGTTGAGAATACACCCTTGGAAGCGTGGTCTGGTAAGAAGCCCTCTCTTAGACATGTTCATGTTTTTGGATGAAGCATATTCTCATGTGTCGGATGTGAAAAGATCTAAATTGGAGAACGAGGCTGTCAAGTGTATTTTTATTGGCTATAGTGTTGTCATAAAAGGATACAAGCTTTGGAATCCTGATACAAAGAAGGTTGTATACATCAGAAGTGTAATCTTTCGTGAGTTGAAACCTTCCACTTTGGATCTGCAGTCAGAGACAAAGTCAGATAAAAATAAGGATGTAACATTAATTCCTCCTACACCAGAGAAAGAGGAATTAGAAATTCAAAATGTACCTGAAACTAAGGAGAGCTCGAGCAGTTCTGAAAGTTCTAAAGAAGAAGAACCTCAGCCTCAACAAGTGAGGAGGTCAACCTGTGAAAGAAAACAACCAGATAGGTATGGGTTCTCTTTGATAGATTCTACTTGTGCCTATGCTTTGATTTATAGCACTGATGAGCCTAGGACTATAAAAAAGGCAATTAAATTTTTTGATTCAGACTCTTGGTTGGAAGCCATGAATGAAGAAATGGCATCATTAGATAAGAATGAAACTTGGAGTTTGGTGCCCTTTCCTGTAGGTAGAAAACCTGTGGGATGCAAAAGGGTATTTAAGAAAAAGATTGGTCTGGATGGCAGTGTAGAAAAGTACAAGGCAAGACTGGTTGCAAAGGGTTATTCCCAGGTAGAGGGAATCGATTATGGGGAAATATTTTCTCATGTAGCAAAGCTGACATCTATCAGATTTCTTTTGTCACTTGCAATAGTATATGACTTAGAGGTAGAACAGATGGATGTGAAGACAACATTTCTTTATGGTGATCTTGAAGAAGAAATCTATATGTCCCAGCCTGAGCACTTTGTCGAAAAAGGTAAAGAAAAACTAGTATGCAAATTAAAGAAGTCTCTGTATGGGTTAAAGCAGTCACCTAGAATGTGGTACCAGAAATTTGATACTTTTGTATTGTCTTTGGGATTTGTGAGATCAAAATCTGATCACCATGTATATTATAAAGCTGAAAGTGATCAAGTATTAGTTATTGCTCTCTATGTTGATGATATGTTGTTCATAGGAAATAGCAAGCTAATGATTTCTAATCTTAAGTCTTAGTTGTCTGCTAAGTTCGAAATGAAGGATCTTGGTGCAGCAAGGTATATTCTGGGGATGGAGATAACTAGGGACAGGAAGAATAGAAAGCTTTGGCTTAGTTAGAGTAAGTATGTTAGGACTGTTCTTAAGAGATTTTGTATGAATGATTGCAAACAACTAGTGGTTCCAGTCATGTAGGGAACGAAGCTATTTGTTGAGGACTGTCCAAAATATCCTACTAAGATGGAGGACATGACCAGTGTACCCTATGCTAGTGCAGTAGGCAGTCTCATGTATGCAATGGTCTGTACAAGGCCAGACATTGCCCAAGCAGTGGGAGTACTTAGTCGATTTATGGCTAATCCAGGAAGAAGGCATTGGGATGCTGTGAAAAGAGTTTTCAAATATTTGAAGGATACTTCAAATTTTGCATTGTGTTGCCATGGGAATTTAGTTGAATCACAAAGGACTCTCAGCATTTGAGGTTATGTAGATTCTGATTGGGCAAGGGACATTGATAGCAGGAGATCCACCAGTGGATACATATTCATGATGAATGGTGGTGTAGTGAGTTGGATGAGTAAGCGGTAGGCTGTAGTCGCTTTGTCCACTACGGAGGCTGAATACATGGCAGCTACTCATGCTTGTAAAGAAGCTGTATGGTTGAAACATTTGTGTTCTAACATTGGTTTTTATGAGGGGAAATAACTATTTTTTGTGACAGTCAGAGTGCAATTTGTCTAGCAAAGAACCCTACTTTCCATTCCAGGACGAAACATATAGACGTACAGTATCACTTTGTAAGAGATATGGTGGATGATGGAAAGGTCAGTTTGGAAAAGGTTGATACTTTGGAGAATGTTGCAGATTCATTGATGAAGCCAGTGAGCACAAACAAGTTCAAGTGGTGTGCCAGTTCAATGGGCCTTAGTGGCCATGATTTTCAGTAAGTTTTATTTGTGCTATGGAGGTGCCTATATGATCTTCGTCAAGTGGGAGATTGTTGGAAATATGTGCCTCAAACAATACAGGCTGAAACCTCCATTAGAGCCAAGTCGGTGTGACATCTTCATTGTCTGGCCGACTAGCAGTTTGATTCATTCTGTTTTGAACAGGTAGCTTTGACCTAGCTTTTGTCTTGCCGAAAGGTTCACTTTGGTCTATCATTGTGACATAGTGTTTTTGCTATGATCTCTTAGCGCTCAGGAGACCTCTGGCTGAAAGGCCATTCAATTGTGTATCGGGGAGATTCTTGGCGACCATGATCTTCGGTGTAACATGGCGGCTCGGTGAAGAGTCTCAGCAAAAGCTAATGTCTCGCCGACAGGAATACTGCTAGTGTCTTTGCCATAACATATGGCTCGGTGAGAAGTCCCAGCGAACAGAGAAGGTCATGCCGACGGGGACACTTCCAAATGTTCATCAGAGTGACTCCTGGCGACGAGTGGTGGTGTCGGTATAACTTAAAGATTCTGGTATGAGATCTTAGCGATAGTTGAAAGTCTTGCCGATAAGGATACACTCGGGGGTCATCGGTGTAACACGGTGGTTTCGGTAAGAAGTCCCATCACTTTGGTGAGTCTTGCCGATGATGAAGAGTCTTCGGGATAGCTTAGAGATCTTGGAGTAAAGTCTCAGTGAAGGGAAATGTCTTGGCGATGGATGAACACTTCGGGGTAACCTTTATGTCTCGGTATGAACTCTCACCAAAAGATGCGATTCTTGCCGACTTCTACTTGGCACTCGGTATGTTTGGGGACTTCAGTATAGCCTTTGGTGACTCACTATGATCTCCTGGCGAATGTGATAGGTTTGGGCGACTGCTTGGTGACTCGGTGTAACTCATGAAGCTCGATAGAATGTCTTAGCGATAACAAAGACTCTTGGCGACATCGATATGAAGGATATGCATCATCAGTGAGACACTGTTAGTGTCTCACCGAGATGCCAGTACAGTGTGAATTCTGTTGACCGAGTAAGACTATCTGATGTGGCATCTCGTGGATGAATAGGAGGAGCCGAATGGGAACAGTTGGAAGACAGTTAGTTGTGACAGTTTTGTGAGGAAGTTCTATAGACAGAGTTCAACATGGATATATTCAGAGATTGCTGATGGTGATCGGTTGGTTGGTTCAACAGATTGTTGCGTGATTGAAGCAGTGGAAGAATTCTATTTTGTGGACTATAATTGTGAAGGTTCCTGTGCAATTTTTTGTAAATGGTGAATGCTGTTGTATAATGACACCAGCAAGGTAAGTCTGGAATTTGTATGTAATTTCTGTTACTGTAATACAAAGTAATTTCTCTTGGTGTGGTGGGTTTTTCTCCCTTAAGGGTTTTCCCATGTATATCTGGTGTTCTTGTGTAATTGTGAAAACTCTATTTCTGTAATCTGTTTCTTAGTGCATCTTAACTTGATTGTAATTGTAAAATTTAAAAGTACATCTGCATTCTTTCCTAAGGCATTGACGTTAGGAGAATTGTTTCCACATCTAATTTTCCTTACAATACCCTTTATAGGGCGAGCCACAAGGGCCAAACAAGATCAAGTCCAAAAAACATAAATTAAAAACCAAAAAACACATAAACTACGAACCAACAACCGATAGACACACTACGCAATAGTAACATATTAACTAACACTCTCCCAATTCTGAGAGAGGAGATTGAAAACATCATCCTTTACCCATTCAGGGCCTTCTTCAATAGTCTTCTTATCCATCTTGTCCTTCATCACAGTAGAGAGGGTGGTAGTAACACAGTGAACTAACTTGATAGTGAAACGGGTCAAGCCACTAAACTTCTTCTCCATCTTTCCCATCCTTTCTAGGACTACAACAGACTACAACACATGAAGCTCCTCCCCTTTATCCATAGTCTTCTCAATATTAGCATGCTCCACATCCAGAGGGTTTGAGGACTAGGAAGTCAAGTTCTCCTTATGCACTTTGCTAAAATCCAAAATGGCGTGGGGCCCTTCAACATACTCCTCCTCACCATCCCCAGACTCCTCCACATCCCTACAACCTCTACTATTAGAGCGCTCCTCATCCATATCCATGTCATTAACTTTCACTTTCTTATTATTTTTAGCTAGCCTACCAGACCTCCTGATGATGGGATTTTCACCACTAGTCTCCATTGTAGCAGTGACCATAGTGTCTCCCTTGGAGTCCCTACCCACAATATTATTTCCTTTGTTGACCATGGATGGAGGCTCCATCAAACCCTTCCTCTCATCCTTAACTTTCTCTTTAGAGGTAGGTTTGCTGACAAAATTGGTAGGGGCTTACTTAAGCTCATAAAGACCAACTGCAATACTAGACTAGGCAATCCCCACACTCCCCTTAAACTTCTTGGTAGTTGGTTTAGGCTAATGAGTTTCAGCAGTAAGTGGAGGGGTTTTTCTGATGGGACCTTTGGACTCAGCCAAGGAGATATTTTCCATAACAGGGGGTTCAATTTCTTCAACACTAACAACAAAAATGGGTTTGGGCAGGAATAACACAAGATGGAAGTGGTAGAGCCTCAAAATGAGGCCTTGGTGGAGCAACAAGGGAGGAGTATCATACAGGTTTTGGCCAACAGCCTCAATGCATTTCTCAATAGAGATTTCTAAGTCCTTAAGTAAGAAAAAAGGAAAGCTTAATAGAATTTTGTGTCGGAGGTGATTCAAAAGAGGGAAGTGATAGAAATAGTAGGTTTTGTATCTACCTTCCAAGGTAACGTGCTTCATGAGAATGAGGTAGAACTGGTCCCAAGGTTGCAGAAGAGCTTCTCTTTCAAACCCTAACTGGTTATGAATTGGTTTCTCATTACTCATAAAGAAGGAATTTAGGATTTCAATGTCTTGGGCCTCAGTATGCTTCAGGTACTTCTTTCCTGTACACAATAGCCTAGTCACTTGTGCAATCACCTCCTCATTCACTTCAAAGGAAATATCTCCCATGGTAACCCTTCTGTCTTTCCATGAATTCACAAACTGCATAGATAAACTAGGGTCGTGACCCACCAAACTTTCCATCAAAGGTGCCAACCTACTTTCAATGCAAATGTGCCACACCAACGGATCCTTACAAAATTCACCACAATTGTTAGGCTCCATTCTCATCCTGTTGCCACCCATATTGCCGCTTTGCACATGAAAAAACCAGAAAACCTATGAGAGAAAAAGGTTAGAGGTGTTGGTTAAGTGAAAGGTCACTCACACACTTAAGTTTTTAAGCTAAACAATACAGCCTTGGGAAATCAAGGTAATGTACAAAACAAATGCTTGAGGAGTTAAATCCCTAAAGGAAATCTTGGCGATCTCATTAATGAAAATCTTCAAACACTTGTAGCTAGGTAAGCAAGAAATGATGGAAATGGAAGGTTTTCCTTCCATGTTGTTTTTGCACAAGTACCAATGTAAGATGGCTGCGGGGCCAAATTTAGATAAGCCTAAGATCCTAGCCTTTAGTAAAGGAGGAAAATTAGTGGAAAAGATAGGGCCAATCAAAAGCTTCACCTCATAATTATTTGTCACACCAACTTTGAAATAAAAAATCCGCAAGGATATACGAGAGCTTAGTGCAAACCCCAAAAAGAGATTATGAAGGCATGACCTAGCTTGGCCTTAATCATAAAGTACTCTCCATAATTCCTCATAATGGCCTTTTTAAAAATAGACTTTTCCCCATTATTCAAAATTTTCCACTTGTAAGACACCTCAGTATTCACACCTGTCCACATAGCCCATAAGACAAGAATTTGGACCCCCCATAAGGCCCAAAAAATCACAAAATTAGTTATTATCATGGATCAAATAAGGTCCTTGCTCCTTAAGGATTAAACCTTGAATACCTAATGGTAGGTTCCCCAAATTATGCTAGCACTTAGAAACTTTCCACTAGGCACCAAGGTTAGCTAAAGCATTAGCCACTTGATTACCTTCCCGGTAAATGGGGGTAGCAGTCTTCAAATTCAACTTAGACACAGATAGATTTATGTCTAATAAAATTTCTTTAGTACTCCATCCTAGTAATATGCCAAAGTTAATAGAATCAATGATAGACTTAGAATCACCTTCTATGTGTAGATTCTCAATCACCATAGTAACAACTAACTAAATACCCTTTAGCAATGCTCTAGCTTCCACAATCATAGAATATTAGATACCAATCCCCCTGAGTAACCAGCCATGAAATTACCCTTGCAGTCTCTGATTACACCTTCTATGCTAGCTCTGCCTAAGTTTCCTTTGGCTGCCCCATCAAAATTAAGTTTATACCAACCACAGTCCAGAGGTTTCGAGATAGTGTTCTATCTAGCCAGGGATCTAGAGTTGTCATAGGAATTGGCTTCAAGGTTTTGATTCCAAGCTTTGGCCATAATAATTTCCCTCTCAATCAGACCTTTATCCAAGATTTTCCCTTTAAAAATATTTTTTTTTTTCTGCGATCTGCCTAGATAATATACCAAACACCTCCTTCAGGCTCATCTCAATATTCCTAAAAATCCTATTGTTCCTCTCTTTCCACAAGTACTAGTAGATAATGGGGGGGACCTAGTTCTAGATCTCACAAGGTAAGGGGTGAATGAAGGGTCCAAACCAACTCAAGATAAAGGATTTGATGTCATTACACATAGTCCATTGAATGCCTAAATGCTCTAAAGCTAGCTCCCACACGCCAACAACAAATAGGCAGTGTAGTAGCAAGTGGTCCACATATTCTTCATTGCACTTGCATAAAAAGCACCTGTTGGGGATCTAGAATCCCCTTTTCCTCAAATTATCCTATGTAAGAATCTTGTTATGGTAGGCAGTTCACCAGAAGAAGTTTATTTTTGGGATCATGTGTATGTTCCAAACCCACTTCCAAAGATCAAGGACCACACCCTGTTCCATTAAAATATTGTAAGTCATTTTAACTGAAAGATCACCCTGCTTATCATGAGTCCAAAAGAATTCATCCACCATGTTAGTTGATGGTAATCTAGTGAGGGAGAGAAGCTCCTGCAGGGACTTGGCAAGGAGGCTCAGCTCAGGGGATAAAGGGAAACAAATAACTAGATCATTCCACTTCTTGGACCCTTGTAGGCCAAGTAGGTAATCTCTAATGTAAACACTAAAGAAACATTGTGCCAGCCTCATTAGATTCCTAAATTCAGAGTGTTCCAGAGGGGTGTCAAATAACCAAGGGTCCCCCTAGAATCTGATACTGTTACCATTTCCAATATTCTATTTCATCCTAGTCCTAAGAATCTCCTACAAACTACAAATGTTCTTCCAAGCCAAGGAAGCTGAAGGATGATCATCAGAGAGACAGTTAATCAAAGGTCTTTTTTGAAGATACTTAGCGTTCATAATCTTGCACCCATCTTTTCTATTCCTTAGCTGGTCCCAACCCACTTTGGCCATCAAGGCCTTATTGGTACTAGAGATATTCCTTATCCCAAGCCCACAACAATGTTTAGGTTGACAAACTTTGTCCCATTTAACCAGAGAAAATTTCTTCTTTTCCTCGATCCTCGACCATAGGAAATTCCTTTGTATTTTTTCAAACTTCTCGGCAATATACCTGGGGATCTTGAAAATGGAAAGGAAGTAAATAGGGATCCCTTGAAGAGTAGCAGAAAGGAGCTATAGTTTTCTAGCATGACTAAGGATGGAACCTTTCCATCCTGCCAACTTCCTTTGGATCCTTTCAAGGACCAAATACCAGAAGTCAGGAGTGACTTCCTTGATAGTAAGGGTAAACCAAGATATACCGAAGGGAGAGAGCCACTCATACAACATATAATAGTAGTCACCCGAGCTTGTAGGTTAAGAGTGTTGTTGAAGAAATAAATCATACTTTTATTATAGTTAATACACGACCCATAGCATGCAACATAGTTGTTGAGACAAGTTTTCCATTTATTGGCTTCAATCATAGAGGCTTTCCCAAATAGGAAGGTATCATCCATAAATTTTTGGATAATAGTAGGTTCCAAAGAAGAGGCAGCCTTAATTCCCTTAATAGACCCTTCTGACAATAGATTAGAAAAGTTCCTGCTCAAGAGATCCACAATCATCATAAATAAATAGGGTGAAAGGGGATCCCCATGTCTGATGCCTCTCCCTGCATTAAAGAAACCAAAAGGAGTCCCATTAACTATAACATAATACTTCATTGTAGATATGCATTCCATTATGAGTTTGACCAAAAATTGGTCAAACCAAAACTTAGCTAAGACTTTAGGGACAAAGTCCCAAAATCACCTTATCATATGCTTTTGAAATATCCAATTTAAGGGCCATACTAGCATTATTGAATATATCCATAGAATGTAGTAATTCATCAGTAGTTATAGTAGCATCTAGGATATGATGACAAGGAACAAATCCTTTTTTAGTAGGGTTGATTATTTTATCCAGGAGGGGTTTGATACAGTTTACCAATATTTAAGAGAGGATTTTATAAAAGATATTGTAGAGGCTGATGGGTCTAAAATTAGTCTAAGACTAAGGATCAACAATCTTGGGGATTAAGGCTATAAAGGTGTGGTTCAGTTGTTTGATAATCTTACCAGATTTGAAGAAACCATGAGCAACTAAGACAAGGTCCCCACCAACAATCTCCCAAAAGATCTAAAATAAGGTTGGGGGAAACCCATTTGGGCTAGATGCTTTGTAAGCCCCCATGTTGAAAGTAGCCAACCTGACTTCCTTAGGAGAGATAGAACTGAGTATGCTAAGGTTATCATTTTGGGAAATGATGGTCAGGAGAGAGTCCAGTAAAAGATTGTCCAAAGCCGAATTAGGAGCCTCAACAAGGGCCAAATAAGCCTTTTGGAAATGGCCCGTTGCTAAAAGATTGTTCTAGGTGGGAATATTAACCATAGCTCCTTGCTCATTATGCAGTTTAGTTATCTGATTCATTTTCTTATGTTTTAGGGTAGACACATGAAAAAAAGAGGTATTCTTGTCTCCTTGCAACCATTGAACTCTGTATTTCTATTTCTAGAAAACTTCCTCTTTCCTTAAAATTTACTCTCACTCCCTTCAACTCTCTTTTTTCTGGTTGCAGGTTGGTAAGTTGACATCTCCATCCTCCATTTTCTTTTGGATAGTTTTCAATTTATCCCCTAAAGCTCTTTTTTTATGACAGACATCCCCAAAAACTCTTTTGGTCCAATCTTTCACCATGCTTTTCATATATATTTAAGTTTAAAAAAGATCCTAAACATGGGGGAGCCATGAATAGGAATATTCCACCATTTAACAATTTTATTCTTGAAGCTAGGGTGGGAATTATACATTATCTCAAATCAGAAGGGGAACAGTCCAACAGTAGAATGGTCATTCATGATCAATAACAGAGGGTTGTGGTCAAAGACAGTCTTGGGTAGGGCAAGAAGATTAGCACTAAGTAGGGTCATCCAGTTGTTGGAGCAAAGGAATCTATCTAATCTGACTTGAATCAAGCCCTCCCCTAGGTACCTGTTGGTCCAAGTAAAGGCTTGGCCCAATAAGTCAATGTCAATCAGGCTAGTAGAAATCATAAAGTTTGCTAGATCACCCATGCTATTAGAATAATCCACCAGACCACCACTTTTCTATGAAGGATATAAGGGGGAGTTGAAGTCCCCAACCACCAACTAGTGAGACCCCCTATTATTTTTTAACCAGTCAGAGAGATCCTACCACAAGGAATTCCTAGCATTTCTCTGGTTAGGAGCATAGACATTGATAAGTGACCAAGAGCCACTCGGGTAAGAAAATAAGACTCTCAGACTACTCCAATAGTGGAATAGTTCAGAACCATTAATCATAGAGGGGTTCCATAACACAACAAGATCACCAGATACCCCTTCAGCATCACTATAAGAGTAAATGACACCCGACCATAAATACTTAGCAATATTATCAAAATTTGCTTTCTTCATTTTGGTTTTTTGTAGAAGTAAAATATCAATTTTATGTTCTAACACATAGTTCTTTAGTGCAAGCTATTTATGAGAGCTATTCAGCCCTCACACATTCTAGGACGTGACCTTCATTTTTTACCCTTCTTGGAGGACACTTCCAATGTCCTCTGTTTACCAATGGATATCTCATTCACTGTCTCTCTGCCTAGTTTTTTGTTGGGTAGGCCTTCCTAGTTTAGAGTCACCTCCCACATCCACCTTCTTTCTCCCTTCTTTCTTTGGGGTTAACCAAATCTCCTCTTCTAAGGTTTTCTCTTGGTTCAAAACCATCAAATAAAAAATTGTCTCCTCTTTGACTTTGGTAACCACTTCCTCCCAAATTTTTCCCTCTTCACCCATAGTCTCACTAGTCCTAACAGAAAGGTTAGACCCCACCTCCATTAGGGATCCACCTAAAACCTCTTCCCCCCTAAGAGCTTGGTTAGGGGATAAAGCTCTAAAATCCAGAACCTTATCAATGGCCAAATTCTCAGCCAGAACAAGAACATAGGACCCAAAGACAAATCCACAATTGAAGTCTCCATCCCACTAGGAGGAATCCCAAAGATTGGGGGTTCAACCAAGATTGGAAAGGCATACATGGCTAGAGAGTCAACATCCTTCAGAACGTCTTTTCCAAAGGAAAGGTGAAAATCAGCAATAGAGTCTCCCAGGTTAGGCTTCTGATTAAAAGATTTGTAGTCATAGATAAGGTGGCTAGGCTTAGCACACTTTCGATAGTAAACTATAGCATCCTCATAGCAGAATGGTTGAACCCAGGAACCAAACTTAGAGCATAGCTTCACAGAGTTAGGAAGTGTCTTATTCACACCAATATTAACACAAAAGCAGGAAAAAACTAACCTAGATTTGGACCTAGTAATGGAATATGAAGTAATAAATTAGATCAAGGAATCCCCAATGCTTTTGAAAATGGATTCATCCCAATATTCCAGAGGAAACCCAAGCAGGTGACCCCAAACTAGAACCAATTTATTTAGATCCATAGTAGGGCCAAAACCCAGCTTCCAGTGGCATAAGGCCAGACTATGCTTCCCATACACCCATGGCCCAAAAGAGAGGACCACAACCAAATCATCCAAAGCTATGAACTTGAAAAGGAAGAGACCACCCATCATTGCACAAATTTCCAAACTTCCTTTGAGACACCATTTAGTAGCAGCCCATCTCCGAACCATATCCACAAAAGGTCAGAAGGAGAGGAAACAACCCACAATTGCATTTTCCTTTGAGGAAAGAATCCTATCACTAATTGAATTCGAGATAGCAAAATTTGTTCCTGTGACAATAACTTCCTCTTCAGGGCAAGGGGAGGGGTCCTTAGTACTATAATTACCATTGTTCAACACATCCTTCCAACATTTAACCTCTAGAAGGACCTTGACCACTGGCACTTCCACACCAAATAAAACCGAAATCATGGGTGACCTAGATTGACCTAGAATCACGAGAATCAAAGGACCAGAAACTCCAGGAATGGCTTCTAAGGGACACAAGTTTGCATGTGACAGGGTGAGGCTCAGGTTAGGAGGGGATAGAGGGGGACTATGGGGGTACCCACAATGCAGAATCCACCATGCGCATAGGATGTTCAAATGTAGACAAATGAGAGAGGAGTGGGAAAAAAACATCAAGAAATTTTATAGAGTAACATTGTTAATCAAGAGAAGGAAAATCTGATTTTTCTTGACAATCAAGAAATATTAACCTTAATCTAGACATAATTTCTCCATAGTGCATTACAATGTTCTAGGAGTGCTTTTGGATATAACTATGTTAGTTTTCAACATCAAAACTAACACACAATTATATCCAATAAGCACTCTCAACTCAAGATTAACCTTGTCAATAAGTAAAAAATGAGATACAACATCTTGTGAGAAGTGTTGGAATCTTGTAATAAGAGGGAGTAAATAGAGGATAGGTGAAGGTGCTTGGGGGAAAAGGGAGGCGAAGGAGAATTTGAGAGGGATATGGTAAAACAAAAAAGAAAGGATGAGGAGTGTAGCTATTAAGATTCAAAGAAGAAATGATAGGTTGTGATTAGTATAGTGAGAAATAAGAAAATTGGCATTATTATAGTCCAAAGGAGAAGAAATAAGAGGTGTGCATAGAGGAGTGTTGCACAAATATATGCACAACAATGCCAAGCTAGAAGGAGAAACATTATTAAGACTAAATATCTAAGGGGTTTTGTGGGACATAATTTGAGGGTTTAGTGAGGTAAAGTTTGAACTTGATGCAAGATCATCCTTGACCTAATTGTAAATTGTAATCATATATCAACTGGAAATATTTTATGTTCTTTCCTTTGTTTTACAAGTTTCTTTCTATTCATTTGAAGAGGGGGTATGCACTTTCTTTTGTATTTTTAGGATGGTTGTGATGATCCTACATTATGCAAGGGGGTTCTATTGTGGCATTCTTATTACATTTAGGTACAAAATGGTCTTATCAAATATCTCATGTCATGTTAACAACTTGAGTTGTGCAATAGCAATTGGATCATGTTCTACACTTAAAAAATATTAAGGACTTCTCTAATCTTGTATGTACTTAGCATGTGTTCTGGCTTGTTGCAACTTTCTACTAGTTTTGGGAACCCTAGAACCTTGGAAATCTGTCATGCCCAAAAATCACAATAGGGGATATATATTAGGACCAACTTGAAATTTAAGAATTACCATGGAAACCTATATATATCAAGATCAACTCAAAATTTGAGCATCAATATAGAAACCTATGTATCATTTCATGGTGGCTATAAGCTCGCGACAATCATAACCCTTAATATTATAAGAAGGAATGATGGTAGACATAACTCATGTGAATCCAAAGATTATCATTTCTAAGATTGTCATAAACTAAATATTTCCATATCTTCCACAAGGGAAATCACAATGTTGTTAAGGAATTTAGTGAAGGGATGAAACATTAGAAATCATCATGAAGTTCAAAGAGATACTACAAGAGAAATCATAACCTTGATACAAAATGAGAGTGTCTTAGAATTCATACAAAGCATCAACTTCATTACCCCTACCATAGGAATTAAAGGATTGATCATACATGAGAAGAGACCATAAAATCTCCAAGGATTGAACAATGAAAGGTTACTCTGAAAATTCCTTTCAAATGGGATTTAAGGACTACCATTAGTCAAAGTACTTGATGTAATTACCATAGGTTTACCTAGGACAAGTTGGAAGGTATTCCTTATAGAAATAGCTACAAAACTACATCATGATTATTATGGTCATATGGTCGAGTAAGTATAAAGTGGTAGAAAGATAAATGTGTTACCTAGATGACTGCCACAACTAGTATATGAGGATGGTCACATGTCAAAAATGTTCTTGCCATCCTCTCATAGGACTGTGATATCATAAGAAAAAAAATCTAATCCAGATCCATGATTCTCGTCTTAACAAATTTGGAAGTTCTAAGTGTGACATATTCATTCTTGATTAGACCTTCCATATGTGTTTTTGGCATGGTGGCAGTATTGACCACAATTTGAAGACAATAAGAGAAAGGAGTCTTACATACATGGATACATGTATATATATGTGTATGTGAATTTATACATATACAAATACATATATACATACATACATACATATGTATGTATGTATATGTAAGAAAATACATATATTTACTATATTTATATAATGTAATACATTTATTAATTAGTTATATACATAAAAATATATATAAATGTACATTATATGCCTACATATATATATACACACATATATACATATATGTACATTTATGTATGCATATATATGTATATATGCATCATGCATATGTATGCATATATATGTTAAAGAATGGAAGACCATAGATTCTACAATCAGCTAATCAAGCCATCTTGCTCATTCACTCAATCTTAAATGCTTTAGAAACAAGTGTTTTCATAATTTCAAAAAGTGAATATTCAAAATAGAAAGAAAAATCACACCCAAGGTTCTAAAAATAATGGATAAAAAGATACTAATATGGAAATCACAAGGCCAACCAATTAGCAATTCCCTTATAAAAGAAACAAATACAAATTGAAACAAGGAACATATAAAAACTACATCACATCTATAAAATTGATGTGTATTTCAACAATCAACAACAATATATCAATTCATAGCTTATTTTTAACACATTTATAAAATAAAATAGACATCAAGAAACTTCAGATAGTCTAAGTGACCAAACTCTATTTTTTAGGAGAATAATTTATTTAGTAAAGTAGCCAAAACCTTGAACTTAGAATTAGGCTCATATATCCAATAATTTATAGTTGAATAGTAATTTCAGCAGTGCAGTACATAGCAAAAAATATCCAAAAACTATCAAATACATAGCAAAACAAATAAAATAAGACTTGATACAACCTTACCTAATCTCTCCAATAAATTTCTGCACCTGTTCTTTATTTTCCCTTTCACCTTAGTTTGTAACTAGTAATATGCTTTTAAATTCTTTGGAAACGATCAAACATATGCTTCAGGTGCAAAATGTACGAACTTATATGAAAATCCACTAGTCTATGTAGTGAAAACAACTATTTGTATCCAAAAAACATATCAAAACAAATAAAATAAAACTTCATACAATAGCCTTACCTAATGTTTGTAACTATTTGTTGTACTTGTTCTTTATTTTCACTTTCACCTTGGTTTGATACTCATTTGAGAATCCATTATTTTATGCAGGTAAAATAACTATTTGTAGAGGAAGAGATTTTTGCATATCTTTGCCATAGCCTTTGCCTAGAGAAAATTATATTGTAAGAAGATTTGTCACATGATTTTTCTATGCCTACTCATGATCGGCATAACTACAATCAACATATGTATTGAGCACTTGAGATTTAGAGATCAAACAATTATTTATTCAATGTAGAAAATTTTGCTAGACATTTGATGTTTGCACTCACATTGTAGTGTGGAAAATATTACCATTCAAACATAAAATATTTTAGAAGTCAATTTTTTTAAATATTTATCAATGTTTCCACAAGACTCCAACATTGTAATATTTAATGCAAATAGGAAAATTTTACTATAATATTTATTGTTGATAGATAAATTTTATTATAATATTTATTATAGATTGGTAAACATCATTGTAGTATTTATTTTAATAAAAGGGGTAAAAACTTTATTGAATATCAGAAACCAACATTACAACCAAGCCAAGGGCACAAGCCCGAAAAGAACAAAAAGCACCAACAAAACCAAAAACTAAATCAGTCAGCACCCCCACTGTCCTTAGCAAGAACCCTCTCCAAATCTAGACTAAGCTCCTGAAGGATTTGAGCCCAATCATCAATCTTCTAGTCCTCCAGGTGCTCTGAAGCCCACTTGGCCAAACAATCAGTAGTCCTATTCCATTCATGCAGAATATGGAAAAAAGACACCCTTTCCATAAGATTACCAATCTACAAAATCTGTTGCACCATCACTGCCAACTACCAGTTCACATCTGACGTCCTCCCTTAATTGAGTGAATTAATCAGAACCTGTGAATCAGATTCACAAATAACCCTATGCCACCCTAGCTCATAGGCCCTCTCCAAGGCATGAAGAATCGCCCATCCTTCCATAAGGTTGATAGTCTGTGTCTCCTTATGTAAGGAAAAAAGAAAAACCACCGAGCTAGAAGAGTCCTTGCCAACCCCACCAACTCCAGGGGGACTAGGATTACCCCTGGAAGAACCATTAGTATTAACCTTCAAGGTACCCATAGGGGGAGGCTGCTAGTGCCCCAGCCGCTAGACTCGCTGCCTCACCCGCCTACCTTTCAGGCAATAAGACGCAACAGGGGTTAACCCTTGGATACCCAACCGGGCCACCAACTTCACATCCTTCTTCTCAAGTGGCAGCTCCACCTCCCCTTTGGCTTGAATTGTCTCCTGAATCATCCCAAGAACTCTAAACCATGCCTGCTGAACCTACAACAACTCCCCTCTGAAAATCCTCCTATTACTTTCCAGCCAAATCTACCACAACAAGAAAATAGGCCCAGCCTGCCACACATCCTGCAAAAAGGAGGCCATCGAAGGAGGTCTGCCCAAGCTACTCCAAAAATCCACTAAGGAGGAGGCATGAACACAGGAACTATTCCAAACACTCCACCAGGAATGCCAGAGCTGTAAGGTGAAAGGCATCAAAAGAAAAGATGTGAAGAGTCCTCTTCACCATTCCCACACAACACGCGGTTCTGGATATTATCCCAAGTCAAACACCTGTTCCAAGCCAAAATCTAGGAAAAGTAGTTACACTTCGGCCAAGAAAACTTATTCCACACCCTCTTCCACCAAGCAACTTCTGCCCCCTCAACCCTTTGAGAAAGCAACCTCTGATATCCTGACGCAACTGTGTAGTGACCTTTCAGATTAGGTGACCATTCCATAATATCCCTATCCCTGAGGGGATTGTACAATCTTCCTGAGAGAATATTATGTAGAGTCCTACAATCCTCTTCCATACCGATCACTGGCCACTCCTCAAGAGTCTTCCACCTAGCACTCACAAACTGACCCTGAAAAGAAAGCACCTTAAAATCACTTACCCTCGTCCAGCCAACATCACCAAAACTCCTACTTAGGGCCGCCAAATCAGGGAACTGAGTGAGGATGGGAGGATGACCATCCCAAGAGTCATACCAAAACTGAACCTCCATCCCACACGTACAGATCCAAAATAAACCATCCTTGACAAGCGCAATTCCCTTCTTGAGGGTAGCCCAATTAACCAATCCTTTTCCTACCAAGGGGTAGCGAGGGATATCTTCCCCAGGAGAACCCTGCAAATACTTATAGGAAAGGATCCTAGCCCAAATCCTATCCTTCTCTATGCACCACCTCCAATAAAGTTTCACCGCCAACGCCATCCCTGCTAGCGCGGATTGCCTCAACCCCAAACCACCAAGCTGCTTAGGACAACAAACCATATCCCATCTAACCAGACCCCACTTGGAAGACATCATACTACCCGCCCATAAAAACTATCTTTCCAATGAGTCCAAATCTGAAACAAAGCCCTTCGGGGCCACTTGGAGCATACACCAATAAATGGGAAGAGCCTGGACCAGGGACTTCAACAACTAAACCTGCCCAACAAAGGAAAACCATTGGTTGGTCCAGTGAGTAACCTTCAATCAAAATTTATCCATGATAGGCTGCCATGACTCCCTCATTAATCTACCCACTACAATCGGAAACCCAAGGTAAGACAGAGGAAGGGTCCCAATCTGAAATTGAAGAATCTGAGGAATTCTCCTCTGGATAGGATCTGAAGTATTAAAGAAATAGATGGAAGACTTGTCTTCATTAATTGATTGACCTGAAGCTTCAAGATACATATCCAACACCTTGTGGATATTTGTTGCCTCCCGAATAGTGGCTTCCCCCATCAAGGCAGTATCATCCACAAACTGCAAGTGGGATTGAGGAGGTAAATCACCTCCCCACCTCCACCCCTGAATAAGGCCTAGCTCCACCTGTCATCTCATAAGGCGCCCCAAGCCTTCCACAAGCAAAATAAACAAGTAGGGGAGAGAGGATCGCCTTTCCTTATCCCACGAGAAGTGCCAAACAACTCAGAATGCTCCCCATTAGTTAAAATATCGAAAGAAACTGACGTGACACAACTCATGACCCATTGAATCCAATCATCTCCAAAGCCAAAATTAGCTAGGATCTTCTAAAGAAAAGACCATTGGACTCTGTCATATGCCTTTGCCATATCAAGTTTCATAAACATAGCCTTTTCTCTAGAATTTTCCATAGAATGGATGGTCTCAGTAGCTATAACAATCTCATCCAGAATCTGTTTGCCCTCCAAAAAACCACTTTTCTCCTCAGAAATGAGTAGCTACAACCACTTTTTCAACCTATTAGCAATTAGCTTCGAAATAATCTTAAACACCACATTGCAAAGGGAAATAGGCCGAAACTAGCTCAACCTATCGACCCCCTCACACTTGGGAATGAGTTCTAGAAAAGTTGAATTCAGGGCCTTTAACATTTGCTTGTTTCTTTGCAACTCCTTGACCACCTCTAATAAGTCCAGTTTGATGATCTCCCATAACTCTTGGAAGAATTCAATCGGGAAACCATCAGGGCCAAGGGATTTTCCTTTCTTCATCTGAAACACCGTCCCCTCCAATTATTCTAGAGTGATATCACCCATAAGATCCTCCATCATTTCCCTGGACACCAGTTGAGGGATGCAAGAGAGGACTTGAGCTTCCTCCACCGAACTCCCCTGTGAATCCTCTCTGAAAAGGGATGAAAAATAATGAACAACTTCAACTGAGATACTCTAAAAAGAAGTCAAAGTCTCTCCCCTATCTGTGACCAAAACAGGAATAGAATTACCATGCCGCTGCGCCTTAACAAAATTGAAGAAGAAAGTAGAATTTTTTATCCCCCTCCTGTAGCCATTCAATCCTAGCTTTTTGTTTCCAAAATATCTCCTCCCGCAATTCCCATTCTTCCAAAGCTTTCAGAGCCTTAGATTCCTCCTGCATTAGAGTCTCAGTCACCCCGCTCTCCCTAATCACCCTCATAATACCATCTAGCTTAGCTTGTGCATCTGACTTGGCCTTAAAAATATTTCCAAAACATTGCCTATTCCAACACTTAAGCTTATACTTAACAAACTGAAGAAGCTTAGCAAAAAAATACATCACCGTACTAAAAGATGGTTGACCCTCTTGCCACCACTGAGCAACATTACCATGGAGTTCCGGATCACTCAACCACATAAGCTAAAATTTGAAGGAGGGAACCTAGGGCCACCCAACCGAGAGGACATAAAGCTTTATAGGCCAGTGGTCTGAGCCTCTCCAGTCCAGAATCTCTGAGCTAGATGACCAACTATCGCCAACCCAAAAGCAAGAAACCATAAACTTATCCAGGCGTTCCATGATGCAGTTATCGCCAACCCTCTGATTGTTCCAGGTAAATTGTCCATTGCTGGGCTTGATATCAATGAGATTCAAAGCAGAAATATTATCTTGGAACAACAAAGCCGAGGCCTCCAACCTTGTGGTACCCCCCCATTTCTCAGCAATCTCAGTGATAGCATTGAAATCGCCCCCAATAATCCATGGATGATAAGGATACATACTTCATACATAACGAATATTCAACCACAAGAGTTGCTTTCCCTGTAGATCCACAGGTGCGTAAATGTTGGAAAAAAGAACCAACTCCCCAGATTCATAACAAGAGGCCACCATAGAGATAGAGGACCTGAAGGACACCCACAACTGGGGGAAAATATTCTGAGGGTTCCATAAGAAAGCCACCCCTCCCGAAGATCCCTTAGCACCAATGCACTGGAATTCACCATACTTCCATAGCTTGGGCATTAAACCCATCATACAATCCACAAAAAGCTTGGTCTCCTGCAAAAAAAGGATATCAGGGGACTGACATCTAACCAAATTCTGAACAAATTTTTGTCGAGGGCCACTGTTCAAGCCCCTAACATTCCATGAAAGGGAAATCATTTCAAAGGGCTTGAGAAATGAGAATCCAGAGTTTTGACTGACCCTGATTCCACCAAAGTTTCCCCAATCAATTTAATCTTCTCCATGTCCTTCTTCCTACCTAGCTTAGATACTTTATTCGCCCCTCCTTTCCTAAGATCCTTTTGCAAGATACCCAAATGAGGAGATGGCTTACTATTTTTTCCCACCTCCAAGCCTGTTCTCCATGTGGAATGAGACAAAGCCTCACTGTCCTTCACCACAACACTGCCTGAATCCTTCTGAGTCTCCATCTATAGATCTGTTTCCAAGTGCAATGACCCATCTTCTTGCGGAGTAGGAGAGACCCCGAAAAATATCCCTTCTTGTCCAAAGCCTCCCCCATCCAATTCAACACCCTGTAAACCCAAACTCACCTCCTGGTGGTTTGCCTGCTCCATCTCAACAAAATTCCCCTATTGTTCAGTACCCAAATTCCTTGATCCAAACCTACCAAACCTGGATTCACTTCCTGCTGGCTAAGATCCTCCAAAACTTTGAATCTATTAAGAGAGTCATGATCCTGCCTTTTCTTCATAGTCCTTTTTTTCCCCTTATTTATGTTCTGAGATCTGACAGGAATAAATCCATCTCCCCCGTGCCACCACCTTGAATAGGACCCTTGCCCTTATCCAGCCTAGGCAGATTACTGGGAGGTTGTGAAGAATTAGTCTCCAAAGGCTTAGCCCTTGGGAATCTACGCTATAAATGGCCATACTCATGACACAAATGAAATCTAAAAGGTAAGGTCTCATAGTTGAGCTGTTGGACCCATGAGTAAGATCCTGCACACACTTCTAGAGAGTCTGGCAATGGTTTACTTAAAACAGTTTCCACACAGAACCGAGCAAATGTCATTACCTTTTTAAACTGCATCTGTTGTGAAGAACCCATAGGCTTACCAAGCAAGGAAGCTAGTAAATGTAACACATCCTCACGCCAGCACTCGACTGGGAGCCTCAAAAATCGAACCCACACTGGGACATGACTTGGAATTTCCTCAGTCGGATTGAAGCCCGCATGCCATGGCTTGATAAACAAGCCCCCCTAATTGTAAAAGTAAGGGCCTCCTTCGAAAACCTTGATCCTGTTTGCCATGCAATCAAACATAACCATGAAATAGTTATTTTCTAAAAGCCTAATCTCCATCTCTCCTTCTGGCAGCCAAGACCTCTGAGCCCAGGCTTCTAAAAATTGCAATGAGATTTTTAGTCCCAAAAATTTGCAATATAGAGAATGACGTGAGTAGTACTCAATATCCTATGCGAGCATCTCCATCGGGATCACAACATTTGGCCTCTCTTTGCATCTTTCGAGACATCCATTAATCTTTGGGAATCAAAGCCCTCCTGACGGTCCCATCTCATTCTTCTCCAATTCTTGAGAAAATAAATTATTGTCATAATGCTGAAACCCCTGTGATAAGGGTTTCGAGCCAAAAGCAGAGTGGAAATCCAACTTAGTACCTGCTCCCGATGACTCCCCTTGCGCCATTGGAGGAAAGAAAAATACCCTTAACAGACAACCAAGCCCTTGAGAAACTTGAGAGAAAAATTCCCCACACAAGGGTTATCACCCCACAAACCTCCCCAAAAAGTCAAAACACTGCCCAACACTCCAGCCGCAAACCCTAGACCACCAGACCCACCAAGTCACCACCGCTCACAGACTTAGAGCCCTCCCACGGCCCCAAGAGCACACACCAGACGACCCTAACCCCAAACCGGAGGCACCCAATGCAAGCACCACCTTCCCACCTTACTACGGCGAACAAAAGCACCCTTAACCACGTGAACCACCCACCAAAATGCGCGACCAAAGAAAGACAAGCAGTCCACACTAGGCCCACCACAGAATCAGTAAAACAAAAAATCCTCCCCCCAGAATGCCACAAAAGACCCACCCCCTAGCAGCTCTAGACGCGATTAGAAAAAAAGACCAACACCAGCGACACATGCAATCACTGGATGCCCACATGCAAGCCAGGCCTAGAAGGCCGCGACCTCCTGCCGAGCTCGCCGAGCCAACTTCACCCAGTTCATCTCTCTCGGCTCATCATTGTAGTATTTATTGCAAATTAAAGACTCCAATAAAAAATTTGAAAATTGTTGCAAATAAACATTTAATTTTTCCATGAGTATATTTTTGTTAAGCCAATAAGAAAGGGAAAAATAAATATTTTTAAAATTAATTAATAAAATAAATGAATTTAAACTATAGAATTATAATTGTATGATATTAAGTTTTGTAGGACGATTGGTTTGACGATCAATTAAAAAAATTACATGCAATAGATGCATATGAGTATTCCTGATTATACTCACATTTATTTATTAAGCCTTGAAAATATTACCACTTTTTAAATGTAGTGTGAAAAATATTATCATTCAAACATAAAATATTTCAAAAATTAAAATTTGTAAATATTTTATCAACCTCTCTAAATGATTCCAGTTGTTGAAAATAATACCACATATAAAATGTAGTGTGGAAAATATTATCATTCAAACATTATAAAACATTTCAAAAATTAAATTTTGTAAATATTTTATCAACCTCTTTAGAAGACTCTAGTTGTAATATTTATTGCAGATAGATAAGTTTTATTGTGATATTTATCATAGATTGGTAAACTTCATTTTAGTATTTATTGAGATTGAAGACTTCAACATTAGAACCCTTTACTTGGTGAAATTTGGAACCAGGTCTCCCCTATTATATGCTGGTGTATATGGAAAGAGAGAAACAACAAAATTTTTAGGAACATTGAGACGAGTCTGAAAGAAGTGTTTGGTATTGGTTCTCAGCTTATTGTTGAAAACATTTCACTCTTCAAAGGGAAAACCTTGGATAAAGGTCTGAATGAGGAGGAGATAAGTATGGCCAAAGCTTGGCAACAGAACCTGGATGCTAAATCCTATGACAACTTTAGATCCCTAGCTCAGAGTGTTACTATTTGGAAGCCTCTAGATAGTGGCTGGTATAAACTAAATTTTGATGGGGCTGCTAAAGGCAACCCGAAATAGAGCTAGTATAGGAGGTGTGATTATTGATTGCATAGGAAATTTTATGGCTAGTTATTCTGGGGGGATTGGTGTCCATTCTTCTATGATTGCAGAAGCTAGAGCGTTGTTAAAGGGATTATAGTTGTCTATTTCCATGGGGATTGAGAACCTTCATATTGAAAGTGATTCTAACTCTATTATTGATGCTATTAACTTTGACAGATTACTGCAGTGGAATACTAAAGACATTCTTTTAGACATAAGGCTCTTTGTGTCAAAGTTGAAATTAAAGGCTGCCACCCATATTTATTGGGAGGGAAACCAAATTGTTGATGCCTTAGCCAATTTTGGCACACATTGGAAATTTTCCAAATGTTGGCGTTCTTTTGGGAACCTACCATTTGGCATTTAGGGTATAATTTTGAAGGAATAAAGCCCTTACTTGACCCATGATGATAACTAATCATGCGCTTTGTTGGATTTTTTGGGGCATCCACATGCTTGTCTTTTGGGGGGTGATCCCACAATAGTGGTTTACAATTTTTGGCCAAACTAGACACTAAAATTAGTATTTTTAACTAAATCTTCACATTTGGGCACCTATAGCAGCTAAACCATGAAGAATTTGAAGATGATGCAAACTAGAGTCTCGTCACATTTTGTCTATAGATTCTAAAAATATTTTTTTCAAAATTTTTAAAATTAGATTGCACTTCTTTTTCCATCTCCCACGAACATTGGTTTTTTCTTAGAAAACAACATTTTTAAAAAGTGACGCACATCGTATAACGTATAATTTTTTTTCCATGAAGGATAAAATTCTAATTCTTTCGAATTTAGATTTATAACTCCGATATCTAGTGTTTCCACTTGGTTAGACATTTTTTTATTAAATATTTTTTCTTTAATCAAGTTTTGAAGTCAAACCAATTACAATTCAAACATAGCGCGACCGTATAATGTATAACTTTTTTTGTATATATCAAAATATAATTTTTTTTTCTTTTTTTAGACCAAGGACTTCAATATTTGGTGCACTCATATTTTTCAAATTTTTGTTTTGATAATCTGCTATTTTTCCACATGTGCAAAATAGAGACCTTCGTTTTCGATGAAAAACCTATGTTTAATAAAACTAAAAAAACAAATACATAATAAAACCAAAACATATTAAAATTATATTCATTGGATAGATTGTTCCAAGGGCTACCTGATTCCAGTTGGGTTTGTGAAGATTCCTCCACTTTCATCCTCAACCTGAGCTCTGAAGTGCCAAATTTTAGGTTTTTTGTGTGTCTCAGGGAGGGGATGAGGATTTAGGGGGGTTCGATTGAACCCCTAGGGGTTCATTCGAATCATGGTTCACTCGAACCTAGGTTCGAGTGAACCTCTTCAAGGGGGTTCACTCAAACCCCTTTCATATGCATTTTTTGTTTTTTGGCAGCAAAAAGTTTAAGGGGTTCGCTCGAACCTAGGTTTGGTCGAACCCCTTTTTGGTTCGGTCGAACTTCTAGGTTTGTACGAACCCCCAAAATCACTTTTTTTCCATGGGGTCATTTTTTCTTAGTTTTCCTTCCTCCATCAAATTGTAAACCACTATTGTGGCTTCACCCTGGGCTATGTGGACAAGTTTTAAAGATGAGGTGGATAACAAGTGGCATAATTTAAATTATGAGATGGAGCCCGTTTTGAAAAGGGATATCATGAGATGTTGTGGCGGGTACTTGTTGATTAAGACTAAGTTGGACCATACCTTATGTAATCTCCTTTTGGGGATTATGTTAAGCCATCGTATTTTCAATTTTTTTGTTTTTTTTCTATTTCAATGTGACTAATAATTATGAGATCAAGCTCCTAATTGATTCTATCTTGTCTGCTATTTTGTCTTTGCTTCTGAAAGCTAACCTTTTTGATGTCTCTAAATTTGGCCCTGTGGCCATCTTGCCTAAGTTTCTGTGTATTTACTGTGTGGAAGGAAAACCTTCCATTCCCATCATGTCCTGCTTACTTAACCAAATGTGTTTGAAGATCCTCATTTATGATTCCACTAAGATTTATTTTTGGAAATTACCTCCTCAAGTGTGTGACCTATCCATTGCTTTGATTACCAAAGGTTGTCATTTTTGGCTTAAAATCCTAAATGTGTGGGTGATTCTTCACCTTTCCATTATCTCTAACCTTTTATTTTCTCAGGGTTTCTAGTTATTATATGTGCAGAGTGACATTAAAGGTGGTGATAGGGTGTGAACTGAGCCGAACAACTACGATGAATTTCACAAAGATCCGTTGGTGTGACACATATGTGTTGAGGGTGGTCTTGCTCCACTGATGGAGAGTCTGGTGGGCCATGACCCTAATCTGTCTGTGTAGTTTGTCAACTCTTAAAAAGATTTTTGTGTGACTTTGGGTGGTATTTCCTTTAATGTGAATGAGGAATTGATAGCACAGGCAACATGGCTCTTGTGTACTGGTATGAAGCACCCGAAGCACACTAAAACTCAGGATAACAAAAGTATGAACACATTTTTTGTGGGGAATGAGGAGCCCATGCTCAACCAATCGGGTTTTAAGCGGGAGGCTCTCCCTCAGCCATGGAACCAAGTGTGCCTTGCTCTGATGAAGTACGTTACTCTGGAAGGTAGATTCAAAACTTACTATTTCTACCATTTCCCTCTTTTGAACCACCTCCGACATAAAATTCTATTAAGCTTTCCTTTTGTCCTTTTGATGGACTTAGAGAGTTCTGTTGAAAAATGTATTGAGGCTATTGGTATGAATCCTATTGACCCTCCTCCCCTACCACTCCACTAGGGCCTCATCAGGAAAAATCACCCGGTTCTTGCTGACACACATAAACCCAAACCCACTGCTAAAAACCTTAAGGGGAATGTGGGTGCAACCCAGACTAGTGTGGTGGCTAGTCTTTGTGAGTTCAAATCAACCCCTGCCAAAACTTCTAGCAAGCCAACCCTAAAAAAGAAAGGTAAAGAGGAAGGGAAGAGTTTGAAGGAGCCTCCGAGCAAAGGTAAAAATGTGGTGGGCAAGGATTCTAAGGGAGATACGATGGTGATTGGTGGTGATACCATTATTTGACACTTTGGTAGGTTGGTTAAGAATAACAAAAAAGAGTAGGTGAAAGACTTAGAAATGAAAAATGAGTGATTTGATAGTAAAGATAGTAGGGATGAAGAGGAGTCTGAGAGTGAGGAGGAGTATGCTAGAGGGCCCAACACCATTCCGGAAATTGGCAAAGTGCAGAAGGAGAACTCGGCCTCTATGTCTTTGGACCCATTGGACATTGAGCGTACTGATATTGGTAAGATTGCGGTTGGGAGGGAGGAGCTCTATGTGTTGTAGGAAAGATTGGATAAGTTGGACAAAAAATTCTATGGTTTAATCCGCTTCACGGTTAAGCTGGTCCACTGTGTTACCAACACTCTGTCAACGGTCATGAAGGATGAAATGAACAACAAGAATGTTGAAGATCATCAGGAATGGGTTGAAGATGATGTTGTTAATCTCCTGTCAAAAAACTATGGTGATGCCAGTTAGTTTGTTGTTCATCCGTTGTCTGTCCATCTGTTGTTGGTCCATTGTGTTAGTTTTTTGGCTTGTTTTTTGATTTCTTTTTGTCTTGAACTCTATTGGACCTTGTGGATCTTTGTGAAGGGTACAATGCCCTGTAAATGTTGCTTACCTAATCGAAAACAAAAAAAATGAAATTTGTTGCAAACAAATATTTAATTTTGCTATGACTCTTTTTGAATTGAATTTAGTAATAAGATCCGAGAATATGCTCAATTATTGTTGCAAGTGAAATCAAAGATGGGGTGTGCTAATTGACTATGATAAGTAAGGGCGTTCAAATAATGATGTTTTGGAAACCTTTTAAGATTATGTGTATTTGAGACATCAAAATTGATGATAACTACTTCAAACCTTAAATTTAAAAAATGAACTAACTCAAGAAACTCTATGTTTTCTTTTAGAATTGTATTTATAAAAGATATAATATAACCACTTTGTTTTTTTTGCTGCTAATTGTGAAACCAAGAGGATAGAGAAAGCAGCCTGCCAACCACGACGTCATTGTTGGCTTAAATTTGATTCCCTTTACAGGTGTTGTAATTATTTATTCCTTTATAAGTATTGTACTTGGACTCAACCTCCCAAAGTAACCCTCTTTCCCAGTATTTCCCTCTACGCAACTACTACTACTATTCAAGTGGTTTACAAAATCTCCATTGTCCGAAGAACTGGTACACTATTGACTGTGTATTGCCACTACAATCCAATTGCTGGGGACTCATTATATTCAAAATAATCGACCATACCATTCTCCACGTACACCTGATGGAGACAACATTCTGTAGTTTTACCGACAGCTCAGCTTAAATGTTAGGCACGTTTGCAGGGCAAATGAGTTGAAATCATGCAATCCTACTGACAGCTCACCTTAAATGTTAGGTAATCATATACCTAATTATGCATAATTTTTATAGTATTTAGGTTTAGTTGTGTATTAACAATATAATCTATAAGTACAAACGGAGATACAGGCTGCTGTGAAATAGTATAAAGGAGGATCAAGTGACTGTTTGCCTTAAGCTCGCAATGGAAATCCTCGAAGCTGCATGGATTCCTCTGCTAATTGTGCTGCTCATTACACTCAGAAATCTTAGAAAAATGTCTAAAATAGCGCCTGGGCCAACACCCTTACCCGTCATTGGCAATCTCCATTTCATATACTCTCTTCCTCACAGATCTCTCGCCACCCTTGCCCACAAATATGGCCCAATTATGACTGTTTACTTGGGTTCCATTCCAGCCATTGTATTATCATCTTCACAGATGGCTCAACAAGTCCTCAAAACCCATGACAGTATATTTGCAAACCGCCCTGTTATTGAAGACCATAATTACATTCTAAGCCCCTACAAAATTGCATCTGCTCAGTATGGCCCTTACTGGAAATTCCTTCGCAGGATCTTCATCCAGGAGCTCCTCTCTCCCAGAAGAATGGATTCCTTCAAATCCCTGAGAGCCCAAGAAATGTCTGCCATGACACAGTCTGTACTTGAGATTGCACTCATGAATGCAAAGAGTGGCATGAATTCCTTGGCTGTAGATGTCACCAAAGAGGTCACTTATTTGACTAGTAATATTGTGTCTAGAATCACATTTGGGAAGAAATGCTATGAATCTCAGCTGGGTGAGAAAACATTCAAGGAATACTTGGATGAAGTACTTCCTCTCTTAAGTGGTTTTAATTACAGGGATTTTATTCCTCTGTTAGAGTGGCTTGATTTGCAGGGCCTTAAGAAGAGAGAAAGTGAGATTACCAAGATTTTTTATGGGTATTTTGAGAGGATTGTGGATGAACATGCTGAAAGAAGGAAGAAATCCGGTGATTTGGAGTGTGAGGACTTTGTGGATGTACTGCTTTCTTTGTGTGAAGATGAATCCATGGAGATCAAAATTACCAGAGACCACATCAAGACTGTCATATTTGTACGTACAGACTTCTAATTTCTGTGGTTTATTTTGCTTTTGGTTTTTTCACTTGTCTTTTGTGTGGACTGTGGGATTGATCTGCATTCTTAGGCTTATTAACTGAATGGTATGGCTTATCAACAGTTGCAGTAAAATTGTGGGAGGAGGAGCAGGTCTTGAAGGCTGAAAAGTACAATATATTTATATGTATTCATTGGGTTTATTTAATTTTATTATTATATATTCAATTTAATTTGTTTATTGTTAGTGATTTGAAATTTTCAGGTAGGATTTTGAGAAACACAAAGTTAGGGTGTTCTACTATGGGCCCCTCTTCCCTAATGTTTTTAATTTTGTTATTTCTGAATTTTGATTGAGTGTTAGTTTTTACATTAACATTTGGGATCACATGATTCCTAACGTGATCCATTCATTAAGATGATGGAGAGAACCATAATGAATCTCCTTGAGCTCTCTATTATCTTGATGATGGATTACTGGTTGATGCAAAAACTAACACACAATCAAAATCTAGAAATAGCAAAATTGTTTATTATTATTTTATTTTCTAAAATAATTTGATTATTTTTTTGAAGTTATTATTTTTATATATTAGAATTATTATAATATCACAAGAATTTTTAATGTGCTTAACGTCTATTGTTTTATAAGAACTTTGAAATGTATTATTCAATATAATTATATGCAATATTTAAAATTGTTTTGATGTGGATTTCATTTTTATAATTATTTAAGAATTCTTTTTCAATACTTAAAATTATATTATTTATTATAATATATAATTTATTCTTATTTGAAAAGTTATTTTATATTTTTACAAATTATTTATTACATATTTAATTATATAAATTATTTCAAAAAAAAAATCTTTTATTATATTTTTATTTGGTAAATAAATAGTATTTACTACTAATTTTTAATTTTTTAGTTCTTTAGTTTTGATTAAAAAAAAAAAATATATATATATATATTAAATACATTTTTTATATGCAATCTAATATTTTATTTATAAAGTTTATAAGATGTATTTTAGATTTTTAAAATTTTATTTAATTTTTATCTATAATTTATATATAGTTTTCAATCTTGAAAACAATAGATTTAAAAATATTATTTTATTATTTAATAACATTTTGTTTCCACACATGATTATGCAAGATTTTTTTGATAAACGTGATTTTATATCATCAACGCTTCGATCATACTCCATGATCCATCATCGATGATTAAGAGTCAACTATTGTTTTATTCTTCTTGCATTCTATATTTTATTATTATTTTAAAGTATATATTTTCTCATTAAAATTGTTTTATTCATTATTGTTAAATGAAAATAGTTTTCGCAAATAATAATTTTATAGAATTATTAAATTATATTTTTTAATATTGTAAATTATTGATTATATTTTTTTTTTGTGTATTTATTATTTTAATATATCAACTATTTAATTGTTGTAGGTAACATGTTCATGTCATTAAATTCCAAACCTCTCAACCTAATTGAAAATATTATGTTTCTTTTTATTACAATGTTTCAATAATGTGAGAATGGAGGATAGACTAGATCTCATGACCTCTTGCCTACAACAAGATTTTTTAACCAATCTAACTTGCTCCTCACCCTAATGATAAACATCAATCCTTATTTTAACAATAGTCATTATTCTTTTTTTAATTGACAATACTAAAATAAATATCTTAATTATTTAAAATAGAATTATAATAAATTAAATTCTTCTTGCATTCTATATTTTCCTAAGAAGTTTACAGAAACATAAGAAAATTTAGGCTCTACATTTTCCAAAGAAGTTCATAGAAACATAAGAGTTGATTTTAACTATATTATTGTATTGTAATAATTTTTAATATTCTAATCTAAGTTAGTTAAATCATTACTTGACTTTGAAATCTACAAGACCAACAACTCATTAAAAAAAAATTCAAAAAATTATTAATATTTTTGTTAATCTAAATATGCATAATTTTCTTTCTTATACATCTTAAATTTTAATTGTTTTATTGAATTAGCATGTCTATTTTGAGGTGCCTATTTTAAATTTTATTTTATTTCATATATGAATTATTTTATTTTATTTTATTTATTTGAAGTCACTTTAAAATTATTTCATTCATTTAATTGTTATTTTATTTTACTTTATTTTTATTTGAAGAACTATTTAAGAATTATTTTCTTTATACTTATTAAGATTTATTTCCTTTTATTTGTTTATTTATTTTTAAATATATGTTGATTCTTCCTAAACATAGGTCAATAGATTTCATCTTTTGTTATCATTATAATTAAATATCTTAACATAATAAACATATTATTATTTTTTATTTTTATATTTATTTATTTTTCTATTTTTAATATTATATTAAACTAATTTAATTATTATTTTTATATTAATATTTTTCATTTATTATCAAATTAATTTATAGAAATTTAAGAGTGCATATTTTAATTATATACTATTGTTACATGTTCCTACATTACTATATTGAAATTAGTATTAATTTTCTATTCATGTGTTTTTCATTCCTTTAATCATTTATGTTGATGAGCTATTTCTAAATACAAGAGTCCAAACAATGATTCATCTTAATTTCAATTTTTCTCATATACTATCATTACATGTTCTTAAATTACCATATCAATTAATATTAATTTTCTCATCACACGGCTTTCATTTCTTTAATCATTTATGTTGATGAAATGCAAGAGCCTTAAAAGTGATTTGTATTAATCTTACATTTTCTAAATTTTTCTTGTTTCAATGTGTCAATTTATGTGTTGACAATATCTTATAAAAATAGAAAGAGATTTATGATCAAATCATTCATTTCATATATATAAAATAAAAATGAGACTAAACATTTTATATCACATCATTTTTATATTTTTATATTTAATAAAATTGAAAGTATTTAAATAATTTTGATTTTTGTAATTAGAAATATTTGAAGATTGTTTGAATGATAAAATGAAGTAAATTTTCTTCTTCCAATATTAAAAATAGAATAATTTAAAAAAAAAAATCAACTTAATTTATATTAAATTTTTACAATTTAAAAAAAAAATCAAAAATTAATTTTATCATATTAATTATAAGCTTCAAGTTTTATTTTATTTTTTATTATTAATAATTAAAAATATTTTAATCAATCAAAGTTATATTGAAAAAGTATTTATAATAAAATAATTTTAATATTATTTGATATTTTTCCTTTAAATTTTAGGTTTGAATTTTATTGACAGAGTAGTAAAAACACAACCTGTCTTAATTTTTAATTAATAATACAAGATCTATA
Source organism: Sequoia sempervirens (assembly GCA_007258455.2). Lineage (NCBI taxonomy): Eukaryota > Viridiplantae > Streptophyta > Pinopsida > Cupressales > Cupressaceae > Sequoia > Sequoia sempervirens. The sequence continues at coordinate 103,563,996 of VDFB02000008.1, read as the reverse complement.
AACCAATCACCAGTTACACCATTATCTGTTCAAATTTGCTTGTGGCTTGTGACCAAGCTTATGGGTGGCTTTGCTTGTTAGATTAATTATATTGAGCTCATTTATGAATATTTCATTTTTCATACCTTCCGAAACAATTTCACCGTATTGGGTCTTTTTCAGGACATTGATACCTCAGGAAGTACACTGGATTGGGCAATGTCCGAGTTGCTTAGAAATCCTTCAGCCATGGAGAGAGCTCAGCTAGAACTGGATACTGTAGTGGGACGCAATCGAATGGTAGAAGAATCTGATCTGCCTCATCTTGAGTACTTGCAATCAGTGGTGAAAGAAACACTTCGTCTGTACCCACCTGGTCCTCTGCTACTTCCACACCAATCTATGAAACAGTGCACAATAGCAGGATACCAAATCCCAGAAAACACTCGTGTCGTTATAAATGCATGGGCTATTGGGAGAGATCCAACTGCCTGGGAAGAGCCCAATTTCTTCAAACCTGAAAGATTTTTCCAAAGAAAAATTGATGTGAAAGGCCAAGATTTTGAGCTCATACCATTTGGTTCAGGTCGAAGAATATGCCCAGGGATTAATTTGGCTTTGTGCATGATTCAGCTGGGACTTGCACATTTGTTACACTGCTTTAACTGGAGTCTTCCTGAAGGGGTTACTGCAGAGAATTTGGATATGTCCGAAGCATTTGGTAATACAATGACAAGGGCACTTCATCTTCATGCAATTCCGATTCCCCGCCTTCCACTTGATCGCTTTCAGTCACAAATCTAGCTTTTATGAAGAACATGAGGTTTTCACAGTTCATAGGAATGAATAGTAAATGTTGGAAGAAAAACTCTGTTGTGGAATTTTAAATGTAAGCTTTTATTTTTAATGTCCTGTAAGATCTAGTAAAGAAAGAAGATTACAGCTGCAGAATGTAATCCCTTCGAGAAGCTGAATAAAAGATTGTGTTTGTGTATTTTCTGTGCAATTTTTTTCTCCTCTGTTTTTAGTTTTTCTCTGTTCTGGAAATCTACACTAGTTATGTTCTAGTTATGATATTGTGTAGTTCTTGTTATTGGCAAACTTTGCTGCAGCTTTGACCACTTTTGTTTGCCCACAATTTTGTGAAGTGATTGAGGCCCATTAAAAAGCCCTTACCATTAATCAAAACTTTCGGGTGAACTTGATTTCTTAGAAATACAAGTAATTTAGTGTAATTGTTTTTTCATAGCTGAACCAGCAATAAAAATACAATAATACAAAAATGATACAACTGAGGAATGTAGAGTTATAATCAGCTAGCTTATCTTAGTGGTCCCCCTCTCACACCTACAATTTGCCTCATATCGTCCACAAACATTCCCGAGTCTCCATTGCCGCCTTTACAGATGCGTAAATCAATTGAGAAATCAAGATAAACGATAACGCTGGCTGTCATTTTCGGTGTCGTCATCTTAACAAGTTCATTGTTATGGTAAATGCGAAAGCAATTGAAATTGAAATCGCTCTTCAAATTGATTTACGTGATCCAAAACCACACAAATATCGTCAAATCAAGATATCCTTATCATCTTTAGACCACTAAAACCTTCGATAATGAAAATCGAAAGAGAAGAACGTCGTCTTTTTTTACTACTCAGAAGTCCCTTAGAGCGCTTTTGTTACCCCGTAATCATCAGCACTGTCCTCGGATTTCTTAATAATAGTAGATTTATTTGCAAAGACTCAGTGGTATAATCTAGTATCTTTTACAAGCATAGTTATGCCTAAATAGTACTATATTCTTGTCCGTAGCTCCAACTCTCACTATTTACTTCATTAAACTAGTCATGGGTAACTCTTTGTCTACTAACAATGTTAAAAAATGAAAGATTTTATTTTGCCTCGTCACCATTTGCCACTAAAGAATCATCGAACATTATGCTTATTCTTGTAGATAACCATACGCTTCACCCTCGCCTAATCAACCATACACTTTTCTCTGTCCAGGCAAATGTATATTTCACTCTCTCTTTTAGTTAACCATACGCTACACCTCCTCTTTGTTCAATTGTATACTTCACTCTTCAATAGGTCGTAAGGGTTGTCTCTATCAACATATGCAAGAGTCTGTATAGATGAAATAAACAATTTGAAACATAAAAAAGAAAAGTACAGAAAATAAAAACGTAAATATATTGTTTATTATCTACACAAATTACATAACAGTTTGCTTACTTCTTAGTGTAGAGTGGTAGAATTCCTATACTATTTATAGATTTCATACATAAGTCTAGAAGAATTTTGAATGCTTAATACAAGCTTCTAAAGAGAAAAATCTAGAAGCAAGGGGAAGGTTACATATATTGGAATGTTTCACATACATTCAATAAAATAAATATTATCTCCAACACCCCTTCTCATAATGTTATTTGGAGAAGATGATCACATCACTTATTATATAGCAACTTCCTTTAGATGTGATATATCCTAAAGTTCCATAAATTTTAATGTCAACAATTCAATCTTTTGTTCTATAAAACTTTAACTTCACCACTTGCTTTTCAATCAAGTCATGGAAAAGTAATGTTGTACTTCTATTTGTTTGGATCTAACATGATATACATGATTTTTTCTAGATTGATAATGCTTTGATTATCACAAAATATAATAGTTGGACAATCTTGTGGTTGTTTTGTTTCTTCAAATAATCTTCTAAGCCATAATGTTTTTTGAGATGCAAGTTTGATGAAATAACATATTAAGCTTTTGTGGATGATAGTGCCACTATTGATTGCTTATTATTGCTCCATTAAATTGGTCTTGAGCTAAGATGAAAGATATATCCAAAAGATTTTCTATCATCAATATCACCTACATCTAGTCAAAATTTATATACCCTACTAGAGTAGGCTCTCCTCCATATTTATATTCAATTTCAAGTTGACAAGTACCTTGAATGTATTCTATTATTCTTTTAGTTGTTGTTTGATGTTCAATGTGTGGATTTTTCATGTACCTAGATACAATTCCAATTGCATATGCAATATCTAGTCTAGTTATAATGAGATACAAGACACTTCCAACAATTTGTCTATACAAATTTTCATTCACTTTCTTTTGAGTGGAGTTAGCACATAAACTTTTTCCTATGTCTCATGGTGTACTAGATGGTTTAAACTCAATCATATTAAATTTTATCAATGTAATAAGAGCATATTTGGCTTGAGACAACATTATCCTTCCTTCTTTACATACTTGAATACCCAAAAAATAGTGCATCAACCCTAGATTGGTTATTTCAAAATCTTGTTTGAATTGATCCTTGGTGTTTTTAATGTACCATGTGTCATCTTCTGTAATGATTAAATAATAGACATATAGTACAATAATAACAATTTTACTATCAATTCCTAATTATGAAGGTCTTCCTTTCCATTGTAGGAGATGCTTTTCTATAGGTCATTTGACTACTAACTATCATAAATCTCGTTGGAATTATGCTACTTGGTGGAAAGATGCTCTTCGTGAGCATCTTACTATGGGTGAATATTTTGTTCTGGACGATGATTTTGGGGATGATGTCTTGGCCCCTAACGTCGCGACTTCTTCTGTTGATGGTTCTTAGTTACCTTTCGCTATTGTTGTTGGGTCTCTTGCAGTTGCTGTTGGGGTTTCTGGTTATGTTGCTGCTGTTGGTGCTATTGGTTTATCTGTAGTTGTTGGTTTGTCTGCGGTTGCTACTAAAGCGTTTAGTTTGTCTATAGTTGTTGTCGTGACTAGTGACATTGCTGTTGTTGTTGCTGATGATTCTGCTGATGTTATTGTGACTCCTAGTTTATTTGTAGTTCTTGTTGCTGCTATTGGTTATGGGAGTGACATTCCTGGTTCTCTTTCTTTTTTGCCTTTGGTGGCTTGTCCTCCATCTTCCTCTTGCTCTAATCCTTCAGAGGATGATATTTCTTGGATGGTTGTGCAAAGAAGGAAAACAGGTCTTCCTAAGCATAATCATTCATCTCAGTCCCTTGTAAAGTTTGCTTGTGGTGGTCAGAAGGCTGCATGTGTGGTTTAGCTTTGCTTTTCCCACTGTTGCTTGTTGTTGTTTAGTTGCTAGTATTCTTTGTTTATCTTTTGAGCAGTTGTTTGTAACTTTTATAGTTTTTTTGATTTTTGGATGCTATTGACTATCCAGTGTTGTATCTTTTGAGCAACATTTTTTTCCTAAAGTTGTAAAGGGTTTTGGGTCCCTTCAAAACCTGTTTTTCCCTTATAATCAAAATAATTTTACTATCACTATGCTTTACATACACAATTGAATAAACTTTTTTTCTTTTAAATCTCACTTCTATAAAGTATTCATTAATTTTGGAGTACCATGTGTAAGCATCAACCTTTTGTGTGACTATGGTTACTCCTTTCTCCTTTGGAGGGTTTCATTGTTGCTATCTAGCCAAACCAAATTGATGTTATCTTCAACAAATAAAGCTCATAAATAATAAAATAATTAACATGCTAAGGAAAGAAACAAAGATTGAGACACCTTTTTCCTATCATCTATTGGTTTGCAAGGTTGTGAAATGTATTATTTATTCATATAATATAATTATATATATTTTAGTTTTCACAGTCCATGATAATAATACTTAGATTTGTGGATTGTAATTGTATATTATTTTAAATATAACATTTCACATCATACTCTATGATCCATCATCATGATGAGATGCAGTTAGAGAGAAGAATGATGGATCATGCAATATGATCCCAAACGTTAAGGTTAAAAATATGCATAGTTACAATTTATAAATCTGAACATTATATTTTATTATTTCAAAAATATTGTTTACTATTTTTGTTATGAAATATATTACTTATCATATTTTTATTAGATAAACATTTAATTATTTACAATTAAATTATATATATATATAGATTTTGATTAAAAAAAAATCATATTTTATATGTAATTTAATATTTTACTTATAAAATATACAAAATATATTTTATATTATTAAAATTTAATTTAAATTATTTATTATATATTTAATTATGTAATTTATTTCAAAAATATTATTTATTATTTTTTAATAAAATATATTTCTTATAATATTTTTATTTGATAAATATATAATTATCCACTATTAAATTACATTATGATTTATTTATATATATATTATTAAATTACATAATTATACATATATAGATAAAAAAATCATATTTTATATGTAATTCGATATTTCTTATAAAGTATAAAAAATATATTTTAGATTTTTAAAATTTTATTTAAATTATTTATTATATATTTAACTATATATATATTTAAAAAATATTATCTTAGTAAATTATATAACTATTCATTGTTGTTAAATGAAAATAATGTTCTCCAATACAATAATTTTATAGAATCATTAAATTATATTTTTGTAAATTATATAATTATTCATTGTTGTTAAATGAAAACAATGTTCACAAATAGAATAATTTTATATAATCCTTAAACTATATTTTTTAAGTATTGAGAATTGTTGAGATATTCTTTTGTGTTTTTATTATTTTAATAAACCAACTATTTAATTATTTTAGATAACATGTTCATGTTATTACATTCCAGCCGTAGTCACTATTATAGACTACACCAAATTAAAAACCTTATGTTTCTTTGTTTTACATTGTATCACTATAGATGTACAAAATTCATTTAAAAGATAAAATGAAATAAATCTTATTGAGAAATTACTTCATTATGTAGATGATGATCCTTATTTTAAGGATATTCATGACATCAGTTAGACTTCTACATCTCAAAATTTTCTTAAATTCTACATTTTCCTAAGTTGTTCATAGAAATATAAGATTTAATTTTAAAAATATATAATTTTTTTGAAAGCAAGTGCTGCTATAGGGAGCAATGCCCTTTATATTAATTTTATAAAATTACTTCTAGAGCTTACATCAGACTTTCCAGGCTTTGAGACTAATGAGCCCGTTAGCTAGTTCGTTTACCCTTACATTCTGTGTTGGATTTAAGAGTTCGCCATAATTGCTCAAGTAGAAGTGGAAGATACCCATATAACGACGCTCAACGCCTTCCCAAAATAGCTGTAACGCTTCTGCTGTGATTGATTTCTTCTTAGCAGTTGCCGCGTCAAAGATCCTAACAATCTTATTTCCCCTTGGTATCGTCGGTATGCGTCCTATCATGTGCTTAGCCAGTGGTCTGAGATCAGGTTTGAGGAGTGTCGGGACCAACCCCAGCGCCCACATTCTGTCTCCCATCGGCTCAACGATTGTGCTAAAGAAATATTTGAAGACTACGCTGTCATGCACGTGCCCCCAGACCAGAAGCTCGAACACGGGATTATTTCAATGGCGTACTTCCCATCCAGCCCCAGGAATTTGAGCCTTTGTGGACTCTTGAGGACATTGGCATTCGACCTGAGCTATATCCTTCTTCACCATAATCAGATTCCTTCTTTGTCTCCGTAATCTACTCGACCACTCCACTTTTATGCTTGTCTCTCACATGTTATGGCAAGTCAGGTACGAAGCTGTACTTAAGCGATTTCTTTGCGTGATATAGATCTCCTTCAGTTCCCAAATATCTGTGTTGGTCAGCATATGTCATTGCCAATTTGCCAGTCTTACTTTCCGTAACTGCTAAATCTTTGTGCAGGATCTCTTCCAGTCCTTTCCTCCTTCAGTTCCCAAATATCTGTGTTGGTCAGCATATGTCATTGCTAGTCTTACTTTCCGTAATTGCTAAATCTTTGTGCAGGATCTCTTCCAGTCCTTTCCATTTTGTGGGGTCGTTGTTCGATATGTACACTTCATTTTGATCAATTCCTTGGTTTGCCAGAAAATCTGCCACTCTGTTGTGCGAACGTGTAATATGGGATTTCCTCTTAATAATTCCTTTATTTACTGATTTTTGGTTGTAAACTCCAGTTTTCTATGCATCTGTTTCTGATGGTTGTGATCGGGGCTTAATTTGATGGCCGTATGACCGTATTTAGAGATTTTTGCCGTAAAATACAATCAAAATTTTAAGAAGATTGTATCAGATGAAAGGAGAGATTTTGGATAGACTGTCAAAATTTATATAGAATTATAATAATATATATATTTGATTTATTAGCCGATAGGCTATTATAGGTGAGAATTCAACCGGAAAAGTCTCACTGTCTGATGTCGGCTGAGACTATTTCGGTTGGATTCTCACCTGAGACAGGCCATCGGCATTTTTTCCCTGAGAAGCTTGGTGAGATTTGACAGCAGAGTTAATATTTTTGCACCATTAAATATTTCCTGTTTGAGATATGCGAATATCGCTTCTTCACTGTGCTCGCCCTCAGCAAATTCCCATATTTACTATTTCCGCGTCAGCAGGCATGGCCATTCCTCCTGTTTTGACATCACCAGGTATGGCTGGGAGCCGTTCGCGCCGTTCTACACCACTCCCCTGGTCTGCGTGTGTTGCCTGGCATTTACAAAGTCACCAAATATTTGTGAGATAATAAATGCAGCTTGCTTTAAGATGGCTTCGACCTTTACTGTTTTTGTGCAACGAACAAGCAGTTGCGAAGGTGAACGCGGGATCAACTTCTCTGCAGTTAGTGGCTATGTATTCTGAGGTATGGCAACTCGTCACAACCTGTAGTGCTTGGAATTAGGATGTAGTAGAGGCTTAAATAATCTCTGAATCTATTGTCTTCGAGCATGGTAGGACATTTTTTAAAGAAAACTGTAAATAACCTTCCTCATTCGATGCCTGATTCTCCTCCATTTGCGTCGGCCTTGGGCTTTTGTATCAGCACTTCATCATCGTTGTTAAATAAGTATGCAGCAGCAGAATATACTTTGGAGCATGGGAATGGTACTTTAGATGGAACCTGAGAAAATACAAAAAGAAATAAATAAAAATATATGATCAGTAGAAAACCCCAAATCATAATCACATTTAAATGAGTCACACGAAACAGTATATGGGATCCATCGTAGGTGCTCAGCCAGTTCATCTTAGATTAAGAAGGAAAGAAATGCAGGAATAGTCATTATTAATTAGCTACCTAATGCATACAATATTTTTTTTACAACGCTAACTATGGGGAAAATGTAGAGCCTCTGCCCATCACTAATAGGATTGCACAGTTGGCAGAGCTCCCCCATCACCATTCTCAAAAGTTCATTACCCTGAGTCGTGAGTAGGACAAAACAAAAATAACATAGCAATGAGCGGTAATCTTTGAGCAATAACGACACTGCTCACATAGCAATTTCATCGATGCCACAATTAGTATGATCCAACTGAAAGCTAATAGGTAGTTTATCATATCTTCAAGCAGATTGTCCCTTTATCATCGCCCCTGCATTTAGATCGAGTTGGTAAGAAAATAAATTACACAGTATCCTACGCCTGTTCTCACCTAACCTAAATTCTAGAAGTTGGCGTGCCAAGAGGATAACTGTACACCAGTTGTAGAATTAAATAATGCAATATATCTTCTATGTAATTGGACCACAATTTGAAAGTATGACAAGTAAATCAGGCCTTGAAAGCTATTCAGTTTATTTGGGACCGAGATAATCACCGTCCAATACGCAATAGAGTTAAGAGTGAATCTCACGCGGCTTCTGATAGCAATAAATGTGGGTCTACCAAACACCTTCCTCGTTAATGTTACTTGCAACGATCAAGCTTGTACAGGAAATAACTAGACCTTGAAATAAGTGAACAAGTAGCCTGAATTTTGCGTATTTAAAAATTAAATGCCTTCTTCTCGTAACAACTGCCATTATGATTGGGATTATTTTGACGTCCCAATCTGAGTTCATTTTAAATGTACTCAATCTTCCAAGTTTTCCTTTCAAATTAGTTTGTTGGCCACAATCAGTGTCCAAGCATGTCAGCCTTCAGTTGTACATCGTTGAGTTTGGATTTACACAAACTTATGGAAATAGTGTAATGATAAAGATCAGGTGCCCATATAGTAAAGAGGAAATATCAAATAAAATCTGGATTCACTAATAAGTCATTACTGTTTATCTTGTAAAGAGAGAAGATTTCCTCCCGAAACAACTTGTGTAGTAAAAAGGAAAGGAGTATTACATACCTACTCACTATTCTCCTCAATGTAGCCAGAACGATAGGAGAACCCTTGTAGCACTCTTCTCTATTCCTACTAATAATGATAATAATTTATTATGTAATCATCCGCAATATAATAGTTATGGAAGTTGGGTCAGAGGAGACGCCCATCCCATGTTTAGAATATTTAGTCTCCCTCGAAAAAATTTGGCCTATCGTGTGAAAATCACGTTGCTGTCAGTAATAGGGGTAAAAGTAATCCCTAGCATAGCCAGGTTAATGGTGACAAGTAAACAAGCAGATGTCTAGGCTTTCATGGACTCCATTGTGGCTACAATCATTGTATCTTACTTGACAGTGTTGAAAGGACGTGAGTTGACAACCTCCATCCCTATTCCTATTGAAGTCGATGCTTTAAGGGACCATCATGAAATGTGGTGAGCAGTGAAGTGATAGCCAACAATTCTTCTTCCCGGTCTGTAGTAAATGTTAGACCAGAACAACTAAGGGATTACAAAACCCTAAAAAACCATCAACACTAAAGTAGAATAACACTGAAGTAGAATAACACTATCCAAAACTAAGCAGGGAAATAATAGTATGCATATAGTTAAGCAATAAATTCAACCAGATGAAAGCAAGTTTTTGCGTTCTGGATTGTCTTTAACCTGCGTGGCTCCTACGGAAATGGGAGATTGAATAAATTTGGAGATATTATGGCCATTAATTCTTGATGAGTGACAACGAACCGTATTTACCTTGCCTACCATTTGAGAAACTTGTTCAGCATTTATTTTTTCAATCCTCTATCCAAGATCTTGTTGTAGGTTATTAATTTTGAATATTTAGCCATAGCATTAATGGGAAGCTAACCATGATAAGGTGGTCTAACATTAGCCAAAAATAAAATAAAATAAATATAGTACCCCATTGCTATTAGGAGGTGAGTTAGGGTGTGCTGACGGAGTATCTGATTCAATCAGACCTAAAATCAACATTAATTCATATCTGCATCGTGCAATGTTCACCTCTATCGCTGCCTTTATCCTCTTCAATGAGTATTAAATTTAGACAATTGTAATCATACCTTTGCTTATTCGTAGATGTTGAAATAGATATCTTCACCCTCCTTATATTCCTGCAGTAGATAGTAAATGTGCGATGAGATCTCACAAAATTTATTAGGGAAGTGTACCTTTTTTTTTTTCTTTTACCTTCATTTATTTACTAGAAAAAAATAGAAGATTAAAAGTGTAATTTTTGAACTGATTAAATAAGCTTATTTGTTATCGGATGAAATTAAGTTTTTTTTTTTTTATCGAATGAAGTTAAAGTAATTTTTTCCTCTGTGGAACTGGAAATCAGTTTGCATTATCAAATAACATAATAATAATGTCATAAATATTGTAAATATTATTATGGACACTTGAAAATTAATAGCACTTCTTATTATAAAATAATAGAAATGGTAGTTGAATGGTTGTTATAAAACAATGTGATTTATAGTTATAACATTATTTTGGAGAGTAATTTTATCTTGTATTATTAAATTGAACTGATATAATATTTGCAGAATAAAACGAAAGTGATAGTAAAATTACTATTGTAATAGGAGTAAATATTATTCTTAGTATGAAGAGGTTATTTTTGAGAGTAAATGTTAATATTATTATTCATGGGTTAGTTATTTGATGTTAGTAAGGTAAAATTGAGATTAACAATTGAAATTTATAAAAAGGGTTAATTTGCGAGTAAATGTTAATATTATCACTAATGGGTTAGTTATTTAATATTATTCTTTTTATTTAGATAGAAGTGATTTTAGTAAGGTAAATTGAGATTAAAAATTGAAATTTATAAAAAGGGTTAATTTGCGAGTAAATGTTAATATTATCCTTAATGGGTTAGTTATTTGATATTATTATTTTTATTTAGATAGAAGTAATTTTAGTAAGGTAAATTGACATTAAACTCGGGTTAAACTTTATCATCAGTATAAGCTTAATGATTTAGTTATAATGTTTAGATGAGATAATTAATAATATTACCAATGATTAAATTGGCGATTTTAAAGAGTATATGGTGGCCATTTTCAAAGAGTTATATGTTGGGATAATATTATTTATGTTTAGATTGAGGTAAATAAAAATAATAATATTAATGTAGGGTGGAAATGTGAATACTCAAGGGGTTTTACCCCATGTATAAAAATAAAATAAAATAAAATGTGAAATATTGGTATTAAGGAATATTTGACTTTTGAGTAAAATAATCATATTATTGTAGAAAGAATTAATAATAATTATAGTGGTAAAATTTGAAAATTATAAATACAAAAAAGGGTAGTATAGTAATGGGATACAATTAATGGTACACATTATATTTAGTAATATTATTTTATAAATAAAAAATGTTATTGTTAATTGGTGGTATACTAATAAAATTACTATAATAAATAATGTTATTGTTAATTGGTGGAATAATAATAAAATTAGTATTATAATTCCAAATAACGTTATTCTTAATTCTTATAAATAACGTTATTGTTAATTCCAAATACTTCATCCACTTATATTGCCATTTAGATTTTCTCAACTAAAAGTGAATTGGGAAAAAGGGTCTATAGAGACATATAGCCAACACATCTTTCCAGATTTCCATTTTATTCACAAATTACTATTTATTTAATATAGTGTATATATATTAATGCTTAATAGGCATACATCTTGAAATATGAACATAATAATCTCTATGCAACTTTACATATTTGAAAATTTAAATTTTGATCGCATTTTACACATTATATGACCTATATTATAAAAAATCATTTTATACTTATCGGACTATTTTATACACATCATTATATCCTTTATATTTTCAAATTAATTTTGACAGATACTTCTTTTCCTGAAAATACTCATGGTATAAATACATTTACTTGTTACAAATTTGATAAAATAAAAGCAACTATTTCAAATAAGTATAAATATATTTGCTCATTGTAGATTTGCAAAAATAAGACCAACTCTTTCAAATATACAATTTCATCCAACAAATATGGTTTTATTCAAAAAACAGATAATTTCTTAGAAACTACATTAGAAACGACATCTTTTGGGACTATGATGAGATTCTTCACGAAAGTTCCTTAAATTTAAAGTCTTGAAGGTGCTATGTTTCAAAATAGAAATGCCTTGTTAACATAAGTTTATCTAATGCAAAATTGCTCACCAATATTTTGGCTTTTCATAGCACACATTTTGTATATCATGAACTGCCAACAAATGTACTTTGTCCAGTTGAGCTATAATGTTCCAACACTTCAACCATTTAAGATAATATATTTTGTTGTTCATACACTACCATAGTATACCCTCCTATCGGCATAACCCTTGCGCCTTGCTAAGGTGCAAGCGCTAGTGTATAATTTCACTTACACTAAGGTATGTCATAATGTTTTAAGGGCACCTTTGAATAGATAAGCGTCATTCAAAACTTTGTTGACAGGCAAGGTCGGCCATCAAATTTAAGCCCCGATTGTGATACTTATCATTGAATCACACTCGATGTCGATGGTCAAAATACTTCGTTCTCCGTACATTTAATCCTGCTAGGATTGCTTCGATTTCGACGACGTTGTTTGTTCCCTTTGTCAATTTAATTGATTCTTCCCTTACCAGAATGCCTTCTTCATTTTGGAGAGTAAATCGTACACTAGATTGACCGAGATTGTTGCGGGATGCTTCGCCAGTGTTCAGGTTTTGCCTCCCACTAGGTGGGAGTGTCCACATAACATCAACTCTCAAGGCCTTACGTGCTGGGGAAAAGACGTAGAAAGGGGGAAGTTTTAATAATCTACATTTACGCATCAAGTTGTCATCCCATCCCGAGAATTTCTTCTTGTCTTGATCCTTCGCGTGTGCATTCAACCATTCTGATATGTTTTGTTTGATTGTGTCGATTACTTGACTAACTATTTTGGCTTTGTCTTGAAAGATCCTGTTGTATTCCTTCCAAATATTCTAAACCAAGATTTCCGAGCATACCATCCATATGTTACCCCAAAAGTCACCTTTTTGGTTCTCGAGCCAGCTTAAAAAGAATCTCTTCAGACTATTTTTCCTTGGAATCTTCCAATTGAACATGTTGGCTAACAAATCCAAAAAATTTGCCGTAATTGGATAGTTCAATAACATGTGATCCGTAGATTCACCTTGCCTCCAGTGCGGGCCTTCAATGCCAATCATTCTTAACTTGACACCAGTCAGAATTCGATGATGAACTATCACATGAAGAAGAACTTGGTGAACGTGGTTAACTTGGGCTTGAACTTACTCTTGAGCGCTTGTGGGGAGAGGAGGAACTTGATCATCTTCAAATCTCATGATCAGTGGTGTAGTTTGTTGATCTTCTTTTTGTCATTGCCATACTCCTCTTTCATAAAAAACCAGATTCCGACTAATAATCCATTTCTTTGTGGTAGGGTTATAGAATTTATATTCTTTTTGTGGAATCAGGATAGCCCACAATGACAAATGTGGGGAGAGGAGGAACTTGATCATCTTCAAAACTCATGATTAGTGGTGTAGTTTGTTGATCTCTTTTTTGTCATTGCCATACTCCTCTTTCATAAAAAACCACATTTAGACTAATAATCCATTTCTTTGTGGTAGGGTTATAGAATTTATATTCTTTTTGTGGAATCAGGATAGCCCACAATGACAAAGATACAAAGTTGGGATTTTGCATCCAACTTCTTCTGCTTATGAACTGGAACATGAACATAAGCAGGCAACCAAATACATGAAAGTGAGCCACTAAGGGCTTGCGTCCACTCCAGGCTTCCTTTAGAGTGATATTTTAAAGCAATTTTGTTGGGCTTCGATTCAAAATATAAACTGTGGTTGCTACTACAACTCCCCAATAGCAATTAGGAAGGTTCTTGAATTGCAACATACTTCGTGTCATCTCCATAATGGTACAGTTCTTTCTTTCTGCAATACCATTTTGTTGGGGGTATAAGCTACCTTGAGGTATCTATAGATACCATGTGTGTTACAAAAATCAACAAACTCTTTGAAAGTGAATTCTCCCCCTCTATCTGTTCAGAGTATTTTGAGAGAATGCTTGCTTTGATTTTCAGCCATAGCCTTAAAGTGCTTGAAGCATTCAAGTGCCTCAAATTTTTTCTTAAGAAAACAAACCCATGTGTGGCATGATAAATCATCAATAAATGTCAAAATATAAATATTCTTACCCAAATATTCCTCTTGCATGTCACCACAAATTTTAGAATGCGCAAGCTTTAGAGGAGATTTTACCCTCCATGATTTGTTCACTGGAAAATTGTCTCAATGCTACTTGCCAACTATACACCCTAAACAAACTTATTTTTCCTGAATTGCAGGAAGTCCTCTCACCATTTATTTCTTATGAAGCAAAATTAATCCTTGAAAATTCAAATGACCATACCATTGGTGCCATAACCATGAATCATTTGTGGTTGTCTTGAGGGCATGCATCTTAGTAGATGCCAATGTGAGAGGAAATACTTTATTCTTTGTCATACAAGCCTTTGCTACAAGATGATGGTTAGCTAATTTATAAAATATTTGGCAATAGTTAACTTAAAACACAACCTTGTAATTTTTTGCTACAAGTTGCCCAATACTTAAAAAGATTATGTTGTAATTTAAGCACATGCAAAGTGTCATGAATAAATGTAGTTTCTCCTTGCTTAGTTTTCACTACAAGGGTACCTTTTCCCATTACATCAACCTCTTTATCATCACCAAATTTTACTTGAATCCTCATAGATTCATCTAATTTGACAAAGAGATCATATTTACCTATCATATGATTTGAGCAACTGCTATCCATGAACAAAACATCCTTTTGAGGTTCTTTTGCCAAATTGTAAGTGAAGAATGTAGAGTTCTTTCCTTGTTCAAAAGACTCTTCAGTAGAGTTGGCTCTTTACTTATTCAAATCATATTTTTTCTTTCTATGTACATTCAGATTCATAGTGTCAATACCTTTCACAATATTGGTATTGGATGCTTCTACAATCCATAGAAATTCTTCCTCTTTCTATGTTATTTCCCCTTCCTCTTCCTCTACCTTGTCCTCTAGGTGTAGAAGGCTCCCCTTGAGATTTATTTGATTGGGAATAAGGGGTTGTCTAGTTTTTTTTTTCAATTCTTATAGTAGATTGGAAGGCTTGCACTAGGTTCTCTGTAGATTGTTGCATATGCTCTTCACGAGATTGCAAAGAACCTATCAACTTTGCAACTTTGAATGAGGTTAGATCTTTACTTTCTTCAATGGCTATCACCACTAGATCAAACTTTGGAAGAAGGGATCTAAAAAAAATTTCTACAATATTTTGCTCTGTGACACTTTTCTCTTGAGTTTTAAGATGATTCACAATACTTTGAGCCCTAGTAATAAACTCTTGAATAGACTTAGCTTCTTTCATCCTTAAATTTTCAAAAAAAATTCAAAAGGTTTGAAGTCTTATTAATCTTATTTTGTCAGATCCTTGGTATGCAGTTTGTAGAGCCTCCCATGCATCCTTTGACTTTGTCATACTAGCTATACGGGAAAAATTGACATATCCAATGCAGATTAGATGGAAAATAGAGCTCAATTGTCCTTATTTTTATCTTCTTTTAATTGATTCCATTGATTTGATGTTAAAGCATTTAATGCATTTTGATCTACAAGTTATGTGTATCCTTCTTCTACTAATTCCCAAATATCTTAGGATAATAGTAGGGTCTTTATCTTTATATTCCAATGGTCATAGTTTTCTCCAATAAACAACATAAGTTAGAATGGAAAATTGCCACCATTTTCCATTCTTATAATTCTTGGAGAAAACTGTTAACTTGTAGCTGCTTGCAAAAAAAATATTTTTGCAACCTACTCTGATACCAATTGAAGATTTCAAAACTTATGCTCTTATACTATACTGATAAACTCAAATTCAGAAAATAAATGTAAAACAATAGATCTGATCAATAATACTAAGCGAACAACAATGTGAATCAAAAATTTGTTATTATTCAATTGTATTAATCTCTGCTACAAATGATAGTATATAAAAAGTTTTAGGTGGCACACTCAAAGGCTATGTTTATGCAAAAAAATTGTGATAACAAAAGTAAGCTAAAACAGATCTCATGCAAACTACTTGCCTAGACATGAAAAAATAATTTAATAAGGCATCGATCATGCAAAGAAATCATGCATTGATCATGCTAAAAGAACTAAAAATATAACTAGACTCCTATCATTGAAAGATACTGCATCACTATAGTTTATTAACTAAAATAACAAAAAATAAAGAAAGTTGTTGTAGTTGGTGGTTGAATTAGAGATGATAGCAGATAACAGTATATGTCGTTGGTCATGCATTCTTCAGAAGGGTTGTCCAAGTGAACACTCCAGCCTTGGGAAGGACCCACTTCCCCCAATAGATTTTTTGGCCACTCACTCGCCTTTTTACTACATTGAATTTGATAGCCAATTTTGATTGACTATTTCCTTGAATTCGTGTTGCACCAGATTATTTTATCCCAGTTCTTATTAAGGAAAATTGGCCATCCAATGACTTCAGCTCTTAGCAACTCCTTTTCCTTATCATGTATCGGGAGGGTTCTAAATTCTATCCATTTTGGATCCTTGCTTTCTATTGCTCTTATGTAGTCCTTGACTGAACCTCCAATGGAACTTCTGATGGTGTCCATACTCTTGGCTAGCTCTGACCAATCTGTTAACAATTTTTCCCCCCACGAATCCTTCCAAAAGTTAGCGAACCCACCATTATTTGTTTGCCATGTCAAATGGATTATTATGACGTGTTTGCATTCCATCATGAATTTCCAAACATGAGAGCCACCCAGAGGATTAGCAACTGATAGTATCCGATTTGGAACATTATTGTCTAAATATTTTTATGGAGTATCCTGCACCATAACTTAATTGGAGCTTCCACCATTTTCCATATGAGTTTGGCACCTAGCGTCATATTCTAAAATCTTATGTTTTTATACCCGGAATGCCATCCTCATAATTTTTACATGTCTCCCAATGAACCAATGGTACTCACCTTATCTCATTCATCCCTTCCAAAAGAAACCTTTTTAGAGTACTAATCAAGCTAGAGGAAGCCTTTCTTGTGAGCTGCATGCAAGGTATATTGTAAATTGGAATTGTTGACAGAACGACTTTGATCATTGTTATGCATCCAACCAACGTAAGCTACCTCCCTTTCCATGTCACCGATTTCCCTCTACATTTTGATGTTATTTGGTCCCATAGCTTGGTTCTAATGATGCCTTTAAACACCGAGACTTCAAGGTATTTATAGGGGTTCTATCTATTTTATGCCCCATTAGCTTCACAATCTCATTTTGGACCTTCCATTTGACATTAAAAAAGTAAAATTTTGATTTTTTTGTGTTTATTAGCTATCCAAAAGTAGCCACATAATCTATCAAGACCTTATTTATTACCACCACCTCTTTCCTATTAGCTATGCCATATAGAATAAAATTATTTGTAAATTGCAAATGCATTATTAGGTCCAAACTATGAGTGACAGTCAACCCTTTCCAATTCCCAACATTCCTTTCTCTATCAATTTGTCTACTCAGAGCCTTTGCCATAATTACAAATAGGAATAGGGATATTGGATCCCCCTATTGTAGACCATTCATGCTTTCAAAGAAACCACAGGTCGAGTCATTTACTAGGAACAAGTACCTTACTAGATTGAGATACATTGGTAAATTATTTCTATCCAGTAGCTACTGTAGCTAAACCTCTCCAATATTTTTGCTAGAAATCTCCATTTGACATAATCATATACCTTATTAGAATTTCCAATTTAATCATCTCGCTTCTATTTTGATCCTTGTTTATCGAGTGCAAGACATTTTTATGATAATTATACTATCCACGATGTACCTTCTTAGAGTGAACACACTTTGATTACTTGCAATTACCTTATCTAGAGTCTTTTTCATTTTTTTTCCAAGGCTTTTGATTGAATTTTATAAATTTTATTACAGAAGGAGATCGGGTGGTAATCTCAAGATGAAGTAAAAATTTCTTTCTTTAGGATCAAGGCAATCAAAGTGCTATTGATTCCTCTCACAAATTTCTTCTTCTTTCTAAAATATTCAATTATCCCCCACAAAGTACCAACATTTATGATAAATATAGAGCTGGAAATCCATCAAGATTTAGGGACTTATCCAAATGAAGATGAAAAGTCACGTCAATGATTTCTTCTAGCAAGAAGTGATGGGAAGAGGCAGAGTACTAAAACAAAGAACAAGAAATAAAGATATAAACACACAGATCTAAAAATGATTTCAAAAACATATTATATGTTTCAAAAACATACTACATCTCTTGTCATAAATCAAACTTAGAGTTGTTGCTCTTTTTCTGTACCTAGAAAGAAAATACAAATTCAAAATCCCTTGTATTTGTTTCTTCAAACTGTTGCAACAAGAAACACCTTCATATGCACTATGTTTTTTAATACATACTCTGTCAAAAAGGACTTTTGAGCCAACGTATATTCCCAGTTAAGAGAGAGAACCAAAAACCTTAAATTGCAATTAATATATGTCTTTTCACTTGAAGAAAATCAACTCAAGGAGATTTGCATTTAAAATATATCCAAAATACTATCCCAATACAAAGAATGGAAGACAAAATGTTGGTGTGAGAAGGAAGTAAAATGATTTTCATCACTACAACAAAGAGATGGTGTACGGTGCAATAAAGAAGGTAGGCAGAAGTTGGGATTAATTCTAACACTCCCCATTAATTACAACTATTGCCATCTATGATTCCCAATCGATCTCTTTGATAGAAAAAAAATTCTTTCTCCAAGCTTTGGTGAAAATATCAGCATACTAATCTTCAGACCTACAAAATTCTAAAAATATTTCTCCATTGTTGATTAATTCTCTAATGAAGTGATATCTCATGTCTATATGTTTTCTTCTCTTGTGGAAAATTGGATTTTTTGACAATGCTATAGTTGATTTGTTTTCACAATAGATCTTTGTTGCCTCTTCTTGTTCTTGTTTCAACTCTTTCAACGCTCTTCTCATCTAAACTACTTGACATGATGCACTTGTGGCTGCTACATACTTTGCTTCAGCTGATGAAAGAGTAACAATTGGTTGTTTCTTTGAAGCCCATGAAACTATACTAGTACCAAAGTGAAAAACATAATCGGATGTGCTCTTCCTATTGTCTATACTCCTTGCACAATCACTATTAGTTTATCCTATCAGCTTGAAATCACTTGTCTTTGAGTAAAGAATTCCATAGTTCCTTGTTCCACTAACATATTTCAAAATCCTCTTTCTTGCTTCCCAATGACAAAATTTTGGAGAGTCCATGAACCTTCAAATGAGACTAATTGCAAACATTATGTTTTGCCTTGTGTTTGTTGAGTACATAAGGCTTCCAACAATTTTTTTGTACAAGGTTGGATTTACATCTACTCCTTTGTCATCTTTGCTCAATTTCAAACCTGTGATAATAGGTGTTGGGGATGCTTTGCAATTCATCATATTAAACCTTTTCAAAATGTCATTTGCATATTTTGTTTGAGAGATGAATATACCATTTTCATTTTGATTCAACTCACTACCAAGAAAGTACATTAAACCCAAATCAGTCATCTCAAATTCTTTCTTCATATCTGATTTGAACATGTCAATTGATAGATCACCCGTGAATACCAAGTCATCAACATATAAACAAACAATTATAATCTCACCTTGCTCATTCATTTTGGTATACAATGTAGGAGATCATTGTTGCACCTATTAAATCCATTTTGCAAAAGGTAAGAATCAATTCTACTATACCATGCCCTTGGAGCTAGTTTCAGTCCATAGAGTGCCTTCTTGAGTTTGTAAACCTTGTTTTCATGTCCCAAAATCTCATACCTAGGTGGCTGGTCCACATAGACCTCTTCTTCTAAAATGCCATTTAAGAAATTTGATTTCACATCCATTTGATATACTTCCCACTTCGTTTGAGCTACTATGGCCAATATTGTTCTCACAGTATCTAAATGAGCAACCGGTGTAAATGTCTCATTGTAGTCTATCTCAGGTTCTTGTGAATAACCTTTGGCTACAAGCCTTGCTTTATACTTTTGCACATCGCCATTTGCATTCAATTTGGTTTTGTAAACCCACTTCACTACAATCACCTCTTTTCCTTGTGGAATATTCACTAACTCCCATGTTTGATTCTTTTCAATAGCATCTATTTCTTCATCCATTGCATGCACACATTTTTATTCTTTAATAGCATCTTCAAAATGAATTGGATCTTCAACATGTGCATATAAAGAAAAAAAAGAAGTCTGACCTGCATTATTTTCACCATCATTTTTCTCATAAATCTCTCTTAAACTTCTGATTTTTTGTCTCCTTAAGCTTGCTAGTGTGGGGTTTGACATGTCACTTGGACTTGTTGAATGTGGACTTGATGGGCCTGCACTATGAGTGCCCATTGCTAAGGGTGTTTGTTGTCCACTTGTTGGAGTGCTTGTTTGAATGCGTGAGGCTTCCCTTACACTTGATGATGGTGTCACTTGACTACTTTGATGACCTTGAATGGGTGTAGGAGGATTCACACTTGGAGGGGTACCTGTTGATATAACATCTTCATTTTCTTCTTGTGGTAAATTGGCTACTAAATTGATTGTTTTATCCAAAGTTCCATCCCATGTTTCATCTTCTACAAATTCCACATCTCTGCTAATAATAACCTTCTTTTTGATTGGATTGTATAACTTGTATGCCTTGGATTCATCACTGTATCCAACAACTATGCATTCTTCTCCTTTGTTGTCCAACTTTCTCTCAATTCATCCAACACATGTGCATATGCTACACATCCAAATACTCTCATGTGTGAAACATTATGTTTTCTTCCACTCCATGAGCTTCTCCCAAAATCATATTCGTGACACTTTTTTTTGGACATCTATTCATTATATAGGCTACACATGATATAGCTTCAACCCAATATTCATTTGACAAATGTTTTGCTTTCAACATACTTCTTGCCATTTCTATGATTGTTCTATTTTTTTCTTTTAGCTACCCCATTTTGTTGAGGGGTGTATCTAGTGGTAAATTTATTGTGGATTCCATGGTCTTTGTAAAAGTTTATGAAGTCATTTTAAATGTATTCACCACCTCTATCCATTCTCGGTGCTTTGATGTGATGCCCACTTTGCTTCTCAACAAGAGCCTTGAATTGGCGAAGTAATCAAACACTTCATTCTTATGTTTTAGAAAGTAGACCCATATCTTTCTTGTGTAGTCATCAATGAATGTCAAGAAGTAGTAGCTTCCACCAATGGAGGTTGTTTGCATTGGTCCACACAAATATGAATGAACAATCTCTAATGGTTTATTTGCATGAATTGACTTCCATGTTGGAAATGATTCTCTATGTTGTTTTCCCAAGATGCAACCTTCACATATTCTATTTGGTTTTTCTATTAGAGGCAATCCCTTGACCATGCTTTTCCAATGAAGTAAATTTAGACCTTTAAAGTTTAAATGCCCAAATCTTAGATGCCAAAGCCAATTTTCATCTTGAATTTATGCTTGAAAGATCACTTGAGTGACTGTTGTAGTTTTCTCTTCACCCACTCATGGGGTCATTGAGGGGTGTTCTTGAGAAAACTCTACCCTCAAATATGGTTTTATCCTTAGGGGAAACATTCTATTGTTGCTCATTTGAACCTTAGCTATAAGCTGATTACTTGGATATTTGTCAAAAATTGTGCATTCTTTTTTTTTGAAAAATACTCTATAACCCTTTTGAACAAGCTGCCCAATACTCATTAGATTATGCTTCAAACCAAGAACAAAATACACATCATAAATAAACTTTTTCTCCCCCTTCTTAGTTAGAATATTGATGTTCCCTTTTCCTTTAATTTCTAATTTGATGTCATTTCCCAATGTGGCATTTGATATTACACTTTCACCCAAACTAGAGAACATTTATAAATTTCCATTCATATGATTGCTGCAACTTGAGTCTAAAAAACATACATCTTTTTCATTTTCTTGTGCAACATTGCATGCCAAAAACATAGAGCTTTGTTTTCTTTTGTGAAATTTGCATGTTGTTGTCTAGAATCATATTGTTTCTTTCTACATTCATTTAAATAAGGCCTATATCTTTTGCAATAGTGACATTGGACTTGAGATTTGTCATACCTTTGGCCTTGGGGCTGATTTTGAGATGGTTTTGACTTGGATATTGGCTGCTACCTCTTCCACTTGAGCTTGATGGGCTGGTTCTTCCACCTCTATACAAATTTCTTCCTCTTCCTCTAAAACTTGATCTTCCCTTGCCTCTACCATGGTTGATTGAAACTTGTGTTTTAAAAACATGCTCCAATGATGAATTTGCTAACCTGCTCAACCTATGCTCATGCAAAATGAGTGACACATGAAGCTCATCCACTGAAAACTGTGAGAGATTCTTTGTCTCCTCTATGGCCACCACTATTGATTTAAACCTTGTGGGAAAAATTCTCAAAATCTTTTGAACCACTCTTCTCTCTTAAATATTTTCACCATGTGATCTAATTTAGTTTACCAGTCCAATGATTTGAGTAAAAAATGAGTCTATTGTATCTAACTCTTTCATGTAAATGGTCTCAAAATCCCTTCTTAGCATTTGTAGCTTAGCTGTCTTCACCTTTCCAATTCCTTGGTAGGCAGTTTGTAGAATATCCCATTATTGTTTTTATTTTGTTGCACTTTAAATCCTTGGAAAAATGATCTCATGCACTCCTTGAAAGATGAAGAAGAAAGCTTTTGAATACTTCTTTCTATTTTCCTTCAATAAGTCTTTATCTACTTGTGACAATGCAGCTACATCCACTGGTTCTGGGTAGCCATTCTCAACAAACTCCCATAAATCTTGAGCACAAAACAATGCCTTCATTGTGATTGCCCAATAGTCATAATTTTTCCCATTGAACTGTGTGATCTATGGATTTGTTAAACTTGTACTTGGGATTGCCATTTTTTACTGTGAAAAACTTGTTGGAACTTTTTGTTGATGAATCCCTTTGAACTAAAAACCTTCAACTTTGCTAAACCTGCTATGATACTAGGTGAAGGGAAGAAGAAAAGTACTAAAACAGAGAGCAAGAAATAAAGATATAAACACAAAAATCTGAAAATGATTTCAAAAACATACTACTTCTATTGTCATTAATCAAACTTAGAGCTACTGCTCTTTTTCTATACCCAGAAAGAAAATATAAATTCAAACTCCCTTGTTTTTATTTCCTCAAACTGTTGCAGCAAGAAACACCTTCATATGCACTTTATTTTTTAATACATACTTTGTCAAGAAAGACTTTTGAGCCAATGTATATGCCCAGTTAAGAGAGAGAACCAAAAACATTAAATTGCAATTAATATGTCTTTTCTAGCATAGAAAATCAACTCAAGGAGATTTTCATTTAAAATATATCCAAAAGACTGTCCCGATATAGAGAATGGGAAGAAAAAATGTTGGCATGAGAAGGAAGTAAAAGAATTTTCATCGCTGCAACAAAGAGATGGTCTATGGTGCAATAAAGAAGGTAGGCAGAAGTGGGATTAATTCCAACAAGAAGGGGGTGAGAAAGTGTGTGTTATCTTCTTCTATTATAATTCTTGGGATATTTTCTAGAATGCAATCGTTGTCCCATGAATTATAACCTTTGTTCAGACAAAGTAAATTCTTAAAAAAATTTATGGTCCCATTTTGGATCTCTTCCACTAATGAGATTGACTCTTGTCACCCCCCTTTATCTCTATAATCTTATTTTGAAATATTTGAATAGTTTTCATGTTGTGGAAGAACTTTGTATTTGAATCACCTTCAAGTAACCAGACCTCTCTAGACTTTGCTCTCCAAAATTCTTCTTGCCTTGCTATAATTTTTGCATACTCCACCATTAATCATTTTTCCTCTTAGCAGTCTTCTTGAGTCATACCATATTTTATGATCTTATTCAAATACTCCAAAACCTCCTCTAGCCTCCCTATTTCCTTGAAGATGTTCTTAAATACAGATTTATTCCATTCTTTAATCTTGAGCTTTTTATAAATTGTAACTTATTCATGAATTTGTATCTTTTGTTCCAACATATCTCGGGGTCATGTTCCACCAACTTTCTAGCAACTCAACTAGCTCTACCCTTTGGAATCATATTCTCTCAAATTTAAATTTTCTCTTTATTGGCTTGAAGTTTGCAACCATTGATATCTCTACTTCCACATGATTTGAGCCCAACAATGACATCACTTTAGACTCCAATATGAATTTTGATTGAAGCCATTCTTGGGAGTATAGAAATCTGTCCAACCCCTCCATGATGTTCACCTCACCCTCCCTTTTGTTTAACCATGTAAAGTTACCCTTTTTGATTTGAACTTCCATTAATTCTACTGACTCGACAATTTTTTTGATTTCATGCATTGAAGCAGGGTCCGAAGATCCTACTTTCCCAAATTTCTCCGCTAGTATTAGTATTGCATTGAAGTCTCCACTGATTATTATATTTTTCCCTCTCAACTTCCCAATCATTACACTTAATATATTCCATAAATTGATTTTCTCTTGGTTTCCTATGGGTCCATATACATTGAATAACATGAAATTCAAACTGAACTTTAGGTTGCATACCTTACAGATCACTAGTTCCTTTATTTCTAAACAAGGGTCACTATGACTGAATGTGGATTCCTTACAATGCAAATCCCACTTGTGGTACCAATTGTATTGGAATGAACCTCCTCCCAACTAGACCAATTTAAGATTTTTGTCCCTGCATCTTCCATCTTTGTTTCTTGAAGGATGAGTATGCTTGATTTTTCTATTTCTATCTAGTGCTTAATTAAGCACCTCATGTTAAGGATGTTTAAGCCCCTAACATTCCATGTTAGTATCTTCATGGCTCCCTAAGCAAGGGTTTTCCTCACTTATCATTCAAAATAATGTTTTTGATGCTTCTTAGGCCTTTTTCTTAGGAAAACTCCCCCCTCTTTTGTTTCTTAGTTTTCATAACCTTATTCTTCCTTGAGCCAACATTTTCATTAAAAAAATGTAGAGTTGATTGTGATACATTCTTTGGGTCTATTATTTCCAATTCATCAAACTCACTTTCATCCTCACTTTTTGTACCTTTTTCCTTGTCCTTCAGTCACTTTATCATTGATGCATTTTTTGAACCTTTTGATTCTTTGGAAATATTTGGAAAAGGAGATCAAGGGAAATCATTTTGATTTTCTTTATCTTTGTCTTTTATGATATTATCCACTTGATCCTTTCCATGAGGTGAGGGATCAAGCAGCGAATTCTAACCACCTAATGATCTAATTTTCTCCGCCTTCGCATCTCTAAAATTCTAATTTACTACTTCCTTTTTCTTCCATACCTCTTTATTGTTCATTGACCTTGTATATTTGGCCATCTCATGGTTGGGTATATGCAGGATATTGATGGGCCAAAAAGTGGCAATATGATGGGTATGTGGCTGACGAATTTTTTTTACCCAAAATTGATGAAACGAAAAGGGTTTTTAAAGGAGATTTTCAACTTTCCACCAATATAAATTATGCTTTAATTTGAATTTAATAAGTAATTATTATTCACTTTCTATTCGAATTACGAGTAAAGTCCTGATTGATAGGCTGATTGAAAAACATCTA
>VDFB02000008.1:103423584-103538048 GCA_007258455.2 Sequoia sempervirens | reverse complement strand
CACAACTAGTATAAGAGGATGGTCACATGTCAAAAATGTTCTTGCCGTGCTCTCATAGGACTGTGATATCATAAGAAAAAAAACCTAATCTAGATCCATGATTCTAGTCTTAACAAATTTGGAACTAAGTGTGACATATTCATTCTTGATTAGACCTTCCAAATGTGTTTTTTGCATGGTGGTAGTATTGACCATAATTTGAAAACAATAAGAGAAAGGAGTCTTACATACATGGATACATGTATGTATATGTGTATATATGTGTATTTATACATATACAAATACATACATACATACATACATACATACATACATACATACATACATATACATATGTATGTATGTATGTATGTATATGTAAGAAAATGCATATATTTACTATATTTATATAATGTAATACATTTATTAATTAGTTATATACATAAAAATATATATACATGTACATTATATGCCTACATATATATGTGTGTGTGTGTGTGTGTGTGTGTGTACATTTATGTATGCATATATATGTTAAAGAATGGAAGACCACAAATTCTACAGTCAGCTAATCAATCCATCTTGCTCATTCACTCAATCTTAAATGATTTAGAAAAAAGTGTTTTCATAATTTCAAAATAGAAAGAAAACTCACACCCAAGGTTCTAAAAAAAATGGATAAAAAGATACTGATATGGAAATCACAAGGCCAACCAATTAGCAATTCCCTTATAAAAGAAACATATACAAATCAAAATAGGGAACATATAAAAACTACATCACATCTATAAAATTGATGTGTATTTCAACAATCAACAACAATATATCAATTCATAGCTTATTTTTAACACATTTATAGAATAAAACAGACATCAAGAAACTTTAGATAGTCTAAATGACCAAGCTCTATTTTTTAAGAGAATAATTTATTTAGTAAAGTAGCCAAAACCTTGAACTTGAATTAGGTTCATATATCCAATAATTTATATTTGAATAATAATTTCAGCAGTGCACTACATAGCAAAAAATATTAAAAAACTATCAAATACATAGCAAAACAAATAAAGTAAGACTTGATACAACCTTACCTAGTGTCTCCAATAATTTTTTGCACTTGTTCTTTATTTTCCCTTTCACCTTATTTTGTAACTAGTAATATGCTTTTTAATTCTTTGGAAAAGATCAAACATAATATTCAGGTGCAAAATGTACAAACTTAGATGTACGAACTTATATGAAAATCCACTAGTCTATGCAGTGAAAACAACTATTTGTATCCAAAAAACATATCAAAACAAATAAAATAAAACTTCATACAATAGCCTTACCTAATGTTTGCAACTATTTGTTGTTGTTGTTCTTTATTTTCACTTTCACCTTGGTTTGATACTCATTTGAGAATCCATTATTTTATGCAAGTAAAAAACTATTTGTAGAGGAAGAGATTTTTGCATATCTTTACCATAGTCTCTGCCTAGAGAAATTTATATTGTAAGAAGATTTGTCAAGATTTTTCTATGCCCACTCATGACTAGCATAACTACAATCAACATATGTATTGAGCACTTAAGATTTAGAGATCAAACAATTATTTATTTAGTGTAGAAATTCTGCTAGACATTTGATGTTTGTACTCACATTGTCGTGTGAAAAATATTACCATTCAAACATAAAATATTTTATAAGTTAAATTTTGTAAATATTTTATCAACGTTTCCACAAGACTCCAACATTGTAATATTTAATGCAAATAGGTAAATTTTACTATAATATTTATTGATGATAGATAAATTTTATTGTAATATTTATTATAGATTGGTAAACACCATTGTAGTATTTATTGCAAATTGAAGACTTCAATAAAAAAAATGAAAATTGTTGCAAATAAATATTCAATTTTTCCATGAGTGTTTTTTTGTTAAGTGAATAAGAAAGGGAAAAATAAATATTTTTAAAATTAATAAATAAAATAAATGAATTTAAACTATAGAATTATAATTGTATGATATTAAGTTTTGTAAGACGATTGGTTTGACAGTTAATTAAAAAAATTGAATGCAATAGATGCATATGAGTATTCCATGAGTATTCATGATTATACTCACATTTATTTATTAAGCCTTGAAAATATTACCACTTATTAAATGTAGTGTGGAAAATATTATTTCAAACATAAAATATTTCAAAAATTAAAATTTGTAAATATTTTATCAACCTCTCTAGACGATTCAAGTTGTTTGAAAACAATACCACGTATAAAATGTAGTGTGGAAAATATTATCATTCAAACATAAAATATTTCAAAAATTAAAATTTGTAAATATTTTATCAACCTCTTTAGAAGACTCCAGTTGTAATATTTATTGCAGATAGATAAATTTTATTGTAATATTTATTATAGATTGGTAAACTTCATTGTAGTATTATTGAGATTGAAGACTTCAACAAAAAAATTGAAATTTGTTGCAAACAAATATTTAATTTTGCCATGACTCTTTTTCAATTGAATTTAGTAATAGGATATGAGAATATGTTCAATTATTGTTGTAAGTGAAATCAAAGATGGGTTGTGCTAATTGACTACGATAAGTAAGGACATTCAAAAAGTGATGTTCTAGAAACCTTTTAAGATTATATGTATTTAAGACATCAAAATTGATGATAACTACTTCAAACCTTAAATTTAAAAAATGAACTAACTGGAAGGAACTCTATTTCTTTTAGAATTGTATTTATAAAAGATATAATAGAACAACTTTGTTTTTTTAGCTGCTAATTGTGAAACCAAGAGGATAGAGAAAGCAGCCTGCCAACCACGACGTCATTGTTGGCTTAAATTTGATCCCCTTTACAGGTATTGTAATTATTTATTCCTTTATAAGTATTGTACTTGGACTCAACCTCCCAAAGTAACCCTCTTTCCCAGTATTTCCCTCTACGCAACTACTACTATTATTCAAGTGGTTTACAAAATCTCCATTGTCCGAAGAACTGGTACACTATTGACTGTGTATTGCCCCTCACCAATGGCGCCACTACAATCCAATTGCTGGGGACTCATTATATTCAAAATAATCGACCATACCATTGTCCACGTACACCTGATGGAGACAACATTCTGTAGTTTTACCGACAGCTCAGCTTAAATGTTAGGCACGTTTGCAGGGCAAATGAGTTGAAATCATGCAATTCTACTGACAGCTCACCTTAAATGTTAGGTAATCATATACCTAATTTTGCATAATTTTTATGGTATTTAGGTTTAGTTGTGTATTAACAATATAATCTATAAGTACAAACGTAGATACAGGCTGCTGTGAAATAGTATAAAGGAGGATCAGGTGATTGCTTGCCTTAAGCTCGCAATGGAAATCCCCGCAGCTGCATGGATTCCTCTGCTAATTGTGCTGCTCATTACACTCAGAAATCTTAGAAAAATGTCTAAAATGGCGCCTGGGCCAACACCCTTACCCATCATTGGCAATCTCCATTTAATCTCCTCTCTTCCTCACAGATCTCTCGCCACCCTTGCCCACAAATATGGCCCAATTATGACTGTTTACTTGGGTTCCATTCCAGCCATTGTATTATCATCTTCACAGATGGCTCAACAAGTCCTCAAAACCCATGACAGTATATTTTCAAACCGCCCTGTTATTGAAGACCATAATTACATTCTAAGCCCCTACAAAATTGCATCTGCTCAGTATGGCCCTTACTGGAAATTCCTTCGCAGGATCTTCATCCAGGAGCTCCTCTCTCCCAAAAGAATGGATTCCTTCAAATCCCTGAGAGCCCAAGAAATGTCTGCCATGACGCAGTCTGTACTTGAGATTGCACTCATGAATGCAAAGAGTGGCATGAATTCCTTGGCTGTAGATGTCACCAAAGAGGTCACTTATTTGACTAGTAATATTGTGTCTAGAATCACATTTGGGAAGAAATGCTATGAAGCTCAGCTGGGTGAGAAGAAATTCAAGGAATATTTGGATGAAGTGCTTCCTCTCTTGAGTGGTTTCAATTACAGGGATTTTATTCCTCTGTTAGGGTGGCTTGATTTGCATGGCCTTAAGAAGAGAGAAAGTGAGATTACCAAGATTTTTTATGGGTATTTTGAGAGGATTGTGGATGAACATGTTGAAAGAAGGAAGAAATCCGGTGATTTGGAGTGTGAGGACTTTGTGGATGTACTGCTTTCTTTGTGTGAAGATGAATCCATGGAGATCAAAATTACCAGAGACCACATCAAGACTGTCATATTTGTACGTACAGACTTCTAATTTCTGTGGTTCATTTTGTTTTTGGTTTTTTCACTTGTCTTTTGTGTGGACTGTGGGATTGATCTGCACTCTTAGGCTTATTAACTGAATGGTATGGCTTATCAGTTGCAGTTGCAGTAAAATTGTGGGAGGAGGAGCAGGTCTTGAAGGCTGAAAAGTACAATATATTTATATGTATTTATTGGGTTTATTTAATTTTATTATTATATATTCAATTTAATTTGTTTATTGTTAGTGATTTGAAATTCTCACGTAAGATTTTGAGAAACATAAAGTTAGGGTGTTCCACTACGGGCCCCTCTCCTCTAATGTTTTTTAATTTTGTTATTTCTGAATTTTGATTGCGTGTTAGTTTTTACATTAACATTTGGGATCACATGATTCCTAATGTGATTCATTCATTAGGATGATGGAGAGAACCATAATGAATCTCCTTGAGCTCTCTATCATCTTGATGATGGATCACTGATTGATGCAAAAACTAACACACAATCAAAATCTGAAAATAGCAAAATTGTTTATTATTATTTTATTTTCTAAAATAATTTGATTAATTGTTTTGAAGTTATTATTTTTATATATTATAATTATTATCATATCACAAATTTTTTTAATGTGCTTAACTTCTATTGTTTTATAAGAACTTTGAAGTGTATTATTCAATATAATTGTATGTAATATTTAAAATTGTTTTGATGTGGATTTCATTTTTTATAATTGTATAAGAACTCTTTTTCAATACTTAAAATTATATTATTTATTATAGTATATAATTTATTCTTATTTGAAAAGTTATTTTATATTTTTACAAATTATTTATTACATATTTAATTATATGAATTATTTTTAAAAAATATTATTTATTATTTTATTTATAAGATATATCATTTATTATATTTTTATTTGGTAAATACATAGTATTTACTACTAATTTTTAATTTTTTTGTTCTTTAATTTTGATTATATATATATATATATATATATATATATAATACCGTACTTTAATATGCAATCTAATATTTTATTTATAAAGTTTATAAGATGTATTTTAGATTTTTAAAATTTTATTTAATTTTTATCTATAATTTATATATAGTTTTCACTCTTGAAAACAATAGATTTAAAATAAATTATCTATTATATTTTTAATTAATAGTTATTTAAAAAATACTATTTTATTATTATTTTAAAGTATATATTTTCTCATTAAAATTGTTTTATTCATTATTGTTAAAAGAAAATAGTTTTCACAAATAATAATTTTATAGAATTATTAAATTATATTTTTTAATATTGAAATTATTGATTATATTTTTTTTTGTATTTATTATTTTAATATATCAACTATTTAATTGTTTTAGGTAACATATTCACGTCATAAAATTCCAAACCTCTCAACCTAATTGAAGATATTATGTTTCTTTTTATTACAGTGTTTCAATAATGTGAGAATGGAGGGTAGACTAGGTCTCATGACCTCTTGCCTACAACAAGATTTTTTAACCAATCTAACTTGCTCCTCACCCTAATGATAAACATCAATCCTTATTTTAACAATAGTCATTATATTTTTTTAATTGACAATACTAACATAAAATATTTTAATTATTTAAAATAGAATTACAATAAATTAAATTCTTCTTACATTTTATATTTTCCTAAGAAGTTTACAGAAACATAAGAAAATTTAGGCTCTATATTTTCCTAAGAAGTTCATAGAAACATAAGATTTGATTTTAACTATATTACCATATTGTAATAATTTTTAATATTCTAATCTAAGTTAGTTAAATCTTTACTTCACTTTTAAATCTACAAGACCAACAACTCATTAAAAAAAAATTCAAAAAATTATTAATATTTTTGTTAATCTAAATATGCATAATTTTCTTTCTTATACATCTTAAATTTTAATTGTTTTATTGAATTAGCATATCTATTTTAAATTTTATTTTATTTATTTAGAGTCACTTTAAAATTATTTGATTCACTTAATTGTTATTTTTATATTTATGTATTTTTCTATTTTTAATATTATATTAAACTAATTTAATTATTATTTTTATATTAATATTTTTTATTTATTATCAAATTAATTTATAGAAATTTAAGAATGCATATTTTAATTATATACTATTGTTACATGTTCTTACATTACTATATTGAAATTAATATTAATTTTCTATTCACGTGTTTTTCATTCCTTTAATCATTTATGTTGATGAGCTATTTCTAAATACAGGAGTCCAAACAATGATTCATCTTAATTTCAGTTTTTCTCATATACTATTATTACATGTTCTTAAATTACCATATCAATTAGTATTAATTTTCTCATCACATGGTTTTCATTCCTTTAATCATTTATGTTGATGAAATGCAAGAGCCTTAAAAGTGATTTGTATTAATCTTACATTTTCTAAATTTTTCTTGTTTCAATGTGTCAATTTATGTGTTGACAATATCTTATAAAAATAGAAAGAGATATATGATCAAGTCATTCATTTTCGTATATATAAAATAAAAATGAGACTAAACATTTTATATAACATCATTTTTATATTTTACTATTTAATAAAATTGAAAATATTTGAATAATTTTAATTTTTGTAATTAGAAATATTTAAAGATTGTTTGAATGATAAAATGAAGTAATTTTTTTTCTTCCAATATTAAAAATAGAATAATTTTTTTAAAAAAATCAACTTTTTTTTTATTCAAAGGGTAAACGCTTGAGCTATGAACCGAAATACAACCACTCAACAATACTACCCCAATGGGGTTTGAACCTTGGTGGCAAGAACAACAATGCCACCTTTAAACCATCACACCATGCCACTATTGGCTTAAAAAAATCAACTTAATTTATATTACATTTTACAATTTAAATAAAAACAAAAAATTAATTTTATCATATTAATTATAAGCTTCAAGTTTTATTTTATTTTTTATTATTAATAATTAAAAATACTTTAATCAATAAAAATTATATTGAAAAAGTATTTATAATAAAATAATTTTAATATTTGCCGGCTCGGGTAGTGGGGTTGGCTTGAGGCTGTGGGATGGCTCCTCATGGTCTCGGGTTCGATTCCGCTCTCGGTACTTACCTGGTGGTTGTGGTGACCGGTGTTGCAAACACCCTCAGGGACTAGTCTCGCCCCCCCGCTCGCCTCTAGGTGACGCTGGGCGGAGGGCCGCGGGGACACCCTAATGTAACGAAAAAAAAAAAAAAAAATTATATTATTTGATATTTTTCCTTTAGGTTTGAATTTTATTGGCAGAGTAGTAAAAACACAACCTGTCTTAATTTTTAATTAATAATACAAGATATATAAACCAATCACCAGTTACACCATTATCTGTTCAAATTTGCTTGTGGCTTGTGACCAAGCTTATGGGTGGCTTTGCTTGTTAGATTAATTATATTTAGCTCATTTATGAATATTTCATTTTTCATACCTTTCCAAACAATTTCACCGTATTGGGTCTTTTTCAGGACATTGATACCTCAGGAAGTACACTGGATTGGGCAATGTCCGAGTTGCTTAGAAATCCTTCAGCCATGGAGAGAGCTCAGCTAGAACTGGATACTGTAGTGGGACGCAATCGAATGGTCGAAGAATCTGATCTGCCTCATCTTGAGTACTTGCAATCAGTGGTGAAAGAAACACTTCGTCTGTACCCACCTGGTCCTCTGCTACTTCCACACCAATCTATGAAACAGTGCACAATAGCAGGATACCAAATCCCAGAAAACACTCGTGTCGTTATAAATGCATGGGCTATTGGGAGAGATCCAACTGCCTGGGAAGAGCCCAATTTCTTCAAACCTGAAAGATTTTTCCAAAGAAAAATTGATGTGAAAGGCCAAGATTTTGAGCTCATACCATTTGGTTCAGGTCGAAGAATATGCCCAGGGATTAATTTGGCTTTGTGCATGATTCAGCTGGGACTTGCACATTTGTTACACT
The DNA here is from genome assembly GCA_007258455.2 of Sequoia sempervirens. NCBI lineage: Eukaryota > Viridiplantae > Streptophyta > Pinopsida > Cupressales > Cupressaceae > Sequoia > Sequoia sempervirens. The sequence goes on along the minus strand of VDFB02000008.1, from coordinate 103,529,815 downwards.
GCTTTAACTGGAGTCTTCCTGAAGGGGTTACTGAAGAGAATTTGGATATGTCCGAAGCATTTGGTAATACAATGACAAGGGCACTTCATCTTCATGCAATTCCGATTCCCCGCCTTCCACTTGATCGCTTTCAGTCACAAATCTAGCTTTTATGAAGAACATAAGGTTTTCACAGTTCATAGGAATGAATAGTAAATGTTGGAAGAAAAACTCTCTTGTGGATTTTTAAATATATGCTTTTATTTTTAATGTCCTGTAAGATCTAGTAAAGAAAGAAGATTACAGCTGCATAATGTAATCCCTTCGAGAAGCTGAATAAAAGATTGTGTTTGTGTATTTTCTGTGCAATTTTTTTCTCCTCTGTTTTTAGTTTTTCTCTGTTCTGGAAATCTACACTAGTTATGTTCTAGTTATGATATTGTGTAGTTCTTGTTATTGGCAAACTTTGCTGCAGCTTTGACCACTTTTGTTTGCCCACAATTTTGTAAAGTGATTGAGGCCCATTAAAAAGCCATTACCATTAATCAAAACTTTCGGGTGAACTTGATTTCTTAGAAATACAAGTAATTTAGTGTAATTGTTTTTTCATAGCTGAACCAGCAATAAAAATACAATAATACAAAAATGATACAACTGAGGAATGTAGAGTTATAATCAGCTAGCTTATCTTAGTGGTCCCCCTCTCACACCTACAATTTGCCTCATATCGTCCACAAACATTCCCGAGTCTCCATTGCCGCCTTTACAGATGCGTAAATCAATTGAGAAATCAAGATAAACGATAACGCTGGCTGTCATTTTCGGTGTTGTCATCTTAACAAGTTCATTGTTATGGTAAATGCGAAAGCAATTGAAATTGAAATCGCTCTTCAAATTGATTTACGTGATCCAAAACCACACAAATATCGTCAAATCAAGATATCCTTATCATCTTTAGACTACTAAAACCTTTGATAATGAAAATCGAAAGAGAAGAACGTCGTCTTTTTTTTATTACTCAGAAGTCCCTTAGAGCGCTTTTGTTACCCCGTAATCATCAGCACTGTCCTCGGATTTCTTAATAATAGTAGATTTATTTGCAAAGACTCAGTGGTATAATCTAGTATCTTTTACAAGCATAGTTATGCCTAAATAGTACTATATTCTTGTCCGTAGCTCCAACTCTCACTATTTACTTCATTAAACTAGTCATGGGTAACTCTTTGTCTACTAACAATGTTAAAAAATGAAAGATTTTATTTTGCCTCGTCACCATTTGCCACTAAAGAATCATCGAACATTATGCTTATTCTTGTAGATAACCATACGCTTCACCCTCGCCTAATCAACCATACACTTTTCTCTGTCCAGGCAAATGTATATTTCACTCTCTCTTTTAGTTAACCATACGCTACACCTCCTCTTTGTTCAATTGTATACTTCACTCTTCAATAGGTCGTAAGGGTTGTCTCTATCAACATATGCAAGAGTCTGTATAGATGAAATAAACAATTTGAAACATAAAAAAGAAAAGTACAGAAAATAAAAACGTAAATATATTGTTTATTATCTACACAAATTACATAACAGTTTGCTTACTTCTTAGTGTAGAGTGGTAGAATTCCTATACTATTTATAGATTTCATACATAAGTCTAGAAGAATTTTGAATGCTTAATACAAGCTTCTAAAGAGAAAAATCTAGAAGCAAGGGGAAGGTTACATATATTGGAATGTTTCACATACATTCAATAAAATAAATATTATCTCCAACACCCCTTCTCATAATGTTATTTGGAGAAGATGATCACATCACTTATTATATAGCAACTTCCTTTAGATGTGATATATCCTAAAGTTCCATAAATTTTAATGTCAACAATTCAATCTTTTGTTCTATAAAACTTTAACTTCACCACTTGCTTTTCAATCAAGTCATGGAAAAGTAATGTTGTACTTCTATTTGTTTGGATCTAACATGATATACATGATTTTTTCTAGATTGATAATGCTTTGATTATCACAAAATATAATAGTTGGACAATCTTGTGGTTGTTTTGTTTCTTCAAATAATCTTCTAAGCCATAATGTTTTTTGAGATGCAAGTTTGATGAAATAACATATTAAGCTTTTGTGGATGATAGTGCCACTATTGATTGCTTATTATTGCTCCATTAAATTGGTCTTGAGCTAAGATGAAAGATATATCCAAAAGATTTTCTATCATCAATATCACCTACATCTAGTCAAAATTTATATACCCTACTAGAGTAGGCTCTCCTCCATATTTATATTCAATTTCAAGTTGACAAGTACCTTGAATGTATTCTATTATTCTTTTAGTTGTTGTTTGATGTTCAATGTGTGGATTTTTCATGTACCTAGATACAATTCCAATTGCATATGCAATATCTAGTCTAGTTATAATGAGATACAAGACACTTCCAACAATTTATCTATACAAATTTTCATTCACTTTCTTTTGAGTGGAGTTAGCACATAAACTTTTTCCTATGTCTCATGGTGTACTAGATGGTTTAAACTCAATCATATTAAATTTTATCAATGTAATAAGAGCATATTTGGCTTGAGACAACATTATCCTTCCTTCTTTACATACTTGAATACCCAAAAAATAGTGCATCAACCCTAGATTGGTTATTTCAAAATCTTGTTTGAATTGATCCTTGGTGTTTTTAATGTACCATGTGTCATCTTCTGTAATGATTAAATAATAGACATATAGTACAATAATAACAATTTTACTATCAATTCCTAATTATGAAGGTCTTCCTTTCCATTGTAGGAGATGCTTTTCTATAGGTCATTTGACTACTAACTATCAGAAATCTCGTTGGAATTATGCTACTTGGTGGAAAGATGCTCTTCGTGAGCATCTTACTATGGGTGAATACTTTGTTCTAGACGATGATTTTGGGGATGATGTCTTGGCCCCTAACATCACGACTTCTTCTGTTGATGGTTCTTAGTTACCTTTCGCTATTGTTGTTGGGTCTCTTGCAGTTGCTGTTGGGGTTTCTGGTTATGTTGCTGCTGTTGGTGCTATTGGTTTATCTGTAGTTGTTGGTTCGTCTGCGGTTGCTACTAAAGCGTTTAGTTTGTCTATAGTTGTTGTCGTGACTAGTGACATTGCTGTTGTTGTTGCTGATGATTCTGCTGATGTTATTGTGACTCCTAGTTTATTTGTAGTTCTTGTTGCTGCTATTGGTTATGGGAGTGACATTCCTGGTTCTCTTTCTTTTTTGCCTTTGGTGGCTTGTCCTCCATCTTCCTCTTGCTCTAATCCTTCAGAGGATGATATTTCTTGGATGGTTGTGCAAAGAAGGAAAACAGGTCTTCCTAAGCATAATCATTCATCTCAGTCCCTTGTAAAGTTTGCTTGTGGTGGTCAGAAGGCTGTATGTGTGGTTTAGCTTTGCTTTTCCCACTGTTGCTTGTTGTTGTTTAGTTGCTAGTATTCTTTGTTTATCTTTTGAGCAGTTGTTTGTAACTTTTATAGTTTTTTTGATTTTTGGATGCTATTGACTATCCAGTGTTGTATCTTTTGAGCAACATTTTTTTCCTAAAGTTGTAAAGGGTTTTGGGTCCCTTCAAAACCTGTTTTTCCCTTATAATCAAAATAATTTTACTATCACTATGCTTTACATACACAATTGAATAAACTTTTTTTCTTTTAAATCTCACTTCTATAAAGTATTCATTAATTTTGGAGTACCATGTGTAAGAATCAACCTTTTGTGTGACTATGGTTACTCCTTTCTCCTTTGGAGGGTTTCATTGTTGCTATCTAGCCAAACCAAATTGATGTTATCTTCAACAAATAAAGCTCATAAATAATAAAATAATTAACATGCTAAGGAAAGAAACAAAGATTGAGACACCTTTTTCCTATCATCTATTGGTTTGCAAGGTTGTGAAATGTATTATTTATTCATATAATATAATTATATATATTTTAGTTTTCACAGTCCATGATAATAATACTTAGATTTGTGGATTGTAATTGTATATTATTTTAAATATAACATTTCACATCATACTCTATGATCCATCATCATGATGAGATGCAGTTAGAGAGAAGAATGATGGATCATGCAATATGATCCCAAACGTTAAGGTTAAAAATATGCATAGTTACAATTTATAAATCTGAACATTATATTTTATTATTTCAAAAATATTGTTTACTATTTTTGTTATGAAATATATTACTTATCATATTTTTATTAGATAAACATTTAATTATTTACAATTAAATTATATATATATATAGATTTTGATTAAAAAAAAATCATATTTTATATGTAATTTAATATTTTACTTATAAAATATACAAAATATATTTTATATTATTAAAATTTAATTTAAATTATTTATTATATATTTAATTATGTAATTTATTTCAAAAATATTATTTATTATTTTTTAATAAAATATATTTCTTATAATATTTTTATTTGATAAATATATAATTATCCACTATTAAATTACATTATGATTTATTTATATATATATTATTAAATTACATAATTATACATATATAGATAAAAAAATCATATTTTATATGTAATTCGATATTTCTTATAAAGTATAAAAAATATATTTTAGATTTTTAAAATTTTATTTAAATTATTTATTATATATTTAACTATATATATATTTAAAAAATATTATCTTAGTAAATTATATAACTATTCATTGTTGTTAAATGAAAATAATGTTCTCCAATACAATAATTTTATAGAATCATTAAATTATATTTTTGTAAATTATATAATTATTCATTGTTGTTAAATGAAAACAATGTTCACAAATAGAATAATTTTATATAATCCTTAAACTATATTTTTTAAGTATTGAGAATTGTTGAGATATTCTTTTGTGTTTTTATTATTTTAATAAACCAACTATTTAATTATTTTAGATAACATGTTCATGTTATTACATTCCAGCCGTAGTCACTATTATAGACTACACCAAATTAAAAACCTTATGTTTCTTTGTTTTACATTGTATCACTATAGATGTACAAAATTCATTTAAAAGATAAAATGAAATAAATCTTATTGAGAAATTACTTCATTATGTAGATGATGATCCTTATTTTAAGGATATTCATGACATCAGTTAGACTTCTACATCTCAAAATTTTCTTAAATTCTACATTTTCCTAAGTTGTTCATAGAAATATAAGATTTAATTTTAAAAATATATAATTTTTTTGAAAGCAAGTGCTGCTATAGGGAGCAATGCCCTTTATATTAATTTTATAAAATTACTTCTAGAGCTTACATCAGACTTTCCAGGCTTTGAGACTAATGAGCCCGTTAGCTAGTTCGTTTACCCTTACATTCTGTGTTGGATTTAAGAGTTCGCCATAATTGCTCAAGTAGAAGTGGAAGATACCCATATAACGACGCTCAACGCCTTCCCAAAATAGCTGTAACGCTTCTGCTGTGATTGATTTCTTCTTAGCAGTTGCCGCGTCAAAGATCCTAACAATCTTATTTCCCCTTGGTATCGTCGGTATGCGTCCTATCATGTGCTTAGCCAGTGGTCTGAGATCAGGTTTGAGGAGTGTCGGGACCAACCCCAGCGCCCACATTCTGTCTCCCATCGGCTCAACGATTGTGCTAAAGAAATATTTGAAGACTACGCTGTCATGCACGTGCCCCCAGACCAGAAGCTCGAACACGGGATTATTTCAATGGCGTACTTCCCATCCAGCCCCAGGAATTTGAGCCTTTGTGGACTCTTGAGGACATTGGCATTCGACCTGAGCTATATCCTTCTTCACCATAATCAGATTCCTTCTTTGTCTCCGTAATCTACTCGACCACTCCACTTTTATGCTTGTCTCTCACATGTTATGGCAAGTCAGGTACGAAGCTGTACTTAAGCGATTTCTTTGCGTGATATAGATCTCCTTCAGTTCCCAAATATCTGTGTTGGTCAGCATATGTCATTGCCAATTTGCCAGTCTTACTTTCCGTAACTGCTAAATCTTTGTGCAGGATCTCTTCCAGTCCTTTCCTCCTTCAGTTCCCAAATATCTGTGTTGGTCAGCATATGTCATTGCTAGTCTTACTTTCCGTAATTGCTAAATCTTTGTGCAGGATCTCTTCCAGTCCTTTCCATTTTGTGGGGTCGTTGTTCGATATGTACACTTCATTTTGATCAATTCCTTGGTTTGCCAGAAAATCTGCCACTCTGTTGTGCGAACGTGTAATATGGGATTTCCTCTTAATAATTCCTTTATTTACTGATTTTTGGTTGTAAACTCCAGTTTTCTATGCATCTGTTTCTGATGGTTGTGATCGGGGCTTAATTTGATGGCCGTATGACCGTATTTAGAGATTTTTGCCGTAAAATACAATCAAAATTTTAAGAAGATTGTATCAGATGAAAGGAGAGATTTTGGATAGACTGTCAAAATTTATATAGAATTATAATAATATATATATTTGATTTATTAGCCGATAGGCTATTATAGGTGAGAATTCAACCGGAAAAGTCTCACTGTCTGATGTCGGCTGAGACTATTTCGGTTGGATTCTCACCTGAGACAGGCCATCGACATTTTTTCCCTGAGAAGCTTGGTGAGATTTGACAGCAGAGTTAATATTTTTGCACCATTAAATATTTCCTGTTTGAGATATGCGAATATCGCTTCTTCACTGTGCTCGCCCTCAGCAAATTCCCATATTTACTATTTCCGCGTCAGCAGGCATGGCCATTCCTCCTGTTTTGACGTCACCAGGTATGGCTGGGAGCCGTTCGCGCCGTTCTACACCACTCCCCTGGTCTGCGTGTGTTGCCTCGCATTTACAAAGTCACCAAATATTTGTGAGATAATAAATGCAGCTTGCTTTAAGATGGCTTCGACCTTTACTGTTTTTGTGCAGTGAACAAGTAGTTGCGAAGGTGAACGCGGGATCAACTTCTCTGCAGTTAGTGGCTATGTATTCTGAGGTATGGCAACTCATCACAACCTGTAGTGCTTGGAATTAGGATGTAGTAGAGGCTTAAATAATCTCTGAATCTATTGTCTTCGAGCATGGTAGGACATTTTTTAAAGAAAACTGTAAATAACCTTCCTCATTCGATGCCTGATTCTCCTCCATTTGCGTCAGCCTTGGGCTTTTGTATCAGCACTTCATCATCGTTGTTAAATAAGTATGCAGCAGCAGAATATACTTTGGAGCATGGGAATGGTACTTTAGATGGAACCTGAGAAAATACAAAAAGAAATAAATAAAAATATATGATCAGTAGAAAACCCCAAATCATAATCACATTTAAATGAGTCACACAAAACAGTATATGGGATCCATCGTAGGTGCTCAGCCAGTTCATCTTAGATTAAGAAGGAAAGAAATGCAGGAATAGTCATTATTAATTAGCTACCTAATGCATACAATATTTTTTTTACAACGCTAACTATGGGGAAAATGTAGAGCCTCTGCCCATCACTAATAGGATTGCACAGTTGGCAGAGCTCCCCCATCACCATTCTCAAAAGTTCATTACCCTGAGTCGTGAGTAGGACAAAACAAAAATAACATAGCAATGAGCGGTAATCTTTGAGCAATAACGACACTGCTCACATAGCAATTTCATCGATGCCACAATTAGTATGATCCAACTGAAAGCTAATAGGTAGTTTATCATATCTTCAAGCAGATTGTCCCTTTATCATCGCCCCTGCATTTAGATCGAGTTGGTAAGAAAATAAATTACACAGTATCCTACGCCTGTTCTCACCTAACCTAAATTCTAGAAGTTGGCGTGCCAAGAGGATAACTGTACACCAGTTGTAGAATTAAATAATGCAATATCTCTTCTATGTAATTGGACCACAATTTGAAAGTATGACAAGTAAATCAGGCCTTGAAAGCTATTCAGTTTATTTGGGACCGAGATAATCACCGTCCAATACGCAATAGAGTTAAGAGTGAATCTCACGTGGCTTCTGATAGCAATAAATGTGGGTCTACCAAACACCTTCCTCGTTAATGTTACTTACAACGATCAAGCTTGTACAGGAAATAACTAGACCTTGAAATAAGTGAACAAGTAGCCTAAATTTTGCGTATTTAAAAATTAAATGCCTTCTTCTCGTAACAACTGCCATTATGATTGGGATTATTTTGACGTCCCAATCTGAGTTCATTTTAAATGTACTCAATCTTCCAAGTTTTCCTTTCAAATTAGTTTGTTGGCCACAATCAGTGTCCAAGCATGTCAGCCTTCAGTTGTACATCGTTGAGTTTGGATTTACACAAACTTATGGAAATAGTGTAATGATAAAGATCAAGTGCCCATATAGTAAAGAGGAAATATCAAATAAAATCTGGATTCACTAATAAGTCATTACTGTTTATCTTGTAAAGAGAGAAGATTTCCTCCCGAAACAACTTGTGTAGTAAAAAGGAAAGGAGTATTACATACCTACTCACTATTCTCCTCAATGTAGCCAGAACGATAGGAGAACCCTTGTAGCACTCTTCTCTATTCCTACTAATAATGATAATAATTTATTATGTAATCATCCGCAATATAATAGTTATGGAAGTTGGGTCAGAGGAGACGCCCATCCCATGTTTAGAATATTTAGTCTCCCTCGAAAAAATTTGGCCTATCGTGTGAAAATCACGTTGCTGTTAGTAATAGGGGTAAAAGTAATCCCTAGCATAGCCAGGTTAATGGTGACAAGTAAACAAGCAGATGTCTAGGCTTTCATGGACTCCATTGTGGCTACGATCATTGTATCTTACTTGACAGTGTTGAAAGGAAGTGAGTTGACAACCTCCATCCCTATTCCTATTGAAGTCGATGCTTTAAGGGACCATCATGAAATGTGGTGAGCAGTGAAGTGATAGCCAACAATTCTTCTTCCCGGTCTGTAGTAAATGTTAGACCAGAACAACTAAGGGATTACAAAACCCTAAAAAACCATCAACACTGAAGTAGAATAACACTATCCAAAACTAAGCAGGGCAATAATAGTATGCATATAGTTAAGCAATAAATTCAACCAGATGAAAGCAAGTTTTTGCGTTCTGGATTGTCTTTAACCTGCGTGGCTCCTACGGAAATGGGAGATTGAATAAATTTGGAGATATTATGGCCATTAATTCTTGATGAGTGACAACGAACCGTATTTACCTTGCCTACCATTTGAGAAACTTGTTCAGCATTTATTTTTTCAATCCTCTATCCAAGATCTTGTTGTAGGTTATTAATTTTGAATATTTAGCCATAGCATTAATGGGAAGCTAACCACGATAAGGTGGTCTAACATTAGCCAAAAATAAAATAAAATAAATATAGTACCCCATTGCTATGAGGAGGTGAGTTAGGGTGTGCTGACGGAGTATCTGATTCAATCAGACCTAAAATCAACATTAATTCATATCTGCATCGTGCAATGTTCACCTCTATCGCTGCCTTTATCCTCTTCAATGAGTATTAAATTTAGACAATTGTAATCATACCTTTGCTTATTTGTAGATGTTGAAATAGATATCTTCACCCTCCTTATATTCCTGCAGTAGATAGTAAATGTGCGATGAGATCTCACAGAATTTATTAGGGAAGTGTACGTTTTTTTTTCTTTTACCTTCATTTATTTACTAGAAAAAAATAGAAGATTAAAAGTGTAATTTTTGAACTGATTAAATAAGCTTATTTGTTATCGGATGAAATTAAGTTTTTTTTTTTTATCGAATGAAGTTAAAGTAATTTTTTCCTCTGTGGAACTGGAAATAGTTTGCATTATCAAATAACATAATAATAATGTCATAAATATTGTAAATATTATTATGGACAATTGAAAATTAATAGCACTTCTTATTATAAAATAATAGAAATGGTAGTTGAATGGTTGTTATAAAACAATGTGATTTATAGTTATAACATTATTTTGGAGAGTAATTTTATCTTGTATTATTAAATTGAACTGATATAATATTTGCAGAATAAAACAAAAGTGATAATAAAATTACTATTTTAATAGGAGTAAATATTATTCTTAGTATGAAGAGGTTATTTTTGAGAGTAAATGTTAATATTATTATTCATGGGTTAGTTATTTGATGTTAGTAAGGTAAAATTGAGATTAACAATTGAAATTTATAAAAAGGGTTAATTTGCGAGTAAATGTTAATATTATCACTAATGGGTTAGTAATTTAATATTATTCTTTTTATTTAGATAGAAGTGATTTTAGTAAGGTAAATTGAGATTAAAAATTGAAATTTATAAAAAGGGTTAATTTGCGAGTAAATGTTAATATTATCCTTAATGGGTTAGTTATTTGATATTATTATTTTTATTTAGATAGAAGTAATTTTAGTAAGGTAAATTGACATTAAACTCGGGTTAAACTTTATCATCAGTATAAGCTTAATGATTTAGTTATAATGTTTAGATGAGATAATTAATAATATTACCAATGATTAAATTGGCGATATTAAAGAGTATATGGTGGCCATTTTCAAAGAGTTATATGTTGGGATAATATTACTTATGTTTAGATTGAGGTAAATAAAAATAATAATATTAATGTAGGGTGGAAATGTGAATACTCAAGGGGTTTTACCCCATGTATAAAAATAAAATAAAATAAAATGTGAAATATTGGTATTAAGGAATATTTGACTTTTGAGTAAAATAATCGTATTATTGTAGAAAGAATTAATAATAATTATAGTGGTAAAATTTGAAAATTATAAATACAAAAAAGGGTAGTATAGTAATGGGATACAATTAATGGTACACATTATATTTAGTAATATTATTTTATAAATAAAAAATGTTATTGTTAATTGGTGGTATACTAATAAAATTACTATAATAAATAATGTTATTGTTAATTGGTGGAATAATAATAAAATTAGTATTATAATTCCAAATAACGTTATTCTTAATTCTTATAAATAACGTTATTGTTAATTCCAAATACTTCATCCACTTATATTGCCATTTAGATTTTCTCAACTAAAAGTGAATTGGGAAAAAGGGTCTATAGAGACATATAGCCAACACATCTTTCCAGATTTCCATTTTATTCACAAATTACTATTTATTTAATATAGTGTATATATATTAATGCTTAATAGGCATACATCTTGAAATATGAACATAATAATCTCTATGCAACTTTACATATTTGAAAATTTAAATTTTGATCGCATTTTACACATTATATGACCTATATTATAAAAAATCATTTTATACTTATCGGACTATTTTATACACATCATTATATCCTTTATATTTTCAAATTAATTTTGACAGATACTTCTTTTCCTGAAAATACTCATGGTATAAATACATTTACTTGTTACAAATTTGATAAAATAAAAGCAACTATTTCAAATAAGTATAAATATATTTGCTCATTGTAGATTTGCAAAAATAAGACCAACTCTTTCAAATATACAATTTCATCCAACAAATATGGTTTTATTCAAAAAACAGATAATTTCTTAGAAACTACATTAGAAACGACATCTTTTGGGACTATGATGAGATTCTTCACGAAAGTTCCTTAAATTTAAAGTCTTGAAGGTGCTATGTTTCAAAATAGAAATGCCTTGTTAACATAAGTTTATCTAATGCAAAATTGCTCACCAATATTTTGGCTTTTCATAGCACACATTTTGTATATCATGAACTGCCAACAAATGTACTTTGTCCAGTTGAGCTATAATGTTCCAACACTTCAACCATTTAAGATAATATATTTTGTTGTTCATACACTACCATAGTATACCCTCCTATCAGCATAACCCTTGCGCCTTGCTAAGGTGCAAGCGCTAGTGTATAATTTCACTTACACTAAGGTATGTCATAATGTTTTAAGGGCACCTTTGAATAGATAAGCGTCATTCAAAACTTTGTTGACAGGCAAGGTCGGCCATCAAATTTAAGCCCCGGTTGTGATACTTATCATTGAATCACACTCGATGTCGATGGTCAAAATACTTCGTTCTCCGTACATTTAATCCTGCTAGGATTGCTTCGATTTCGACGACGTTGTTTGTTCCCTTTGTCAATTTAATTGATTCTTCCCTTACCAGAATGCCTTCTTCATTTTGGAGAGTAAATCGTACACTAGATTGACCGAGATTGTTGCGGGATGCTTCGCCAGTGTTCAGGTTTTGCCTCCCACTAGGTGGGAGTGTCCACATAACATCAACTCTCAAGGCCTTACGTGCTGGGGAAAAGACGTAGAAAGGGGGAAGTTTTAATAATCTACATTTACGCATCAAGTTGTCATCCCATCCCGAGAATTTCTTCTTGTCTTGATCCTTCGCGTGTGCATTCAACCATTCTGATATGTTTTGTTTGATTGTGTCGATTACTTGACTAACTATTTTGGCTTTGTCTTGAAAGATCCTGTTGTATTCCTTCCAAATATTCTAAACCAAGATTTCCGAGCATACCATCCATATGTTACCCCAAAAGTCACCTTTTTGGTTCTCGAGCCAGCTTAAAAAGAATCTCTTCAGACTATTTTTCCTTGGAATCTTCCAATTGAACATGTTGGCTAACAAATCCAAAAAATTTGCCGTAATTGGATAGTTCAATAACATGTGATCCGTAGATTCACCTTGCCTCCAGTGCGGGCCTTCAATGCCAATCATTCTTAACTTGACACCAGTCAGAATTCGATGATGAACTATCACATGAAGAAGAACTTGGTGAACGTGGTTAACTTGGGCTTGAACTTACTCTTGAGCGCTTGTGGGGAGAGGAGGAACTTGATCATCTTCAAATCTCATAATCAGTGGTGTAGTTTGTTGATCTTCTTTTTGTCATTGCCATACTCCTCTTTCATAAAAAACCAGATTCTGACTAATAATCCATTTCTTTGTGGTAGGGTTATAGAATTTATATTCTTTTTGTGGAATCAGGATAGCCCACAATGACAAATGTGGGGAGAGGAGGAACTTGATCATCTTCAAAACTCATGATTAGTGGTGTAGTTTGTTGATCTCTTTTTTGTCATTGCCATACTCCTCTTTCATAAAAAACCACATTTAGACTAATAATCCATTTCTTTGTGGTAGGGTTATAGAATTTATATTCTTTTTGTGGAATCAGGATAGCCCACAATGACAAAGATACAAAGTTGGGATTTTGCATCCAACTTCTTCTGCTTATGAACTGGAACATGAACATAAGCAGGCAACCAAATACATGAAAGTGAGCCACTAAGGGCTTGCGTCCACTCCAGGCTTCCTTTAGAGTGATATTTTAAAGCAATTTTGTTGGGCTTCGATTCAAAATATAAACTGTGGTTGCTACTACAACTCCCCAATAGCAATTAGGAAGGTTCTTGAATTGCAACATACTTCGTGTCATCTCCATAATGGTATAGTTCTTTCTTTCTGCAATACCATTTTGTTGGGGGGTATAAGCTACCTTGAGGTATCTATACATACCATGTGTGTTACAAAAATCAACAAACTCTTTGAAAGTGAATTCTCCCCCTCTATCTGTTCAGAGTATTTTGAGAGAATGCTTGCTTTGATTTTCAGCCATAGCCTTAAAGTGCTTGAAGCATTCAAGTGCCTCAAATTTTTTCTTAAGAAAACAAACCCATGTGTGGCATGATAAATCATCAATAAATGTCAAAATATAAATATTCTTACCCAAATATTCCTCTTGCATGTCACCACAAATTTCAGAATGCGCAAGCTTTAGAGGAGATTTTACCCTCCATGATTTGTTCACTGGAAAATTGTCTCAATGCTGCTTGCCAACTATACACCCTAAACAAACTTATTTTTCCTGAATTGCAGGAAGTCCTCTCACCATTTATTTCTTATGAAGCAAAATTAATCCTTGAAAATTCAAATGACCATACCATTGGTGCCATAACCATGAATCATTTGTGGTTGTCTTGAGGGCATGCATCTTAGTAGATGCCAATGTGAGAGGAAATACTTTATTCTTTTTCATACAAGCCTTTGCTACAAGATGATGGTTAGCTAATTTATAAAATATTTGGTAATAGTTAACTTAAAACACAACCTTGTAATTTTTTGCTACAAGCTGCCCAATACTTAAAAAGATTATGTTGTAATTTAAGCACATGCAAAGTGTCATGAATAAATGTAGTTTCTCCTTGCTTAGTTTTCACTACAAGGGTACCTTTTCCCATTACATCAACCTCTTTATCATCACCAAATTTTACTTGAATCCTCATAGATTCATCTAATTTGACAAAGAGATCAGATTTACCTATCATATGATTTGAGCAACTGCTATCCATGAACAAAACATCCTTTTGAGGTTCTTTTGCCAAATTGTAAGTGAAGAATGTAGAGTTCTTTCCTTGTTCAAAAGACTCTTCAGTAGAGTTGGCTCTTTACTTATTCAAATCATATTTTTTCTTTCTACATTCAGATTCATAGTGTCCATACCTTTCACAATATCGGTATTGGATGCTTCTACAATCCATAGAAATTCTTCCTCTTTCTATGTTATTTCCCCTTCCTCTTCCTCTACCTTGTCCTCTAGGTGTAGAAGGCTCCCCTTGAGATTTATTTGATTGGGAATAAGGGGTTGTCTAGTTTTTTTTTTCAATTCTTATAGTAGATTGGAAGGCTTGCACTAGGTTCTCTGTAGATTGTTGCATATGCTCTTCACGAGATTGCAAAGAACCTATCAACTTTGCAACTTTGAATGAGGTTAGATCTTTACTTTCTTCAATGGCTATCACCACTAGATCAAACTTTGGAAGAAGGGATCTAAAAAAAATTTCTACAATATTTTGCTCTGTGACACTTTTCTCTTGAGTTTTAAGATGATTCACAATACTTTGAGCCCTAGTAATAAACTCTTGAATAGACTTAGCTTCTTTCATCCTTAAATTTTCAAAAAAAATTCAAAAGGTTTGAAGTCTTATTAATCTTATTTTGTCAAATCCTTGGTATGCAGTTTGTAGAGCCTCCCATGCATCCTTTGACTTTGTCATACTAGCTATACGGGAAAAATTGACATATCCAATGCAGATTAGATGGAAAATAGAGCTCAATTGTCCTTATTTTTATCTTCTTTTAATTGATTCCATTGATTTGATGTTAAAGCATTTAATGCATTTTGATCTACAAGTTATGTGTATCCTTCTTCTACTAATTCCCAAATATCTTAGGATAATAGTAGGGTCTTTATCTTTATATTCCAATGGTCATAGTTTTCTCCAATAAACAACATAAGTTAGAATGGAAAATTGCCACCATTTTCCATTCTTATAATTCTTGGAGAAAACTGTTAACTTGTAGCTACTTGCAAAAAAAATATTTTTGCAACCTACTCTGATATCAATTGAAGATTTCAAAACTTATGCTCTTATACTATACTGATAAACTCAAATTCAGAAAATAAATGTAGAACAATAGATCTGATCAATAATACTAAGCGAACAACAATGTGAATCAAAAATTTGTTATTATTCAATTGTATTAATCTCTGCTACAAATGATAGTATATAAAAAGTTTTAGGTGGCAACACTCAAAGGCTATGTTTATGCAAAAAAATTGTGATAACAAAAGTAAGCTAAAATAGATCTCATGCAAACTACTTGCCTAGACATAAAATAATTTAATAAGGCATCGATCATGCAAAGAAATCATGCATTGATCATGCTAAAAGAACTAAAAATATAACTAGACTCCTATCATTGAAAGATACTGCATCGCTATAGTTTATTAACTAAAATAACAAAAAATAAAGAAAGTTGTTGTAGTTGGCGGTTGAACTAGAGATGATAGCATATAACAGTATATGTCGTTGGTCATGCATTCTTCAGAAGGGTTGTCCAAGTGAACGCTCCAGCCTTGGGAAGGACCCACTTCCCCCAATAGATTTTTTGGCCACTCACTCGCCTTTTTACTACATTGAATTTGATAGCCAATTTTGATTGACTATTTCCTTGAATTCATGTTGCACCAGATGATTTTATCCCAGTTCTTATTAAGGAAAATTGGCCATCCAATGACTTCAGCTCTTAGCAACTCCTTTTCCTTATCGTGTATCGGGAGGGTTCTAAATTCTATCCATTTTGGATCCTTGCTTTCTATTGCTCTTATGTAGTCCTTGAATGAACCTCCAATGGAACTTCTGATGGTGTCCATACTCTTGGCTAGCTCTGACCAATCTGATAACAATTTTTCCCCCCACGAATCCTTCCAAAAGTTAGCGAACCCACCATTATTTGTTTGCCATGTCAAATGGATTATTATGACGTGTTTGCATTCCATCATGAATTTCCAAACATGAGAGCCACCCAGAGGATTAGCAACTGATAGTATCCGATTTGGAACATTATTGTCTAAATATTTTTATGGAGTATCCTGCACCATAACTTAATTGGAGCTTCCACCATTTTCCATATGAGTTTGGCACCTAGCGTCATATTCTAAAATCTTATGTTTTTATACCCGGAATGCCATCCTCATAATTTTTACATGTCTCCCAATGCACCAATGGTACTCACCTTATCTCATTTAGCCCTTCCGAAAGAAACCTTTTTAGAGTACTAATCAAGCTAGAGGAAGCCTTTCTTGTGAGCTGCATGCAAGGCATATTGTAAATTGGAATTGTTGACAGAACGACTTTGATCATTGTTATGCATCCAACCAACGTAAGCTACCTCCCTTTCCATGCCACCGATTTCCCTCTACATTTTGATGTTATTTGGTCCCATAGCTTGGTTCTAATGATTCCTTTAAACACCGAGACTTCAAGGTATTTATAGGGGTTCTATCTATTTTATGCCCCATTAGCTTCACAATCTCATTTTGGACCTTCCATTTGACATTAAAAAAGTAAAATTTTGATTTTTTTGTGTTTATTAGCTATCCAAAAGTAGCCACATAATCTATCAAGACCTTATTTATTACCACCACCTCTTTCCTATTAGCTATGCCATATAGAATAATATTATTTGTAAATTGCAAATGCATTATTAGGTCCAAACTATGAGTGACAGTCAACCCTTTCCAATTCCCAACATTCCTTTCTCTATCAATTTGTCTACTCAGAGCCTTTGCCATAATTACAAATAGGAATAGGGATATTGGATCCCCCTATTGTAAACCATTCATGCTTTCAAAGAAACCATAGGTCGAGTCATTTACTAGGAACAAGTACCTTACTAGATTGAGATACATTGGTAAATTATTTCTATCCAGTAGCTACTGTAGCTGAACCTCTCCAATATTTTTGCTAGAAATCTCCATTTGACATAATCATATACCTTATTAGAATTTCCAATTTAATCATCTCGCTTCTATTTTGATCCTTGTTTATCGAGTGCAAGACATTTTTATGATAATTATACTATCCACGATGTACCTTCTTAGAGTGAACACACTTTGATTACTTGCAAATACCTTATCTAGAGTCTTTTTCATTTTTTTTCCAAGGCTTTTGATTGAATTTTATAAATTTTATTACAGAGGGAGATCGGGTGGTAATCTCAAGATGAAGTAAAAATTTCTTTCTTTAGGATCAAGGCAATCAAAGTGCTATTGATTCCTCTCACAAATTTCTTCTTCTTTCTAAAATATTCAATTATCCCCCACAAAGTACCAACATTTATGATAAATATAGAGCTGGAAATCCATCAAGATTTAGGGACTTATCCAAATGAAGATGAAAAGTCACGTCAATGATTTCTTCTAGCAAGAAGTGATGGGAAGAGGCAGAGTACTAAAACAAAGAACAAGAAATAAAGATATAAACACACAGATCTAAAAATGATTTCAAAAACATATTATATGTTTCAAAAACATACTACATCTCTTGTCATAAATCAAACTTAGAGTTGTTGCTCTTTTTCTGTACCTAGAAAGAAAATACAAATTCAAAATCCCTTGTATTTGTTTCTTCAAACTGTTGCAACAAGAAACACCTTCATATGCACTATGTTTTTTAATACATACTCTGTCAAAAAGGACTTTTGAGCCAACGTATATTCCCAGTTAAGAGAGAGAACCAAAAACCTTAAATTGCAATTAATATATGTCTTTTCACTTGAAGAAAATCAACTCAAGGAGATTTGCATTTAAAATATATCCAAAATACTATCCCAATACAAAGAATGGAAGACAAAATGTTGGTGTGAGAAGGAAGTAAAATGATTTTCATCACTACAACAAAGAGATGGTGTACGGTGCAATAAAGAAGGTAGGCAGAAGTTGGGATTAATTCTAACACTCCCCATTAATTACAACTATTGCCATCTATGATTCCCAATCGATCTCTTTGATAGAAAAAAAATTCTTTCTCCAAGCTTTGGTGAAAATATCAGCATACTAATCTTCAGACCTACAAAATTCTAAAAATATTTCTCCATTGTTGATTAATTCTCTAATGAAGTGATATCTCATGTCTATATGTTTTCTTCTCTTGTGGAAAATTGGATTTTTTGACAATGCTATAGTTGATTTGTTTTCACAATAGATCTTTGTTGCCTCTTCTTGTTCTTGTTTCAACTCTTTCAACGCTCTTCTCATCTAAACTACTTGACATGATGCACTTGTGGCTGCTACATACTTTGCTTCAGCTGATGAAAGAGTAACAATTGGTTGTTTCTTTGAAGCCCATGAAACTATACTAGTACCAAAGTGAAAAACATAATCGGATGTGCTCTTCCTATTGTCTATACTCCTTGCACAATCACTATTAGTTTATCCTATCAGCTTGAAATCACTTGTCTTTGAGTAAAGAATTCCATAGTTCCTTGTTCCACTAACATATTTCAAAATCCTCTTTCCTGCTTCCCAATGACAAAATTTTGGAGAGTCCATGAACCTTCAAATGAGACTAATTGCAAACATTATGTTTTGCCTTGTGTTTGTTGAGTACATAAGGCTTCCAACAATTTTTTTGTACAAGGTTGGATTTACATCTACTCCTTTGTCATCTTTGCTCAATTTCAAACCTGTGATAATAGGTGTTGGGGATGCTTTGCAATTCATCATATTAAACCTTTTCAAAATGTCATTTGCATATTTTGTTTGAGAGATGAATATACCATTTTCATTTTGATTCAACTCACTACCAAGAAAGTACTTCATTAAACCCAAATCAGTCATCTCAAATTCTTTCTTCATATCTGATTTGAACATGTCAATTGATAGATCACCCGTGAATACCAAGTCATCAACATATAAACAAACAATTATAATCTCACCTTGCTCATTCATTTTGGTATACAATGTAGGAGATCATTGTTGCACCTATTAAATCCATTTTGCAAAAGGTAAGAATCAATTCTACTATACCATGCCCTTGGAGCTAGTTTCAGTCCATAGAGTGCCTTCTTGAGTTTGTAAACCTTGTTTTCATGTCCCAAAATCTCATACCTAGGTGGCTGGTCCACATAGACCTCTTCTTCTAAAATGCCATTTAAGAAATTTGATTTCACATCCATTTGATATACTTCCCACTTCGTTTGAGCTACTATGGCCAATATTGTTCTCACAGTATCTAAATGAGCAACCGGTGTAAATGTCTCATTGTAGTCTATCTCAGGTTCTTGTGAATAACCTTTGGCTACAAGCCTTGCTTTATACTTTTGCACATCGCCATTTGCATTCAATTTGGTTTTGTAAACCCACTTCACTACAATCACCTCTTTTCCTTGTGGAATATTCACTAACTCCCATGTTTGATTCTTTTCAATAGCATCTATTTCTTCATCCATTGCATGCACACATTTTTATTCTTTAATAGCATCTTCAAAATGAATTGGATCTTCAACATGTGCATATAAAGAAAAAAAAGAAGTCTGACCTGCATTATTTTCACCATCATTTTTCTCATAAATCTCTCTTAAACTTCTGATTTTTTGTCTCCTTAAGCTTGCTAGTGTGGGGTTTGACATGTCACTTGGACTTGTTGAATGTGGACTTGATGGGCCTGCACTATGAGTGCCCATTGCTAAGGGTGTTTGTTGTCCACTTGTTGGAGTGCTTGTTTGAATGCGTGAGGCTTCCCTTACACTTGATGATGGTGTCACTTGACTACTTTGATGACCTTGAATGGGTGTAGGAGGATTCACACTTGGAGGGGTACCTGTTGATATAACATCTTCATTTTCTTCTTGTGGTAAATTGGCTACTAAATTGATTGTTTTATCCAAAGTTCCATCCCATGTTTCATCTTCTACAAATTCCACATCTCTGCTAATAATAACCTTCTTTTTGATTGGATTGTATAACTTGTATGCCTTGGATTCATCACTGTATCCAACAACTATGCATTCTTCTCCTTTGTTGTCCAACTTTCTCTCAATTCATCCAACACATGTGCATATGCTACACATCCAAATACTCTCATGTGTGAAACATTATGTTTTCTTCCACTCCATGAGCTTCTCCCAAAATCATATTCGTGACACTTTTTTTTGGACATCTATTCATTATATAGGCTACACATGATATAGCTTCAACCCAATATTCATTTGACAAATGTTTTGCTTTCAACATACTTCTTTCCATTTCTATGATTGTTCTATTTTTTTCTTTTAGCTACCCCATTTTGTTGAGGGGTGTATCTAGTGGTAAATTTATTGTGGATTCCATGGTCTTTGTAAAAGTTTATGAAGTCATTTTAAATGTATTCACCACCTCTATCCATTCTCGGTGCTTTGATGTGATGCCCACTTTGCTTCTCAACAAGAGCCTTGAATTGGCGAAGTAATCAAACACTTCATTCTTATGTTTTAGAAAGTAGACCCATATCTTTCTTGTGTAGTCATCAATGAATGTCAAGAAGTAGTAGCTTCCACCAATGGAGGTTGTTTGCATTGGTCCACACAAATATGAATGAACAATCTCTAATGGTTTATTTGCATGAATTGACTTCCATGTTGGAAATGATTCTCTATGTTGTTTTCCCAAGATGCAACCTTCACATATTCTATTTGGTTTTTCTATTAGAGGCAATCCCTTGACCATGCTTTTCCAATGAAGTAAATTTAGACCTTTAAAGTTTAAATGCCCAAATCTTAGATGCCAAAGCCAATTTTCATCTTGAATTTATGCTTGAAAGATCACTTGAGTGACTGTTGTAGTTTTCTCTTCACCCACTCATGGGGTCATTGAGGGGTGTTCTTGAGAAAACTCTACCCTCAAATATGGTTTTATCCTTAGGTGAAACATTCTATTGTTGCTCATTTGAACCTTAGCTATAAGCTGATTACTTGGATATTTGTCAAAAATTGTGCATTCTTTTTTTCTGAAAAATACTCTATAACCCTTTTGAACAAGCTGCCCAATACTCATTAGATTATGCTTCAAACCAAGAACAAAATACACATCATAAATAAACTTTTTCTCCCCCTTCTTAGTTAGAATATTGATGTTCCCTTTTCCTTTAATTTCTAATTTGATGTCATTTCCCAATGTGGCATTTGATATTACACTTTCACCCAAACTAGAGAACATTTCTAAATTTCCATTCATATGATTGCTGCAACTTGAGTCTAAAAAACATACATCTTTTTCATTTTCTTGTGCAACATTGCATGCCAAAAACATAGAGCTTTGTTTTCTTTTGTGAAATTTGCATGTTGTTGTCTAGAATCATATCGTTTCTTTCTACATTCATTTAAATAAGGCCCATATCTTTTGCAATAGTGACATTGGACTTGAGATTTGTCATACCTTTGGCCTTGGGGCTGATTTTGAGATGGTTTTGACTTGGATATTGGCTGCTACCTCTTCCACTTGAGCTTGATGGGCTGGTTCTTCCACCTCTATACAAATTTCTTCCTCTTCCTCTAAAACTTGATCTTCCCTTGCCTCTACCATGGTTGATTGAAACTTGTGTTTTAAAAACATGCTCCAATGATGAATTTGCTAACCTGCTCAACCTATGCTCATGCAAAATGAGTGACACATGAAGCTCATCCACTGAAAACTGTGAGAGATTCTTTGTCTCCTCTATGGCCACCACTATTGATTTAAACCTTGTGGGAAAAATTCTCAAAATCTTTTGAACCACTCTTCTCTCTTAAATATTTTCACCATGTGATCTAATTTAGTTTACCAGTCCAATGATTTGAGTAAAAAATGAGTCTATTGTATCTAACTCTTTCATGTAAATGGTCTCAAAATCCCTTCTTAGCATTTGTAGCTTAGCTGTCTTCACCTTTCCAATTCCTTGGTAGGCAGTTTGTAGAATATCCCATTATTGTTTTTATTTTGTTGCACTTTAAATCCTTGGAAAAATGATCTCATGCACTCCTTGAAAGATGAAGAAGAAAGCTTTTGAATACTTCTTTCTATTTTCCTTCAATAAGTCTTTATCTACTTGTGACAATGCAGCTACATCCACTGGTTCTGGGTAGCCATTCTCAACAAACTCCCATAAATCTTGAGCACAAAACAATGCCTTCATTGTGATTGCCCAATAGTCATAATTTTTCCCATTGAACTGTGTGATCTATGGATTTGTTAAACTTGTACTTGGGATTGCCATTTTTTACTGTGAAAAACTTGTTGGAACTTTTTGTTGATGAATCCCTTTGAACTAAAAACCTTCAACTTTGCTAAACCTGCTATGATACTAGGTGAAGGGAAGAAGAAAAGTACTAAAACAGAGAGCAAGAAATAAAGATATAAACACAAAAATCTGAAAATGATTTCAAAAACATACTACTTCTATTGTCATTAATCAAACTTAGAGCTACTGCTCTTTTTCTATACCCAGAAAGAAAATATAAATTCAAACTCCCTTGTTTTTATTTCCTCAAACTGTTGCAGCAAGAAACACCTTCATATGCACTTTATTTTTTAATACATACTTTGTCAAGAAAGACTTTTGAGCCAATGTATATGCCCAGTTAAGAGAGAGAACCAAAAACATTAAATTGCAATTAATATGTCTTTTCTAGCATAGAAAATCAACTCAAGGAGATTTTCATTTAAAATATATCCAAAAGACTGTCCCGATATAGAGAATGGGAAGAAAAAATGTTGGCATGAGAAGGAAGTAAAAGAATTTTCATCGCTGCAACAAAGAGATGGTCTATGGTGCAATAAAGAAGGTAGGCAGAAGTGGGATTAATTCCAACAAGAAGGGGGTGAGAAAGTGTGTGTTATCTTCTTCTATTATAATTCTTGGGATATTTTCTAGAATGCAATCGTTGTCCCATGAATTATAACCTTTGTTCAGACAAAGTAAATTCTTAAAAAAATTTATGGTCCCATTTTGGATCTCTTCCACTAATGAGATTGACTCTTGTCACCCCCCTTTATCTCTATAATCTTATTTTGAAATATTTGAATAGTTTTCATGTTGTGGAAGAACTTTGTATTTGAATCACCTTCAAGTAACCAGACCTCTCTAGACTTTGCTCTCCAAAATTCTTCTTGCCTTGCTATAATTTTTGCATACTCCACCATTAATCATTTTTCCTCTTAGCAGTCTTCTTGAGTCATACCGTATTTTATGATCTTATTCAAATACTCCAAAACCTCCTCTAGCCTCCCTATTTCCTTGAAGATGTTCTTAAATACAGATTTATTCCATTCTTTAATCTTGAGCTTTTTATAAATTGTAACTTATTCATGAATTTGTATCTTTTGTTCCAACATATCTCGGGGTCATGTTCCACCAACTTTCTAGCAGCTCAACTAGCTCTACCCTTTGGAACCATATTCTCTCAAATTTAAATTTTCTCTTTATTGGCTTGAAGTTTGCAACCATTGATATCTCTACTTCCACATGATTTGAGCCCAACAATGACATCACTTTAGACTCCAATATGAATTTTGATTGAAGCCATTCTTGGGAGTATAGAAATCTGTCCAACCCCTCCATGATGTTCACCTCACCCTCCCTTTTGTTTAACCATGTAAAGTTACCCTTTTTGATTTGAACTTCCATTAATTCTACTGACTCGACAATTTTTTTGATTTCATGCATTGAAGCAGGGTCCGAAGATCCTACTTTCCCAAATTTCTCCGCTAGTATTAGTATTGCATTGAAGTCTCCACTGATTATTATATTTTTCCCTCTCAACTTCCCAATCATTACACTTAATATATTCCATAAATTGATTTTCTCTTGGTTTCCTATGGGTCCATATACATTGAATAACATGAAATTCAAACTGAACTTTAGGTTGCATACCTTACAGATCACTAGTTCCTTTATTTCTAAACAAGGGTCACTATGACTGAATGTGGATTCCTTACAATGCAAATCCCACTTGTGGTACCAATTGTATTGGAATGAACCTCCTCCCAACTAGACCAATTTAAGATTTTTGTCCCTGCATCTTCCATCTTTGTTTCTTGAAGGATGAGTATGCTTGATTTTTCTATTTCTATCTAGTGCTTAATTAAGCACCTCATGTTAAGGATGTTTAAGCCCCTAACATTCCATGTTAGTATCTTCATGGCTCCCTAAGCAAGGGTTTTCCTCACTTATCATTCAAAATAATGTTTTTGATGCTTCTTAGGCCTTTTTCTTAGGAAAACTCCCCCCTCTTTTGTTTCTTAGTTTTCATAACCTTATTCTTCCTTGAGCCAACATTTTCATTAAAAAAATGTAGAGTTGATTGTGATACATTCTTTGGGTCTATTATTTCCAATTCATCAAACTCACTTTCATCCTCACTTTTTGTACCTTTTTCCTTGTCCTTCAGTCACTTTATCATTGATGCATTTTTTGAACCTTTTGATTCTTTGGAAATATTTGGAAAAGGAGATCAAGGGAAATCATTTTGATTTTCTTTATCTTTGTCTTTTATGATATTATCCACTTGATCCTTTCCATGAGGTGAGGGATCAAGCAGCGAATTCTAACCACCTAATGATCTAATTTTCTCCGCCTTCGCATCTCTAAAATTCTAATTTACTACTTCCTTTTTCTTCCATACCTCTTTATTGTTCATTGACCTTGTATATTTGGCCATCTCATGGTTGGGTATATGCAGGATATTGATGGGCCAAAAAGTGGCAATATGATGGGTATGTGGCTGACGAATTTTTTTTACCCAAAATTGATGAAACGAAAAGGGTTTTTAAAGGAGATTTTCAACTTTCCACCAATATAAATTATGCTTTAATTTGAATTTAATAAGTAATTATTATTCACTTTCTATTCGAATTACGAGTAAAGTCCTGATTGATAGGCTGATTGAAAAACATCTATAGCTTTCAAACAGTATCACATTTTTTGAATCCAAAACATGTGTCACATTCTATGCTTCGCATACTATAGGATTAAAAATAGAAAAATTGAATTTCATGAAGTTTTGACCAAGTTAAGGTGGTTAGACATATGAGTTTTTTATATTTTTTAAAATTTGTAATAAAAAATTCATAATTAATTATTTACTAGGAAAAAAATTACAAAAAAATATGCATCACATTGGGACATGAGTCCTCTACTTATATCTAAAATATTATAAAAAAGGTTATCATTTTATTGTGGTTAGGGTGGTTAGACAGACACCTACTTCTGATTTTTTCCCTAAAATTTAAGTACTACTGTATTGAAATTTCAAATTTTCACCAAATAGATTTTTTTAAACAAACCTAGTAGTTTAGAAAATACATTCAATTTGGTACAAATTCTATTCCTATATATTTTTGAAATAATATAGATAACTTATTCAAATTTTTTCGTCAAGTTTCCTAACTCTGATTTTTCTGATTTTTTTGCCACTTAAGAGCCTATTTTTTCCATGATGATCCTGCACATATCCAATTGTGCATGCGGTACTTCAAACATAACATTTTTTTCTCTTTAATTTCCACCATTTGTATCCAAGAGCCTTGCTTGGTGAGAAGGTTTATATCGCTCAAGATATACTATTTTTTGTAATCTATGATTTGGCATATAGATAGGAGCTTGTTCTTCCACAAAATCATCATCGATGTCTAATAATGTGCCTAGAGATCTCTTTATCTTCTCCAAGTACTCTTCAAACCAAAAATTCAGAGGAAGATTATACAATTTGATCCATACTAGAGTGTCATAAGGCTTGAATTCCCTTGGATTGAAACGAGTCATCTATTTCTACATGTAGATCAAAAAGTTGTCCATCTTCCAAAGCCCCTTTTGTAGAATTAATTCTCTTTCTTCCTTTGATAGGAAGGCGGAAATTAATAAATCATTCAACATGAATTTTATTACATATTGCATTATCCAATTCACCCTCGCCCATTATAGTATTTCATCCCTTCATTTTTGTAGGCCAATTAATCTACAAATGTCATCGATTGCAAAAGAAGCTCCATATCTTCTACGCTCTCCTTAGTGGCATTGATCATTAAAATCTGATAATTAAGACTGCTCTTATCACCACTTTCATTATCAATCGCCTTCACCACTTGATGTGTTTTGCACTCAGATCCCATCTTCAGATTTTAATTATATTACTATAGTATAATAGTCTTTAATATTTTAATATCTAAGTGAATTAAATATTTACTCCACTTTTAAATCTACAAGACCAAGAACTCATTACAATAAAATAAACAAATCATTAATATTTTTTTTAATCTACTTATATATATGCATGCTTTTAATTTTTAATTTTATTTTATATGTATCTTAAATTTTATTTTTTATTGAATTAACTTGTCTATCTTGAGATGTCTAATTGAAACTTATTTTATTTCATTTACTTAGAGTTATTTTAAAATTTTCATTCACTTAATAGTTATTTTATTTTACATTATTTTTATTTCAAGAGCTATTTCTATTTTTTTAAATTAAAAAAGGGCTAAAAATTTATTAGAAAGTCAAGAAGTACATAAAAGACTAGGAAACACCTAAGGTCCCCCAAGAGAGCCCCCAAAAAGAGACCATTACATATTCCTATCCTCCAAGATCACCTTTTCCAAAGTCACCCCATAATTTCGGGGCAAAAGGCCCCAATCCTTAACATCCCATCCCTCCTCATGCTCTGAAGCCCACTTGGCTAAGCAATCTGCCGCTTTGTTCCACTCCCTTGCAATATGATGAAAAGCGATCATCTCTAAATAACTGCATAAGCAAAAAACTTGCCTAACCACTACATCCAGTTGCAAACTAGCTCCTTCCAACCTCTACTCATTTATTATATCCACAACAATTTGTGAATTAGATTTACAAATAATTTGTCTCCAACCAAGGGAGCACCCTCTTTCCACTGCATGAAGGATGGCAAGGGCCTTCATAAGATTATTAGTCTATTTCCCTTTATACATAGAAAAGATAAACACCATACCACCTCCACTATCTTTGCCAATGCCCCCAATCCTCGCATGCCCAGGGTTCTACCCAGAGAAGCCACAAATATTCACCTTCAAGAACCAACTGGGCGGGGGAAGGGGGGGACCACTTACCCTCCCGCTGAATTTTCTACTTGGTATGGTGCAACCTACAACCAAAAGGGGAACCCATCCCACAAGAGCTATTTCTATTTACTTAAAAGTTAATTTATAATTATTTTATTTTACTTTAAACTTATTTTCTTTATATTCATTAAGAATTTTTTTATTTTATTTACTTAAGAGTTATTGTATAATTTTAAAATATATATGTTGATTAGATTTAATAATGTTGTTAACATATTCATGTCAATAGATTTAATCTTTTGTCAGCATTATAATTAAATATCTCAATATATTAAACATATTATTATTTTTAATTTATATATTTATTTATTTATCCATTTTTTAATATTATATTAATTAATTTAATTTAAAATATCATTACATATATATACACACTTACACACATGTCCAAAAAGATCGATACAAAGGGGCTCTATATATATATATATAGTGCTCCTTCGTATCGATCTTTCTGGACATGTGTGTAAGTGTGTATTGCGATCTTGTTGTTTATTGTGTTATTAGATTATGTGGTAAACATAAGATTTTAATGGATTTATTAAGTTAGTTAATTAAATTAAAAATTGATTACCAAGTAATTTATATAAATATGAGATTTAAGCAATAGTTCAGTAAATTAATTTTGTGAAACATTAAGTAAATAGTTTATTAGTAAATAAATAAATTAATTTGTTTCATAAGAAGTATTGTTTTAATGGTATTTAATAATAATTAATAATTTATTATTTGTGTGAGGATAGTTAATTAAATAAAGAAAAGTAATGTGATTTTTAATTAAATAAAGAAGATAAGTTTCCGAACTGTTGTAAAAATAAGTGAAAATAGAAAAAGATGGGAAAAAAAGATAATGCGTGCACATGTGCATGACTTCAAACGAAGTGTCGAATAGGAAACTTGCTTATTTTGTTGATTTTTAGTTTCAGAAGATTATCTCTTGGATTTTTAATTTGGTAAAAACAAAAACTCTTTCTTGTTTTTCTGGAGGGGGATGCTCGTTTTGTTAAAAAAGGGTTTTTGATCAGAATTTTTTTTGGCTCTACAAAATAATTCTGAAAGAAAACTACAGTTCTTGGCTTTTGATATTGCTTTCGATTGAATTAATATCGAGTGATCAAGTTTGAAGGAAGGATTGGTAGCTGCAAAATAAGTGATCTTCAGCACACCTTCTCCAATTCTTCTGCGTAGGATTTCAGGTAGGAAGTTGATTTCATTTCAGTTGTGTTAATTGATGTTTAGACTGTATATTGTGGGCATAGGTTTTCAGCACTAAGTTTTTGTGGTTCTATTTGATGATTCAATCATGTTTGGTGGTCGAAATTTTGATCATGTTCCTTATATTGTTAATGGCTACCTTATATTCTTTAGAGTCTTCGATTTCTCCAGCATTGTTGCTTCTAATTCAAGCTTCAACAACCTTTTATAGACTTGTTTCTGATGCAGCCTTCTCCTATCTCTTCATGTGCCCTGCATTTATGAACATTAGCATGCCTTGTTTTGTTGAAGAAAATATACATCACTTTTGTTTGGATCGACGCCCTCCAAGGGGGCAATCTGTTTAGTCCAAGGATGTAAATATAGTGGGGTTGGTTAAAAGTAGCATTGCTAATTTATGTCACTTCCCTTCTCCTACGCCAAACCTGTATAATTTATTGGCTTTTGTTTTGATGCCTGGAGGAATTCGCATGCGTTAAGAAGGGGTTAGGAAATTGAAATTAGTTTTTGATTTGTCTTACTGTGTAGCGAATCCATCAACATACTGTAGTTTCCATTCGAGTTCCCTTGTTGGCATCCTTCTTTCTGAAAGGTTTGCAGATATCATTTAGATTGTGAACCCATGATATCTATTAGCGTGAACCTTCCAAAAGCATTTTGGTATTGTTGTTTTACTAGTTGAGTTGGAGATTCTGCATTTTATGTTTATAAATAATTGCTTGCATTTGAGATCTATGTTGGTTGAGTTAGGGCGGTTGTTGGGTGTGCAGCCAGTCCTCCTTAAACTGCTCATAATTTAATTTTTATTTGGAATGTTTAATCTTTTAATTTCTGAAATCTAGTCTTGATTTGGGAAGTCGCCTTCATGAATTATCAATAGGGGGAAGATAATCTTTGTATCTTCATTTCTTTTGCTTGAGCGATCTGCTATGTGCTGAAACCCATGGTCATCGGTCCTGTTATTCTTTTGTGTCTTTGTTGCCTTGTATAATTGGAAGAGTCGACCCTATTATAAGAGATAGAATTCCCTGTATATGCAAAGCATCCCATAGCAATTAGGAATAGTTGAGACAACTGATCTGAGGGGTTCATTCATTTCCTTTTGGAGTTCATTGTGCCTCTAGGGGTGTTTCCTTTTTAGCTGTTAGTGTGAGACATTTATAGCCATACCTGGAATCGAATAGTGGATATATAGTATTTGGGAGGACCTAAGTTATAGTATTTGTAGCTGTTTTTCCAACCTTGTGTAGTGACCAACACAAGGGTTTTCCTTCTGATGCCTTTGTTAGAGCCTTGAATTCCATGCACTCCTGCACCCTTATGTCTGTAGATTTGATTCTTTTCTTAAGGCGTTAGCACCTAGAAGTAGGATTTCGATCTTTTTTTTAATATATATATATATATATGCATGCATGTATGCATGTATGTGTGTTGTTAAATACAATCAGGTGCTTTATGTTAGTATACTGAATACTGTTTAAACACAGTAGTTAACTAAAATTTAATATATATAATCACATAAAATTGAATATGCAAAATTAAAATCAAATATATATATATATATATATATATATCAATTTATTTATAGGAATTATTATAAATCATGATTAGGATAAAGGTAATTGTCGGTGTTAAAATATGTTCATATATAACTTCTTTTATTATTTAAAATGATCTTATAATGAGTGTAGTGGTAAAACACAAATGACGATTTAAATGTTCCTTATAATCTATCACTTCAATGTGCTAGTGAAAGTAATTCATTTGTGTAAATACGTATTCAGTTATTTATAAAATATGTTTATATAATTTCTTTAGTTAGTTTAAATGACTTCTTAATGAACAAATAAACAAAATGTAATTGGTTGGTTATTATTCTTTATGATTAATACATTGAATGTCTACATGCATTTAAAGGTTGAATTTTGTTGGTTCCATTTCGATGTTTCTTCCGTTTGAGTTATTTTAATTTGAGGAGGCTTTATTGTTTTGAATTTGTGTTGAAATTTTGTGTTGGAACCTGTGATCTGCCCTAATTTACTCTCGACCATGAGATTCATGGGTATTCGGTCTAGGCTTCCAAAGGTGGGGAAAGATGTGGCTTTGTAATTGGTTTTCATGTTGCTTCTTTGTGTGAACTATTGTCCATGTGCTCAATTTGATTTTGGGGGTTTAGACTTGCAATTGGAAGTGTTTTTATGGTGGAGTCTTGTGTGAGATGGTGCATGCCTCACTTGTGGTATTTATTTACTTGGCCTTTTTATTTTGTACAAGTTGGCTCACTCCATTTGTGATCTTTATATTTTATTGCTATTAGGGAGAGTGGCTTCCCACAGGGGCCAGAACCCTAAGTGGTATCCTAGGTAACTTATGCTGAAGTTAAGTTAATCAAGTGATAACCTAATAAATAATTAGGGGGATGGGTAGTACACACACACACTAATAAAAAGATAATGGATTCCTCTCTCATGGATCAAGTGCTCAGTTAGGCTTGAGATGAGACAAGAAGGCCTGGAATGGCAAATCAATCACCTTGTCTTCATGAAAGGTGAGTTGATTCCGCATGTGTAAGAATGGGGGTTGGGGATCGATTGAGGTTGTTAGGGTAACCTAGGACAGGGCCGGTAACCTATGAAGATCCGCATTGGGTAATCCATGATGAGCCATGTGATGACACTCTACCCTTTAGAAACCTTGCATGTTTATTGTTTTCCCCATGTTTCTTTTGTTCCTCTTGAAGCCGATGTTGCCTTGCGTTTGTTGTTACTCTTATTTGTTGAGTCTTGTATCCTTTCTACTTGATTATTTGCATTGTGGGTCTTTCTTGTCAACTCCTAGCATGGGGGTGGGCCTTTGGGTCCACGTGGTCAGGTGGAATGTGCTAAACATGCCATTGGGTCCCTAGACGAAGATCGAGATGTGAAGATTTGTACCACTTGTAGTGACCCCAGGGTTTTACTAGAGTTGGATCTAGTCTTGATGCTTTGTACTCATTCATATTAGTTATATCATTCCGTGTTATTGTATTATTCACACTCATGTTGGGAACCACTTTTTTATTAATGTAATTCTTAAACAATGTAATCTCTTATTATAAATTTTAATGAATGCAAGCTTTGGCCTATTTTATGGTCTTTGATGGATGCTTATCGTTCATGAAACATGTATAGATACTTGGTACTATTATGTGTTTATTGGTTCACAATATATGTTTTATAATGGTGTTGTATCTGTGGAAATATTTATATTTAAATTCATAGATGTTATGGATGGTTTTCCTTTATATAATATTATGGATGTTCATTCATCAATTATTAATTATATATAATGGTTAAGTGGAATACTTGTAATCAACTAATCAAAGTTATGGGAATCGTGTGATGTTAGAGATATTCAAAATGTAATGCAGTCATGTAACCCCAAAGGACTTAGTTAAATGATATAAGTATGTATGGCATCATTACTAGTGATATATGTAATGTACACTTCACATTAGTTTACTTTAAAAAAAAATTGTGTCATAAATGTTAGATGTTTTAATGTCCTTTGGGGTTTTTGTGGCCCAGTGCATTACAACTTGGTATTAGAGCTAGGTTAGCAAACTTTTGGTACTCTAGGTTAGTGAATCCCATTAGGTTAACCTTTGTGATTAACTCTTGATGTCACATGTTCCCGTCTAATGTTGTGTAGGAACATGCCTAGGGGTAGGGTTTGTGGCTGTGGAAGAGGCCGAGGTGGTGGCCATGAAGCAACTGCCAGAGTCCATCATATTTGAGATCCCATGATTCAGAATGTGAGGAATGTTAGAGTTCCCAAAACAATTTGGGAGGTAGAGGTCAAAATATAGAGTAGCTGGGGCTAGATGGTTTACAACTACGATAGTTGTTAAAGGAGGCACTTGACCGCTTATGCCCTAGGTAGGATGGGGAGTAGTAGGTTGAGAGAGAAAGAGAGAGATCAATGAGGAGATATACATTAGTAGATCAGGATGTCATGGTAGTTGGTCACATGAGATACCTATTGAGTGCACACCCACCCACATTTGATGGTATGGGTGGAGAACTAGAGGTTGAAACTTGGCTAATTGATCTCGATCATGTTTTTGCTATGCATCCTTATGATAGTAATATTAGGGCTAGGTGCACCATCATGCACCTCAGAGGGTTTGCATCCACATGGTGGTGATTACAAGAGAAAAAATTACACCTAGACATTGGTTTAGTGACCTAGGAGTTATTCATGGAGAGGTTTAGGGCCCATTTCTTGTCAGAACACTAAAGACAACGCCGAGCAAACGAGTTCCATAAGCTGAAACATATGGCAATGTTCATAGAAGAATATGAGCATTGGTTCTATGAACTTAAGAAATATGCTGGGATCAGTGATGATGAGGGTAAGCTAGTACATCACTTTATCGAGGGCTTGAATTCCCACATCAATGGAGGAGTCTAAGTTTTTGAGCTGAAGACTATGGAGGTGGCTATGGAAAAGGCTCGTCTTGTGGAGGAAAATTTGGTCATGGCTTTGGGAGGCCACACAAGGGTTCAGATTGGTAGTGTAACTTCATCTGGTTTTGGTTCTCAAGGTGGTCTAGTGCTAACTGCAAGGTCCTCAAAGGGTCATTAGGTGCGCGCTAAGAGTGAACGACAGCAACAACACTCTAAGTATAAACATAAGAGTTCACAATCTCATCATGGTGTTGGTGGTTCTCACTCTAGGAAGAACTGGAACTGGTGGCGTAACAAGTGTAACTATTCAGAGCAACCTGCACATAGCACCTAGACCGCAGCTAGTGGGGGAAGTGTTCAACAATCCAATGCACCTCTTGGTCCAGTAGGGGTTTTGGCTAAGGCATAGGTTATTTTTGATGTGGCCAACTGAACCACATTGCTAGGTAGTGTCCGTAGGGGAACACTACAGGCACTGGTCAAAGGCCAGCGACTTCTAAGCTGATGGTGGGCGATGCAGGCAGGTTACACCGAGTATTTACGACAGTTGATAACCATTAGGCTGGGAACCAAGGTACAGTTGTTGAGGCTACTGGTAAAGGTCATGTAGTTGACTTGAGAGCTCGTGGATGAGTTCGCGAGGGTCCAGTAGGGTCTTAGCATTGTTGTGTCTCTTGTGTTGCTTTCTCTACATTGACACTTTTATGTTATGTTGTGAACTTTGAGACTCTGTTGGTGGTTGTTCACCATTTTGTTTTGTTTGGTTGACAATTTAGTTTACTTGGATGATTATGATACTCTTTTTAGATGTATATGTTATGCAGATACATGATGTTTGATATTGTGTTTGGATTTAACTAGTTATGTTTATCATATGGACGTAGTACGATGCTTGTTATGAATTTGATTAAGTAATTATCTTATGATATTTATGACGATGTGCTTACTACTTGGAGTCTTGGTGAGAGGACAGTGTAGCATCGCTCATTTGTGAGTGACCTACTATGTTGCGATATCCTCTCATGGTGTGTTTTCTTTTGGATATATATATGCTCGACATTTTGTTTTGATGTAGGTTGCAGGTTCTAGGCACTGATTCCACCTGCACTATCAGGTCTGAGTGTGCCTTATAAAACCTAATGGGTATGATGTGGAAAAAATGGAGTTGACAAGAAAGTTCCCCATCATGGTCGGTCACCTCATCATTGTGTTTGACGATGTGGTCCATTGCAACCCCATTTTCGTATTTGGTATCGTTCAGTTTTGAGTCGTTTAATTTTATCTATCTAATTAATGTTGTTTTAATTGTTGATATAGTTGTTAGTTCATTGCGTCATTGTGCTTATGATTGCGTGCGTTTTAGTTAACCTTGTGACTTCTAAGAGTAAGTTGAGGCTAAGGAGGGGAGGATGTAGTGCCCCTCTGTATCGATATTTCTAGACATGTGTGTAAGTGTATATTATGATCTTGTTGTTTATTGTGTTATTGGTGTGATCGGGTGAAAACATGGTCCCATAAATGAGCAACAACACAAAAATGCAAGAAACCACCTAAACACCTAACACCTCAAGATTAGCCTAGTTGGATTAAAAAGAGAAGTAAAGATAACAAAATGAGCTGATTTACCTTGTCTTGAATTGATCCTTTGATTGGCCCTTGATTTTTTATGTTGTGTATGCTCCTTGGATGGAAAAAGATGCAAGTGTGGGATGCAAGATGGATAAGAGAATGGATGGGAATAGATGCAAATGCAGGTTTTTGGCTAAGTATGGTTCAAATAAATTTTTTGCAAGAGTTTGGTTAGCACAATGATGTCTACCAAAATAAGAGAAAAGAGGGGGTATCTCTAGAGAATTTTGGATTATCTAGAGAAATGGATGATTGAAATTAAACCAACAAGGCCAAGATGTAGGGCTATGGTGAGTTGAGGACTCACAAACCCTCACATCTTGACATGTGGCATGTGAAATGGCTTAAAAAGATGATGTGGACATGACACGGAGGTACTACATAGTACCTTGGGATTTAGATAAGATCTCCTCATAAAGGAGGTCCTTGTCCACATATGGGTGAGAGGACATGTGATGAATTAAAAATTCCTCAAATATCCACATGGGAATGAGAGAAAGAATTTAAAATTCTTTGAAATGCATTGGGGGATTAAATGTGAATTAAAAATTCACATGGGGAAAGGGGTGCCTTCTCGAAAAGGAGAAAGCCTTTAATAAGGTTGACTTAGGACACATTCCATAAATGACATGGAGATTAGGTTGACCTAATTAATTGATTAAGGTTGTGCAAGTACCTGATTAGACAAATTAATGACATATTAGAGGCAAGTGGGGGATTATGGAGGATGTGACCCTAATGATGATTAGGGGTGTGCACATCCTAACCATAAATTAATTATGATTAGAAGAGGGTTAGATGGTTAAGGGGAATTATGGACCAACTTGCAAAAGTTGGAGGATGTGAAAATGAGAGGGAA
Source organism: Sequoia sempervirens (assembly GCA_007258455.2). Classification (NCBI taxonomy): domain Eukaryota; kingdom Viridiplantae; phylum Streptophyta; class Pinopsida; order Cupressales; family Cupressaceae; genus Sequoia; species Sequoia sempervirens. The sequence goes on along the minus strand of VDFB02000008.1, from coordinate 103,494,281 downwards.
AGTGAGGAATTAAAAATTAATTTAAATTCCAAGAGGTTATATGACTAAATTAAATAAAGTGGTGTATTTAATTAATTTAGAGAGGAAAGAGGGTAAAAGTATTTATTAAATTAAATACTTTAGGAACATGAAATATTAATTAAATGAATGATTTAATTAATACCATCAAAGAGGATGAAGTAGATGAGCAAATGAATGATTAAGGAGACATCTTTAACCATATGGAAGTGGTCAAATTTGGATGTCTACAATTGGATTATGTGGTAAATGTAAGATTTTAATGGCTTTGTTAAGTCAGTTAATTAAATTAAAAATTGATTACCAAGTAATTTATATAAATTTGGGATTTAAGCAATAGTTCAATAGATTAATTTTGTGAAACATTAAGTAAATAGTTTATTAGTAAATAAATAAATTAATTTGTTTCATAAGAAGTATTTTTTTAATTGTATTTAATAATAATTAATAATTTATTATTTGTGTGAGGATAGTTAATTAAATAAAGAAAAGCAATGTGATTTTAATTAAATAAAGAAGATAAGTTTCCAAACTATTGTAAAAACAAGCGAAAATAGAAAACAATGGGAAAAAAAGATAATGTGTGCACATGTACGACTTCAAACGAAGTGGCGATTAGGAAAATTGCTTATTTTGTTGATTTTAGTTTTGGAAGCTTATCTCTTGGATTTTTAATTTGGTAAAAACAAAAAATATTTCTTGTTTTTCTGGAGGGGGATGCTCGTTTTGTAAAAAAGGGTTTTTCATTAGCAAAATTAAATTGGGCTTTACAAAATAATTCTGAAAGAAAACTATAGTTCTTGGCTTTTGATATTGATTTCGATTCAATTAATCTTGGGTGATCAAGTTTGAAGGAAGGATTGATAGCTGCAAAATAAGTGATCTTCAACACACCTTCTCCAATTCTTCAGCGTAGGATTTCAAGTAGGAAGTTGATTTCATTTGGGTTGTGTTGATTGATGTTTAGACTATATATTGTGGGTGTAGTTTTTTAGCACTGAGTTTTTATGATTATATTTGATGATCCAGTCATGTTTGGTGGTAGAAATTTTGATCATGTTCCTTATATTGTTAATGGAAACCTTATACTCTTTAGAGTCTTCGATTTCTCTAGTATTGTTACTTCTAATTCAAGGTTCAACAACCTTTTATAAACTCATTTCTGACGCAACCTTCTCCCATCTCTTCATGCACCTTGCATTTATGAACATTGACATGTCTTGTTTTGTTGAAGAAAATCTACATCACTTTTGTTCTGATTGACGCCCTTAGAGGGGGAAAGTTGTTTAGTCGAAGGATTTAAATATAACAGGGTTGGTTAAAAGTAGCATTGCTGATTTATGTTGCTTCCCTTCTCCTACGCCAAACCTGTATAATTTGTTGGCTTTTGTTTTGATGCCTGGAGGAATTAGCATGCCTTAAGAGGGGGTTAGGAAATTGAAATTAGTTTTTGATTTGTCTTGTTGTGTAGCGAATCCATTAACATACTATAGTTTCCATTCAAGTTCCCTTGTTGGCATCCTTCTTTCTGAAAGGTCTGCATATGGGTATGTGCAGGATCATGATGGGCCAAAAAGTGGCAATATGATGGGTATGTGTAGGGTATGTGGCTGATGACTTTTTTTTTACCCAAAATTGATGAAATGAAAAGGGTTTTTAAAGGAGATTCTCATCTTTCCACCAATATAAATTATGCTTTACTTTGAATTTTATAAATAATTATTATATATTTTCTATTTGAATTATGACTAAAGTCCTGATTGATAGGCTGATTGAAAAACATCTATAGCTTTCAAACAATATCACATTTTTTGAATCCAAAATATGTTTCACATTCTATGCTTCGTATACTATAGGATTAAAAAAATAAAATTGAATTTCATGAAGTTTTGACCAAGTTAAGGTGGTCAAACATACGAGTTTTTATATTTTTTGAAAGTTGTAATAAAAAATTCATAATTAATTATTTACTTGGAAAAAAATTACAAAAAAATATGCATCACATCCAGACATGAGTCCTCTACTTATATCTAAAATCTTATAAAAAAAATATTATCATTTTCTTGTGGTTAGGGTGGTCAGACAGACACCAACTTCTTATTTTTTCTCTTAAATTTAAGTACTATTGTATTGAAATTTCAAATTTTCACCAAATAGATTTAAAAATAAATAAAATAAACCTAGTAGTTTAGAAACTAAATTTAATTTGCTACAGATTCTATTCTTACATATTTTTGAAATAATATAAAAAACTTATTCAAATTTTTACCCCAAGTTGCCTGACTCTAATTTTTCTGAATTTTTTGCCACTTAAGGGCCTATTTTTTCCATGATGATTCTACACATACCCATATATCATTTAGATTGTGGACCTATATCTATTAGTGTCGGCCTTCCATAAGCATTTTGGTATTTTTTTTTTACCAGTCGAGTTGGAGATTCTGCATTTTATGTTTATAAATAATTGCTTGCATTTCAGATCTATGTTGGTTGAGTTAGGGTGGTTGTTGGGTGTGTAGCCAGTCCTTCTTAAAGTGCTCATAATTCAATTTTTATTTGGAATGTTTAATCTTTTAATTTTTGAAATCTAGTCTTGATTTGGGAAGTTGCCTTCATGAATTATCAATAGGGGGAAGATAATCTTTGTATCTTCATTTTGTTTGCTTGAGCGATCTGCTATGTGCTAAAACCCATGGTCATCGGTCCTATTATGCTTTTGTGTCTTTGCTGCCTTGTATAATTGGAAGAGTCAGCCCTATTATAAGAGATAGAATTCTGTGCATTTGCAAAGCATCCCATAGTGGTTAGGAATAGTTGAGACAATCGATCTAAGGGGTTGATTCATTTCCTTTTGGAGTTCATTGTGCCTCTCAGGTTATTTCCTTCTTAGTTATTAGTGTGAGAAATTTATAGCAATACATGGAATCAAATTTTTGATGTATAGTATTTGGGAGGACCTAAGTTATAGTATTTGCGACTTTTTTTCCAACCTTGTGTAGTGGCCAGCCTAGGGGTTTTCCTTTTGATGCCTTTGTTAGAGCCTTGAATTCCATGTACTCTATTGCCCTTATGTCTACAAATTTGATTCTTTGCTTATGGTGTTAGTGCCTAGAACTAGGATTTCAATCTTCTTTTTAATATATATATGCATGCATGTATGTATGTGTGCTGTTAAATACATCCGAGTGCTTTATGTTAGTATACTAAATACTATTTAAACACAAGAGTTCACTAAAATTTAATATACATAATCACATAAAATTGAATATACAATCAAATATATTTAAAAATTAAAATCAAACACACACACATATATATATATCAATTTATTTATAGGAATGATTATAAATCATGATTAGGATAAAGGTAATTGTTGGTGTTAAAATATGCTCATATATAACTTCTTTTATTATTTAAAATGATTTTATAATGAGTGTAGTGGTAAAATGAAAATGAGGATTTAAATGTTCCTTATAATCTATCACTTGAATGTGCTAGTAAAAATAATTCATTTGTCTAAATACATATTGAGTTATTTGTAAAATATGTTTATATAATTTATTTAGTTAGTTTAAATGACTTCTTAATGAACGAATAAAAAAAATGTAATTGGTTGGTTATTATTCTTTATGATTAATACATTGAATGTCTACGTGCATTTAAAGGTTGAATTTTGTTGGTTCCATTTCAATGTTTATTCCGTTTGAGTTATTTTGATTTAAGGAGGCTTTATTGTTTTGAATTCGTGTTGAAATTTTGTGTTGGAACCGTGATTTTCCCTAATTTACTCTCGACCGTGAGATTTATGGGTAGTCGGTCTAGGCTTCCAGAGGTGGGCAAAGACGTGGATTTATAATTGGTTTTCATGTTGCTTCTTTGTGTGAACTATTGTCCGTGTACTCGATTTGATTTTGGGGGTTTAGACTTGCACTTGGAAGTCGTTTTATGGTGGAGTCTTGCGTGAGATGGTGCATGCCTCACTTGTGGTATTTATTTATTTGGCCTTGATATTTTGTGCATGTTGGTTTACCCTATTTGTGATCATGAGATTTTTTTCCTAGTAGGGAGAGTAGCTTCCCATGGGGGCTGAAACCCTAAGTGTTAGTTAATCAAGTGATAACCTAATAAATAATTAGGGGGATGGGTAGTACACACACACTAATAAAAAGATAATGGATGCCTCTCTCATGGATCAAGTGCTCATTCAAGCTTGAGATGAGATGAGAAGGCCTAGAATGGAAAATCAACCATCTTTTCTTCATGAAAGGTGACTTGATTCTGCATGTGTAAGAATGGGGGTTGGGGATAAGTTGAATTTGCTAGGGTAACCCAGGACATGGGCTGATAACCTATAAATATATGCATTGGGTAACCCATGCTGAGCCATGTGATGACACTCTACCCTTTAGCAACCTTGCATGTTTATTGCTTTCCCCATGTTTCTTTTGTTCCTCTGGAAGCGGATGTCAACTTGTGTTTGTTGTTACTCTTATTTGTTGAGTCTTGTAGCCTTTCTGCTTGACTGTATGTGTTGTGGGTCTTTCTTGTCAACTCCTAGCATGGGGGGTGGGCCTTCAGGTCTACGTGGTTAGGTGGAACGTACTAAACACCCCATTGGGTCCCAAGCCAAAGATCAAGATGAGAAGAGTTGTACCACTTGCAGTGACCCCAGGGTTGTACCAGAGTTGGATCTAGTCTAGATGCTTTGTACTCATTCATATCAGTTATATCATTCCATGTTATTGTATTATTCCCATTAATGTTGGGAACCACTTTTGTATTAATGTAATTATTAAACAATGTAATCTCTTATTATAAATTTTAATGAATGCAATCTTTGGCTTTGTTTTATGGTCTTTGATGGATGCTTTTCATTCATGAAACGTGTATAGATACTTGGTATTATTATGTGTTTATTGTTTCATAGTATATGTTCTATAATGGTGTTGTATCTGTGGAAATATTTATATTTAAATTCATAGATGTTATGGATGGTTTTCCTTTATATAATATTATGGATGTTCATTCATCGATTATTAATTATACATAATTTTTATTTGGAATACTCATAATCAACTAATCAAAGTTATGGGAATCATGTGATGTTAGAGATATTTGAAATGTAATGTAGTCATGTAACCCTAAGGGACTTAGTTAGATGATATAAGTATGTATGGTATCATTACTAGTGATATATGTAATGTACACATTAGTTTACTTAAAAAAATAAATTGTGTAATAAATGTTAGATGTTTTAGTGTCGTTTAGGGTCTGCATGGTGGGGCATTACAATATATATATATATATATATATATATATATATATAATAGTAAAGAATAAAAAATACATTGTTTGTACAACTATGTTGAGTCAAACAAGCATGGATTGAGCCACTGTTATTCCATCTATTGGCTATGTACTTATACCTATTCTAGTAGAGTCAAAACCTTTTACATGTTAGTGTATATATGATAAATACAATGTTAGCAGTAGAATTTGTAGATATAGTATTGAGTATTTTTAGTACAAAAAAAACCAAAAAGGATGTATTTTCATCACTTCAAAGGTTTCTCCTTTCACTATAGGACTTCATGTTTTTCTAGCTTGATAGTGTTTCAATGGCTTCCAACTCATCATTTGAGAAGACTTATTCAATTTCATAATTCTCATTTGTATGTAGCATGGGTGCTTTCACTTCTTTCTTATTTTCCTTTTCTTAAGCCCTCTCATTGAATTCTTTTTGGAAAGCTCCAGGTTCTCTCATGAAGACTAATAGGTTGGGCTGGCCCTGCTACTAGGAGTGTCCATATATGATTTCATTCTAATTGATAAGTACAATCCCATCTCTTAGTAGCCTCAAGAACTTCCCTTCAAAGATCTCCATGGTAATAATAACCTACATTGTAATAATGAAAAGTGTTAGTCTTTTTATAGACTCAATAAGTTCCCTCTGACTCCCATTGAACTTGTCCTTACTTCTTGCCTTCTAGATGAACCACAAAATCTCAATAGACAAAGAAAACCAAAATTGCTTCAAATATTTATTTAATTTAATATTATGCTCCATTAGAATCTCTTTCCAATTGGCTTTCCCATTTCCATCCCCAAATTTTCATCTCATTGCAAAACAAATTCCAAATTTCATTAGCATAAATATATTCAAAGAAAATATGATTAACATTCTCAAGCACTCTACATATGTTGCAGACCTCAATATCAACATGATTCATTTTGTATGGAACTTTTTATAACATAATAAGCTATCTAAAGGAAGTAGTATTAGAGTTCACAATGTTATGCTAGAGAGAGAAGGCTTTTTTCTAGTCTTTACTTTCAAGATTCACTTTCCAATTTTTATTTAAGTAATCAATTTGGGGATTAGAGTTGATTAATTATTTATATATGTTTTTTAGTTTTGATTTCATTTAGTGGGGCGGAATTTTGCCACTTATACACATTTTGGTTATCATTTTCTTTGTATTTAGCATCATTTAGAAATACTTTACAAGATTCTTTGAGAGAAGAGTAGGTTCTAACATTAGATTGGGGATTCCCAAATTCTTCTTTAAGACCTCCTAGTCCTTCAACACCCTATTTCTCAAAATATTGTTGAAGGTTTTAACTCCAACATGGGCCCATTTTTTGGCAGAACACCCTTGGAGAAGAGCCAAAAGCTTCTTGTTGTGCTCTAGGTTCCACCAAATAGACCTACTAGGGTGGATAAGGTTGTTGTTATGATCATAGAAGAGAGGGACCTTGACATTGCTCCTAACAATTTCCCATGCTCTTCAAATACTTTTGAAGAGGTCATTGAACCTGTAGGTACTATTTGGTGCTTGGTAATGAGAAGATAATTAAAAGGAAGATACCTTCAAGATTTAGCTAGCTTAGGCACAACATGCTAAATTTTATTACTCATTAGAAATTTCTAACACTCGTTCCCATCCAGGGCTTTGATGACCCATTTGGCAGCAAGAGTAGTGCCATGTTTTTTCAATTCTTTGAGTCCTAGCCCCCCATGGGCCTTCTACAAACAACACCATTCCCATCTCACCCAGTGTATCTTCCTCTTCCCTTTACCATCTGACTAGAGGAAGCCTTTGATTTTTTTTGGGACCTCATTGACTTGATAACTATTGAAGAACCAAACAAAGGAAAAATATATAGTATAAGATGACAAATTTTTTTGGCACACCTGAATCCTACTATCAATGGATAGGTATTGCCTATTCCATCCATCCAACATTTTTCCAATTTTGACTTTAATCCATAGTCACATTTCTCTTAGATTGGGATGTATAGAGAAGGGGATCCGAAGATATCTAACCTGCTTGTGTGGGCCACCCCAGTGAAAATCAAACTTTTGTTGCTAATCAGGAGGTGATTCTATTTATCCCAACATTATGGATTTCATCTTTGAAACTTTTACACCTGAAGCCAAACAATGTACACATTGAGCTTGTTCATCAAATTATCCACATTATATTTTTATATATTAATATAATAATATTTTTATTTATTTTTTAATTGATTTTTAAATTTTTAAGAATGCATATTTAAATTATATACTATTGTTATATGTTTCTCACATTACTAAATAAATTACCATTGATTTTTCCTTGATGTCATTTTCATTCCTTTAATCATTTATATTGAGGAGCACTTTCTAAATACAAGAATCCTAAAAGTGATTATATTAATTTTACACTTTCTATTTTTTTTCTTGTTTCAATGAGTCAATATTTGTGTTGATGATATTTTATAAAAATAAAAAGAAATATATGAAATTAATCATTTTATATAACATTATTTTATTTTTTAATCTAATAAAATTAAAAGCATTTGAATAATTTTAATTTTTTAATTCAAAATATTTAACATTATTTAAATGATAAAATGAAGTAATTTTTCCCCTCTCATTATTAGATATGAAACTTAATTTATATTACAATTTTTTATTTTTTAATAAACTAAACACTAATTTTATCATATAAATTGTAAGCTTCAATTTTTATTTTATCTTTTATTTATTATATATTAAAAAATATTTTAATTAGCAAAAACTATATTGAGAATGTCTCTAGAATATTAATAATTTTAATATCATTTGACATTTTTTCTTTAATACTTAGATCAAATTTTATTGACAAGGATTAAAAACATATCCTATCTTAATTTTTTGATTGATAATACCAAATATATAAGCCAACCACTGGTTACACCATTATCTATTCAAATTTTCTTGTGTCTTGTGACCAAGCTTATGGGTGGCTTTGCTCTATTAGATTAATTATATTGAACTCATTTATGAATATTTCATATTTCATACCTTTCCAAACAATTTCACTATAATGGGTCATTTTTCAAGACATAGATACCTCAAGAAGTACACTAGAATGGGAAATGTCTAAGTCGTTTAGAAATCCTTCAGCCATGGAGAGAGCTCAGCTAGAACTTGATACAATAGTGAGACACAATCATATGGTAGAAGAATATGATCTTCCTCATCTTGAATATTTGCAATTAGTGGTGAATGAAACACTTTTTCTTTACTCACCTGATCCTCTATTGCTTCTATTAGAAATAATCCCAACTACCAATTGCATTAGCTCACTATATGCACTTCCAACAATGCCAACTTGTCTTCCATTTGACCACACATGTATGAAATGTTTTTTCTCTAGGCTAGTCCATCTCATTTGGAAATCCATTCAGATCTATTTTTTATTTTAATTACAAATCTCCATCTTCAAGATTTTCTACGTTGGCTGCTATATCAACAATAAATTTGTAATTAATGCTTTGTCTTTCCCTCTTTTCTGCCTAGGTATATTCATTGCATATAGAAAAAAGACTATTATTTTTGCATAATGTATGAAGTGTGTAATACCCCTCCTCTTACTGGTAGGATTTAGTATTTTTCAATGCGGTTGCTTGCTACTTGTGACGATGATGATACTGTTATTGTTTGATGTGGTTAGTCAGATACTATGATGATACTGTTATTGTTGATATGGTTAGTTAGATGCTAGTTGATGCTGTTATTTCATTTTGGACATGATTACCTTATATGACATGATGGTTGATTATATCAGTTGATTTTCTGAATTATGATATGATGTAGTGTTTTAATTTAATATGTTGTGAGATGATTATTAGTTAGAAATGTAATTCATGGATTATGTTATAATTGTTAGAATAGGTGTGACGAAGGACAATATAGCATCACTCGTTCGCGAGTGCCCTGTTATGTTGCGATTCCTTCTCACAATGCAGTATCTTGATTTAATGCTTTGATATATATGTATATATGCACATGTACACAACTTCGTTTGTATGCAGGATTGCAGGTATAAGTCTCGATTCCACCTGCTTCAGCAGGACAGGGCGAGCACCAAATAACCCAACGGATAAATGTTGATACAGAGGTGACGATGAAGTCCTTCCGTTCCATGATGTCAGGTCGTCTCATTGTTTGGTATGGTTGTTGATTTTGTGTATTGTCGTCTTTGTCTGTTGTGTTTGTGTTTTGTCTTATTTTATGTGGGCATTGATAATTATGATTTATCTTAATGATTGAAATAGATTATTTATTTTAATGCTGGATTATATTGTAATTAAATATTTAATTATTTTAATTATTTTTGAAAATCTGATATTGCAATTTAATTATTAATTAGATATTAAATATGCTTAATTATTTTAATTAATTAAATTGGTGGTGGATAATTATGTGAATAATTTATTTAAATAAATATGTAATGTGAGGTGCAAGAAAAGTTGAAAAAATAGGAATTAAAGTAATAAAAACAAATAAAAGAACAAAAAAGACAGAGTGAGCCAATGGGAATGGAGAGTTGGAAAAAAAAGCTTGTTTTAAAGAATTGATTTTTCTTTTAATCAAAGATTTTTGGAGAGCTTGGAAGAGAGGAGGAATATATTTTTATTTAATCATGAATTTTTGAGAAGCTCACACACACACAGAAGAACAGAAAGCTGAAGTGCTCCAGGGATTGTTGAGTTCATTCTGGACTACGGATTGGAATCGGATTCGAGGGCATCTTCAAATTTGCATTGGACTCCAGGTTCCTCTCGTAGTTTTTCTTCTCGTACCTTTTCTATTCTCTATTGTTTCTGAAAAGAAAAATAGATCTTATTAAAATAATTTTTGTGAACATAGAGAACTTCTGTTGAAAACTGAAACTAGAGCAAATTATTAGATTAGAAAACAAAGAAAATCATAGAAACTATACTATTTAAATTTAGTCAAATCAAGAACCAGATCTTCTGAAACATACCATTTATCAAAGTAGGTTTTTGGAAAAGAAAAATGATTCAGAAATTGAAGAAAATAAAATTTGGGGTTTTCTCAATATGTTAAGAATCATAATGGACTTAATTGTTTTCTGTATTCACTCTCTAAGTTTTAATGTAAATGAGTATATACACATATATATATATATATTCCTTCATGCATATATATATATATATCTATATGTATAAATATTACATTTATCTTCTGTAAATTTAATCAAGGTATTTTACTCTGTAAATTATTTTTATTTTCTGTATTTTAGTCAGGGTATTTATCCTGTTATTATTTTTATCTTCTGGTATATATATATATAAATTTTATTTTACTTATAAATATGCGTCGGCCGTCGGCCGTACGCTGGTCTTTTAAATAAAATTTTATTGTTTGAAATCGAAAATTTCGTTTGTAATTGTTAAAAATCAAAATTATTATTATAGGGGTTTTTGTTTTGTTAATTTTTCATTGCCCGAAATTTTGTTGGAAAACAAAATTTAAAATAAAGAAATTTGATTGCAGAGGGGAGGACGAAGGACGGCCGAAGCCGTACCCTCGGCCTCGCCCCTGCGGACAGTACCACCCACGGCAGTCTTAGACTGCCGTGCGCAGCAGTCTTAATGACTGTTGTGCGCGCAGTCACTAAGACTGCCGCAGGCAGTCAGGGCTACGGCCCTTATTAAATGTGTTTGGTGTTTTAAATTTTTTAGTTTGTTTTTATTTATTTATTTATTTTAATATATATATATTATATATATATATATATATATATTTATATATATTTTGATTTCAATATGTATTTTTTTAAATATACTTTTAGGAAATAATTATAATGTATTTTATTTTATTTTGTTTTAAAAAAATAAAATGAAATAAAAATAAATAAAATTATATTTATTTAACATTATTATTTTAATGTAATTATAATCTTTTTATTTAATATTATGTATATTAAATGAAATTAAGATTATTTAAATTTAAATGTTAATATATTACATTATGCGGATGTAATTTATCGTGGATTTTAAGCTTTCAAATTTGTTCGTATTTAGGTAAATTCTATCTTTATATTTCAAAAAGGAAATAGTTTAATGATAGTGTTGATTAAATTATATTTTTAGACAACAATTAGCTTTTAATTGTATCTGTGGATTTTATCGAGACAATCATTTTAGTTACTTACTTAGGATTGGGATCGAACGTAAATGTGCAATTTTGCAAAATGTGATGAGAGTTTCCTTGTATGTTATATTTTGCTTTATTGCTTTTTGTTGTCGATGTGGGAACCTTATCGTATTTTAATCCTGTTCCAGAGGCTTGTGATTTAAAGTGTAGTTACCTTGTTTATGCTTTTGAGCATTATTGGGGTTATGCTAGGAAGGGTTGGACGGGTTTGCAAGTTGTTGCCTATGTGCAGTTGCGAGATGGTTAATGCCTCGTGTATTGAATTTTGGTTTTATGACTTATATGTGTTAGTCCAACTCTTTCCTGTTTTGAGATATGTTAGGGGTCATAGGAGGGAGAGTGGCTCTTCGTGGGCGCCGGCGCCTCAGGATGAGGAAGGGCTCAGGATAACCCACGAATGAGTAAGCTAAACAAGTGATAACCTAATCAATAGATTTAGGGGGGGTTGGATGGTTTAAAAACACAAGATAATAAAACATTGGATTCCTTGGCTATGCATTAGGGCTACCTTAGACTAGTGATAGACTGAGAAGGCCGTGGTCGGCATAGTCATAGTCTCGTCTTCACGAGAGACTATTGGCTCCGCATTAGCTACCCTATGGTGCCGGCGCCTCAGTTAGGAGGAAGGGCCAGGATATCCGTAGATGGGTGTCGGCGCCTCAGTTGGAGGAAGGGCCAGGAAATCCCATGAGAGCTATGCGATGACACTCTCCACTTGACACCCTTGTGCATTGTTTGTAATTGCTTATGGATATTGTATCTTATGTATTTTCGAGGGCTAGATGGGTGCCGGCGCCTCAGTTGGAGGAAGTGCCAGGAGATCCCATGAGAGCTATGCGATGACCCTCTCCACTTGACACTTGTTTGCCTTGGTTTTGGTTGCCTTTGGACTTGCGTACTGAATGGTTGTTTTGATTTATATGGAATCATGTACTTTTAATTGTTTCAGATTTATTTGGAAACGTATTTTGGATGTTGTTACGGTTCTTCTGGATATTGTATCTTGTGATGTCTTTGATTCTTGTGAATCTGTCTCATGATTGCTAATTGGTGATGCTTCGTGTCATTGTGATGGGTTTATTAGTGTTAACTTGTTATGTGATTTGTGAACGTTGATGGTGGTTCATTGTATGCTTTGAGTTGTACTTGTTGGTATCATGTTGTTGTTGAGTCGGTCTGACATTCATGGTCGGGTTCACTTCCTCGTCACCTCTGAGCACGGGGGGTGAGTTACTTGTAATTCACATGGTTGGGTGGAACGTGCTCCGCACCCGTTGGGTTCCCCATCAGCGTCTTGTCTTCTCAGCATTCCGCAGTGGAGTTGTACTAGTGATCACTTGTATTTCATAATTCATTGTACTTGTATCATTCCCATGTTGGGAAACTCATTGTAATTCATTTATCAAGAGATTGTAATGTAACAGTAAAACGATGATGTAATAGTTAGGATCATTTGTATCTCTTTTAAGAGATTTATCAGGGATGTAATTATGCGATGTCTATCTTACTCGCATCATGCTTATCGATGTATCATTGTATATGGTTATCATGAATTAAATGGTTATGTTATATTCTTTATCTGTTCTTATGTTTTGTTGTTGCGATGTAACCTCGCGTGCCCCAGAGAACCAAGTGTGTTAATGTGATGTAATGTGCTATGTGAATTATGGTTAAGTGTTGTTACATGTTTAATTTAATTATTTAAAATAAAAAAAAATTATTTGCAGTGTGTGTGTTCTCTGGGATTTGCAAGGTGGGCATTACAACTTGGTATCAGAGCCTAGGTTCATACACTGGGCACTATGTGTGCTCACTATGTAACCTTGCGTTTGTCCCTAGAGTCTAGAGTTTCATTTGTTTTGTTGTGTTTGTTGTGAACCTAAGTTTCTTTCGTTAGTCGGTCTCAGGGCAATGGTGCAGGAAACTGATGGAAAGGATAGGACCCTCGGTGTAGTGCGCAATGCACCGATATCCTTCCTATCAGGGATGCACTATGAACCCTTGTGTCATTGTGTGATGTGGTTTCCAGTGATGTGAGTTATGTGTGTGATTTTTGGCGTGATCTCTCCATGTTTGTTGTGTGCTTACTCTTATCTATTTAATGGCTTCTTGGAGTAAGCCATATCCTTGGGGGGGAGGATGTAATACCCCCATGTTACTAATACTTATCAATATTATTTGTTACTGTTATGTGTGAGCTTGATTCTATTTTCTATTGGTGATTAGTTCACCATCTTGGTGTGTGAGGATGTCTCCTGTATTGGGGAACCTTATTTCCTTTTGTTTACCGGCTTCCAGGAGCAAGCCAATTTTATGAGGGGGAGGATGTAATACCCCTCCTCTTAGTGGTAGGATTTAGTATTTTTCAATGCGGTTGCTTGCTACTTGTGACGATGATGATACTGTTATTGTTTGATGTGGTTAGTCAGATACTATGATGATACTGTTATTGTTGATATGGTTAGTTAGATGCTAGTTGATGCTGTTATTTCATTTTGGACATGATTACCTTATATGACATGATGGTTGATTATATCAGTTGATTTTCTGAATTATGATATGATGTAGTGTTTTAATTTAATATGTTGTGAGATGATTATTAGTTAGAAATGTAATTCATGGATTATGTTATAATTGTTAGAATAGGTGTGACGAAGGACAATATAGCATCACTCGTTCGCGAGTGCCCTGTTATGTTGCGATTCCTTCTCACAATGCAGTATCTTGATTTAATGCTTTGATATATATGTATATATGCACATGTACACAACTTCGTTTGTATGCAGGATTGTAGGTATAAGTCTCGATTCCACCTGCTTCAGCAGGACAGGGCGAGCACCAAATAACCCAACGGATAAATGTTGATACAGAGGTGATGATGAAGTCCTTCCGTTCCATGATGTCAGGTCGTCTCATTGTTTGGTATGGTTGTTGATTTTGTGTATTGTCGTCTTTGTCTGTTGTGTTTGTGTTTTGTCTTATTTTATGTGGGCATTGATAATTATGATTTATCTTAATGATTGAAATAGATTATTTATTTTAATGCTGGATTATATTGTAATTAAATATTTAATTATTTTAATTATTTTTGAAAATCTGATATTGCAATTTAATTATTAATTAGATATTAAATATGCTTAATTATTTTAATTAATTAAATTGGTGGTGGATAATTATGTGAATAATTTATTTAAATAAATATGTAATGTGAGGTGCAAGAAAAGTTGAAAAACAAGAATTAAAGTAATAAAAACAAATAAAAGAACAAAAAAGACAGAGTGAGCCAATGGGAATGGAGAGTTGGAAAAAAAAGCTTGTTTTAAAGAATTGATTTTTCTTTTAATCAAAGATTTTTGGAGAGCTTGGAAGAGAGGAGGAATATATTTTTATTTAATCATGAATTTTTGAGAAGCTCACACACACACAGAAGAACAGAAAGCTGAAGTGCTCCAGGGATTGTTGAGTTCGTTCTGGACTACGGATTGGAATCGGATTCGAGGGCATCTTCAAATTTGCATTGGACTCCAGGTTCCTCTCGTAGTTTTTCTTCTCGTACCTTTTCTATTCTCTGTTGTTTCTGAAAAGAAAAATAGATCTTATTAAAATAATTTTTGTGAACATAGAGAACTTCTGTTGAAAACTGAAACTAGAGCAAATTATTAGATTAGAAAACAAAGAAAATCATAGAAACTATACTATTTAAATTTAGTCAAATCAAGGACCAGATCTTCTGAAACATACCATTTATCAAAGTAGGTTTTTGGAAAAGAAAAATGATTCAGAAATTGAAGAAAATAAAATTTGGGGTTTTCTCAATATGTTAAGAATCATAATGGACTTAATTGTTTTCTATATTCACTCTCTAAGTTTTAATGTAAATGAGTATATACACATATATATATATATATATATATATATATTCCTTCATGCATATATATATATATATCTATATGTATAAATATTACATTTATCTTCTGTAAATTTAATCAAGGTATTTTACTCTGTAAATTATTTTTATTTTCTGTATTTTAGTCAGGGTATTTATCCTGTTATTATTTTTATCTTCTGGTTATATATATATATATATATATAAATTTTATTTTACTTATAAATATGCGTCGGCCGTCGGCCGTACGCTGGTCTTTTAAATAAAATTTTATTGTTTGAAATCGAAAATTTCATTTGTAATTGTTAAAAATCAAAATTATTATTATAGGGGTTTTTGTTTTGTTAATTTTTCGTTGCCCGAAATTTTGTTGGAAAACAAAATTTAAAATAAAGAAATTTGATTGCAGAGGGGAGGACGAAGGACGGCCGAAGCCGTACCCTCGGCCTCGCCCCTGCGGGCAGTACCGCCCACGACAGTCTTAGACTGTCGTGCGCAGCAGTCTTAATGAAGTGCGCGGCAGTCAGGGCTACGACCCTTATTAAATGTGTTTGGTGTTTTAAATTTTTTAGTTTGTTTATTTTTTATTTATTTATATATTATATTATATATATATATATATATATATATATATATATATAAATATATATATATATATTTTGATTTCAATATGTATTTTTTTAAATATACTTTTAGGAAATAATTATAATGTATTTTATTTTATTTTGTTTTAAAAAAAATAAAAAATGAAATAAAAATAAATAAAATTATATTTATTTAACATTATTATTTTAATGTAATTATAATATTTTTATTTAATATTATGTATATTAAATGAAATTAAGATTATTTAAATTTAAATGTTAATATATTACATTATGCGGATGTAATTTATCGTGGATTTTAAGCTTTCAAATTTGTTCGTATTTAGGTAAATTCTATCTTTATATTTCAAAAAGGAAATAGTTTAATGATAGTGTTGATTAAATTATATTTTTAGACAACAATTAGCTTTTAATTGTATCTGTGGATTTTATCGAGACAATCATTTTAGTTACTTACTTAGGATTGGGATCGAACGTAAATGTGCAATTTTGCAAAATGTGATGAGAGTTTCCTTGTATGTTATATTTTGCTTTATTGCTTTTTGTTGTCGATGTGGGAACCTTATCGTATTTTAATCCTGTTCCAGAGGCTTGTGATTTAAAGTGTAGTTACCTTGTTTATGCTTTTGAGCATTATTGGGGTTATGCTAGGAAGGGTTGGACGGGTTTGCAAGTTGTTGCCTATGTGCAGTTGCGAGATGGTTAATGCCTCGTGTATTGAATTTTGGTTTTATGACTTATATGTGTTAGTCCAACTCTTGCCTGTTTTGAGATATGTTAGGGGTCATAGGAGGGAGAGTGGCTCTTCGTGGGCGCCGGCGCCTCAGGATGAGGAAGGGCTCAGGATAACCCACAAATGAGTAAGCTAAACAAGTGATAACCTAATCAATAGATTTAGGGGGGGTTGGATAGTTTAAAAACACAAGATAATAAAACATTGGATTCCTCGGCTATGCATTAGGGCTACCTTAGACTAGTGATAGACTGAGAAGGCCGTGGTCGGCATAGTCATAGTCTCGTCTTCACGAGAGAGTATTGGCTCCGCATTAGCTACCCTATGGTGCCAGCGCCTCAGTTAGGAGGAAGGGCCAGGATATCCGTAGATGGGTGCCAGTGCCTCAGTTGGAGGAAGGGCCAGGAAATTCCATGAGAGCTATGCGATGACACTCTCCACTTGACACCCTTGTGCATTGTTTGTAATTGCTTCTGGATATTGTATCTTATGTATTTTCGAGGGCTAGATGGGTGCCGATACCTCAGTTGGAGGAAGTGCCAGGAGATCCCATGAGAGCTATGCGATGACCCTCTCCACTTGACACTTGTTTTCCTTGGTTTTGGTTGCCTTTGGACTTGCATACTGAATGGTTGTTTTGATTTATATGGAATCATGTACTTTTAATTGTTTCAGATTTATTTGGAAACGCATTTTGGATGTTGTTACGGTTCTTCTGGATATTGTATCTTGTGATGTCTTTGATTCTTGTGAATCTGTCTCATGATTGCTAATTGGTGATGCTTCGTGTCATTGTGATGGGTTTATTAGTGTTAACTTGTTATGTGATTTGTGAACATTGATGGTGGTTCATTGTATGCTTTGAGTTGTACTTGTTGGTATCATGTTGTTGTTGAGTCCGTCTGACATTCATGGTCGGGTTCACTTCCTTGTCACCTCTGAGCACGGGGGGTGAGTTACTTGTAATTCACATGGTTGGGTGGAACGTGCTCCGCACCTGTTGGGTTCCCCATCAGCATCTTGTCTTCTCAGTATTCCGTAGTGGAGTTGTACCAGTGATCACTTGTATTTCATAATTCATTGTACTTGTATCATTCCCATGTTGGGAAACTCATTGTAATTCATTTATCAAGAGATTGTAATGTAACAGTAAAACAATGATGTAATAGTTAGGATCATTTGTATCTCTTTTAAGAGATTTATCAGGGATGTAATTATGCGATGTCTATCTTACTCGCATCATGCTTATCGGATGTATCATTGTATATGGTTATCATGAATTAAATGGTTATGTTATATTATTTATCTGTTCTTATGTTTTGTTGTTGCGATGTAACCTCGCGTGCCCCAGAGAACCAAGTGTGTTAATGTGATGTAATGTGCTATGTGAATTATGGTTAAGTGTTGTTACATGTTTAATTTAATTATTTAAAAAAAAAAAAAATTATTTGCAGTGTGTGTGTTCTCTGGGGTTTGCAAGGCGGGCATTACAAAGTGTGAAGAACAATAGTCGGAAGACATCAAATAGCATATGAAAAGAACAACAATTCTTGTATTCTTCAGGTAATAGTGAATAGTTAGATACAGGGGATATATGTATAGGTGATTTTGTGTCTAAATAAGAACCAAATTTTGTGTGTATTCGAGTGTTATTGAAATCAAGTTAAGTCCTTAATAGAAGATATATTTTTTTTTGTTCATTTTTTGCTCAAATCTATTATTAGTTTTCCTTTATTTTTCTCTTCTCTGCCTCTATCCCACATCTGGTATCAGATCTAGGTTAACCTTTGTCATTCTATTTTTTTGGTCTTTTCATGGATTCCACCTCTAGTAGTGCATCATTTTCTAGTTTACAAATCCCTATTTTCATAGAAAAAAACTATGAGTATTGGTCTTTAATTATGAAATAGTTGTTCCAGTCTCAAGATGTATGGGAGATAGTTGAAAATGGCTATGTGGAACCAATAGATTAGGTAGCATATAATGCCCTTACACAAGTCAAGAGAAAGATGTTTTGAAAGAAAAAGAAAGAAGGATGCTAAACAATTATTCTACATCCATCAAGCAATGCATGAAAGCATACTCCCAAGAGTAGCAACACCAAAGCAAGCTAAGGAGGCATGGGATACATTACAAATTACACAAATTCTTAGAAGATGTTTTGAAAATTTATCAATGAGAGACTTAGATTTAGTAGAATCTCTCTTCACCCATGTTGTTGGTCTAATTAATCAAATCGTATCACATGGAGAGTTCATAGAGGATAGGAAAGTTATTGAGAAAGTGCTTAGAAGCCTCCCTTCTAAATTTGATCCTCTAGTTGTGGCTTTGGAGGAAACCAAAGACTTCAGTCAGTTTAGTGTTGATAAGCTTCATGCTTCTCTCATCAATCATGAGTATAGAGTAAATAGGTTCAACATTTCATTGGAAAATGCATTTTCATCTCAATTATCTTTAAGCCATGGAAGAGGAACCCAAAAATTTAGTCCTAGAGGTAGAGGGAGAAGTCCTCACAGAGGTGGACATAGTAGTAGTCCTACAAATGTTGGTGGTAGAGATCAAAATTAGAATTTCAGTAACCCAATTGGCCAAAGGTTTGATAAGTCACACATTCAATGTCATTATTGTAGGAATTTTGGGAATTATGCTCATGAATGCAAGAAAAAATAGTATGACTAGCACAAGTAAGGTCAAAATCAATCAAGTAGCACTCCAACATGCACTATGTTTATTTCATGCACTAGGATTGCTGAAGCAATTTCTAAAAACTCTCTAGTTGAGTGTAATGTTGTCCAAGAAAGCCCATGTGACATATGGTATTTGGATTCTAATTGTAGTAATCACATGACAAGTAATGCATAACTTTTTTCTAGTTTGGATGAATAAGTTCAAACTGAAGTCACACTTGGTAACAACAAAAAGGTCACTATTTTGGGTAAAGGAACAATTACTATTATAACTAGAAAGGGGGAGTAGAAAGTCATGCTTGATGTATATTATGTTGTTGGTCTAAAACATAATTTAATGAGCATCGGTCAATTGGTGCAAAAGGGCTATAGAGTGTATATGGAAAATAATGAGTGTGTAATTTTGGATAGGTTCTCGAGCAATCAACTCATTGCCAAAGTGCAAATGACTAGCAATCACATGTTTCCCTTAAGAATAAGGTTGGATATGAAGGGGAAAACAGCCCGAGCTGTTCATGATACAAAAAATATACATTTTGGAGCTGCCCTTAAAGAAGAAAATACAAAATCAGTAGGATCCATACATAGCCCTGAAATAATCTTTGAAACAAATTCCAAAGCAAGCATATTAGGCTCTAAAGAAGAAAAATATAGTTGCACGCATAAATTCAAACAACATTTCAATCAGTCGTAATGAATGGGTATTGGCTGTGGCATTTTAGATTTGGGAATTTGAACTTTGGAGGGTTGAAGCTACTACATATGAAGAACATGGTGAAAGGCTTGCCATTAATTGAAAAATTGGAAAGAGTTTGCGAAGGATGTATCTTGGGAAAAAAACATAGAGTAATTTCTAGTTGGAAAATCAAATAGTGCTAGAGCACCACTTGAGATTGTGTATTGAGAAATTTGTAGGAAAATGCAAGCACCATTTGGGTCAGTGTAGGATCATGGGGGTCCAAACTAGGCCTCTAAGTGGGGATGAAAAATTCAGAAAATTAGAGTAAGGCAACTTGACATAAAAATTTGAATAGGTTATTAACATAATTTGAAAAATATGTAAGAACAAAAGTTGTAGAAAATTGAATTTAGTTTCTAGGCTACTAGTCCCTCTTTGGAAAAAAGGTAAATTTGTTTTGAGAAAATTTGAAATTTCAATGTAGTGGTACTAAATTTTTAGGAAAAAGATAAGAAACAACTATATGTCTAACCACCCTAAGTACAAGGAAAAAATAATATTTTTTTCTAAATCTTTCAGTATAAGTAGAGGACACATGCTCAAACATGTTAGATTTTTTTTTTGTAATTTTTTTCCATGTAAATAATTAGTTATGATATTTTTATTAGAACTTTTCAGAATTATTAAAACATCTATGTTTGATCACCATAACTCCAAGGTAAAAAATTTATGAAATTCAATTTTTTTTATCCTATAGTATGTAAAGCATAGAATGTGGTGCATCTTGTAGGTTCAAATTTTTTTAAGTAGTTTGAAAGTTATAGAAGTTTTTCAATTAGTCTATCAATTAGGAATTTAGATGTAATGTAGGTAGAAAATCAATAATAATTATTTATTAAATTCAAAATAAGACAAAACTTATATTGGTGGAAAGCTGACAATTTTTTCTATAAACCCTTTTCGTTTGATGAAATTTGGATTAAAAAAAGTCGTCGGCCACAAGGGAAAACTTAAAAAAACTAAGTAAATTTTTAAAACACATTTTTTTGGTTGAATTTCTAGGTTAGGCAATCCTGAACCAAATCCCAAGCCTACTAATTATTTAAGAAAAAATGGATATCCGGTCAAAATGGATATTCGTTTATAAACAAATATTCGTTTGAAAATGGATATCCATTATCAAATGGATATTCGTTACTTGTATTATTTATAATACATAATATTAGATAATATGTATTATATAATATATAATATATTATATATTATACTATATATTATATTATACATTATTATATTATATATTATTATATATTACTATATTATATATTATATTAATATTATGTAATATATTATATAATATATTTAATACATAGTATATATTATATATTTATTGATGTGTGACCAATTCAAAAGAGAGAGGGAGTGGGAGGGATGAGGAGAGAGAGTTGAGAGGGAGAGAGGAATAGTTGAGACAAAGAGAGGGAGGGAGAGAGGGAAGGAGAGATATATATATAGTTGAGAGGGAGAGAGGGAGAGAGGGAGGGAGTCTTGAGAGGGAGAGGGAGAGAGGGAGAGAGAGAGGGAGAGAGAGAGAGAGTTGAGATGGAGAGAGAGAAAGAGACTTGGAGGGGGGGGGGGCTTGGAGAGTGAGAGGGAGAGAGAGAGAGAGAGAGAGGGGGGGGGCTTGAGAGTGAGGAGAGAGAGAGCTGAGAGGAGAGGAGGAAAGAGGGAGAGAGAGATACTCTGAGAGGGGAGAGAGGGAGAGGGAGAGAGAGAGAGAGAGAGAGAGAGAGAGAGAGAGAGAGGAGAGAGAGAGAGAGAGAGAGAGAGAGAGAGTTGAGAGGAGAGAGGGAGACATAGAGAGATTCTTGTGAGAGAGAGAGAGACTTGAGAGGGAGGGAGAGAGATACTTGAGAGGGAGGGAGGGAGGGAGACAAGGAAAGAGAGAGATACTTGAGAGGGAGAGAGGGAGAGAGAGAGCTTTGAGAGGGATGGAGAGAGAGAGAATTGAGAGGGAGAGAGAGAGAGAGACTTGAGAGGGAGAGAGGTAGGGAGAAAGGAAGCTCTGAGAGACTAGAGAGAGAGAGAGAGAGAGAGAGAGTTGAGACGAAGAGTTTTTTCCCATGTTGGAACCCTATAGAATAAGAAGTGATGCAGCCATCAAACAAAACCATTACAACTCAATTCAACATTCATGTCATTAAAACCTTCAAGCTTAATAACATGCCATTAGATCATTCATGTAAAAGGTATAAAATCATCATGAATAAGAATCATTATCTTTCAATCATGATGCATAAAGAAGAAAATTATGTACACCATAGGAGTTTGATGCAACCTTCAAAGAAAATCCTTACAAGACAACAAGATACATGTTCAATAGATTGTTCATGTTAATTCTATATAATAATTATGATCAACAAATAAGATGTCAGTCAAGTATGTTGCATGAATAAACACTATATATGAACAAACACTAAATTAATAGATTATTTAATATTTATTACTAAATTTTGTCTCATCATTATACTATTATATTCATAAATTCAATACTAAAAATATCCATCCAACCAAATTATTTATAAAATATCCATCCAACAAAATTCTTTATAAAATATCCATCCAAGATCAATTTTTTTTATAAAATAAGATCATTGTCTTAATAAAGTTTTGTGGCTCTCTGTTGCATCTCTTCATTTCTTTGTGCTTTCCTCTTTAGAATGGGATTGGATCCTTTCCTCTAGCTAGTGTTGATGCTCGTCTAAGTCCACTTCCATGGACTGAACTGCATCAACAACATTTTGCATTTTTCATGCAAAACACCTCAATATTGGGTGAACACATTCTTCATTTTGAATAGTGTTAGCTTGATCTTGAATGGTTCTAACATTCACATCAAATTTTTCTCGAAAGAAAGCACCATCAAATGCAAGTGGTGGAGGTGGGGGGTTACGAGGTGGAGTGGGTGGAGGTGGAGGGTGTGGATCCATGATTTAGATATAAGTGAACCTGCATTAAATTTGTAATTTCAAAATGTAAGATACATGTTTAAAATCCCCTTAAATCATTTAGTATAAATGACTTAATTGAATACATATGAAAAAATGTGTAAAGCTCATTTATGTCTAAGGCATGTAAATGAAAAACAAATAATTGTTAAAGTGATGTGAAATCTCATTTAAAAATACATTAAATTTTTACCTTGCTACAATGTGGAAGTGTTAAGCTCCAAATTTCCAATACTTAGTGAATCTATATACATAGTTAGTAATAATTAAACAAAAATTGTCCCTACAGCCATAGGGAAATGGGCAAAGTTAATGGGTAATAATTGATGGGATGTGTAGGAGGCTATCATACAATATGATAGCCCCCTACATAGCCCATCAATTATTACCCATTAACTTAGCCCATTTCCCTATGGATGTAGAGACAAGTTTTGTTTGGCCAGTACTAAAAATGGATCCAAATTCAATAAGTATTGGAATTTTAGAGCACTTCCAACAAGGATCCTTTCTATTTTGAGAGTTGAGGATAGTCAAAAAAATAAAAAAAATAAAAAATAAATTGTTTAGCAAAGAAATACTAACTTAAGAATAAGCAACAAAGCAAGAATTTAAGAAACATGAGAATAAGTGATAAAGAAGAAGGAGAAATAGACAATAATGTAAAACAGTTTAAATAAATGTAGAAGGGGGTAATGAACATTCAATTTTATGTTTGTTTAGTATGCTAGGTTTAATTTTACATTTTTTTCAGTAATGAAGGTTCAATTTTTTTGTTTTCCACTAACTAGGGTTTCAATTTTTTTTGTAATTTTAGATAGAAATGAAAAAATTCAACAAAACTACACAAAATGCAAAATAAAATAAAATAAATCACTAATTAGCAAAAAAATAGAAAAAAATGCAAAAATCACATACCTATAACTTGTTGCTCACGATGGAGGTCACTGCTTGAGTTGTAGCATTGTGAAAATGAGGAAGGTTTCGGGTTATAAAGTCCTCAACAAAATGGATATCCATTTATTAAATAATAAATTTATTCTATATAAATATATAATAGTATATTTCACATATACTATATATTATATATTATATATTATATAATATATTTAATACATAACATCCCTTTGAAAATGAGGTAGGGTCCATCCTCAATGAAATGGATATCTGTTTTCTCTATAATACATTTATTACATATTTAAATATACTATAATATATTATTTATATTCTATATATTCTATATATATTAAATATATTATATAATATATTTAATACATAGTCTCCCTTTGAAGTCTCCATCTCCCTCTTAGAACTTTAATATATATATTTAATCACTATATAATAAAGAGAGGGTGAGAGGGAGAGTGGGAGAGAGAGGGAGAGATAGAGGGAGAGGGAGAGGGAGAGGGAGAGTGGGAGAGAGGGGAGAGAGGGAAGACCGAGAGGAAGAGAGGGAGAGGAAAGAGAGTGGGAGAGAGAGGGGAGAGGGAGGAGAGAGAGGGGAGAGAGAGAGAGTCATGAGAGGGAGA
Organism: Sequoia sempervirens; assembly: GCA_007258455.2. Classification (NCBI taxonomy): domain Eukaryota; kingdom Viridiplantae; phylum Streptophyta; class Pinopsida; order Cupressales; family Cupressaceae; genus Sequoia; species Sequoia sempervirens. The sequence goes on along the minus strand of VDFB02000008.1, from coordinate 103,469,645 downwards.
GTGAGAGGGAGAGAGGAGAGGAAGAGGGAGGAGAGAGGGAGAGTGGGAGAGGAAGAGAGAGAGAGGAAGAGAGAGGAGAGAGGAGAGTGAGAGAGGGAGAGAGGGAAAGAGAGAGGGGGAGAGTGGGAGAGAGGGAGAGAGAGAGAGGGAGACACAAATATTTGAGAGGAAGAGAGAGTGGGGGAGAGGGAGAGAGAGAGGGGGAAAGGGAGAGTGGGAGATATAGTGGGTTAAGGGTTTGGGGTTTAGGGAGAGAGGGAAAGACCCGAGAGGAAGAGAGGGAGGGAGAGAGGGAGAGAGGGAGAGTGTGAGAGAGGGAGAGGGAAACAGAGAGAGAGAGGGAGAGTGAGAGAGAGGGAGAGAGGGAGAGTAGGAGAGTGGGAAAGAGACAGGGGAAGAGTGGGAGAGCGGGAGAATGGGAGAGAGGGAAAGACCTGAGAGGAAGAGAGAGTGGGAGAGAGGGAGAGGGGGAGAGAAGGAGAGAGGGAGAGTGGGAGAGAGGGAGAGAGAGAGGGAGAGGGAAAGACCTGAGGGGAAGAGAGGGAGAGTGGGAGAGAGGAAGAGAGAGAGGGAGAGAGAGAGAGAGAGGGGGCCTTAGGGTTTAGAGTTTAGGGAGAGAGAGGGAAAGAATTGAGAGGAAGAGAGGGAGAGTGGGAGAGAGGTAAAGACCTGAGAGGAAGAAAGGGATAGTGGGAGAGAGGGAGAGAGAGGGAAAGACATGAGAGGAAGAGAGAGTGGGAGAGAGGGAGAGAGAGAGGGAGAGGAGGAGGAGGAGAGAGAGAGGGAGAGAGCGGAAGACCTAAGATGAAGAGAGAGAGAGTGGGAGAGATGGAGAGAGAGGGAGGGAGAGATGGAAATACCTAAGAGGAAGAGAGAGTGGACGAGAGGGAGGGGGAGAGGGAGAGGGAGAGATGAAAAATGGGAGAGAGAGAGAGAGAGAGAGAGAGAGAGAGAGAGAGAGAGAGAGAGAGAGAGAGAGAGAGAGAGAGAGAGAGAGAGAGAGAGAGAGAGAGAGAGAGAGAGAGAGAGAGAGAGAGTGGACAGAGAGAGGAGAGGGAGAGTGGGAGAGAGAGGCTATGGTTTAGGGAGAGAGAGAGAGAGAGAGAGAGAGAGAGAGAGAGGAGAGAGAGAGAGAGAGAGAGAGAGAGGAGGAGAGAGAGAGAGAGAGAGAGAGAGAGAGAGAGAGAGAGAGAGAGAGAGAGAGAGAGAGAGAGAGAGAGAGAGAGAGAGAGAGAGAGAGAGAGAGAGAGAGAGAGATGGATATGGAGAGAGGGAGAGTGGGAGAGAGACAGAGTGGGAGAGTGGTTGAGAGAGATAGAGTATGAGAGAGGTGATGACACCTTAAAATTTGCAAAATTTGAAGTGCCCATGTTGAAACATTTGATCTACACACTTAGAAATGCCCCTGAAAAATATGCCCTAGTGACCTACTTTGGAGGGTAATAATTTGGAGCTCACTTTTTTTCATGCCAAATCCATTGGTGAGCATATTCATTTGACATATTGTGACACGCCTGCTTAGTTTCAGCCTCCTATGATGAGTTTTGACAAGGTTTTGAAATGCAAAGCTAGAGGGTTTTGTGACTGTTTTGTTGTTTGCAAACTCTCAGTCCTATGAAGTGGCCTCTTGTTAAGACTGTTATTTCACAACTGGATGATCATCATGGTAAATAGATTGGTTCCTTGCATTCCCCTCACATTCATATGATCCTTGGTTTGATTTTAGAGTCTCAAGATCAAGTTTTATATTTTTACTAGGTCAAAAGCAAATGCAATTTGTTCTATTTTTACATTTGGATTTTCATGATGTTTCAAGGAGGTCAAGTTTGACCCTAAATATCTTGTGATGAACTTGGATCGAAGGAAAACCTTCTTGCACATATGCTCAATGGTCTTAAATGATCTAGTTTTTCCAATGGTATATTCGTAGAAGGTGACTTGGTGTGCTTGAGTTGGTTTCTGATAGGTGTAGTTGTAGAAAAGTCTGACTGAGCCACTTTGGCATTGAATATCTTGCACCTCAAAATCTCTTTCGCTAAACCATTTGCTGCACTGAGTTCTTGGGTCAACTATCTACATTCCTATGCATTTTCATGACTTTGGATGGTCGTTTGACTAGTTTTCTAGGGTGATTCCAGAGGCCACTTGACCTATTTTGACTACTATGCACAATGTAGAAGCATAAGGTGACACTCCTTTGGTTTACCACAAGTATTATCAACCTTGGTTGCACTCAGTCCAAAAGGCAGCAATAAAACATATTTTTCTTCTGTAAGAGACTACAACAGGGTCAAAGATGAAAGGCCAACTTACTTCTTCATGTAATATGCATTGGCATTAGCATCACCAAGGGAGGAATAGAAGGAAGTTTTTAAGCTCATGGCTTTGTTGGGAGGAAGATCGAGTTACATGCTGGCCACTATAAACATTTTCTTCATCCCACCATTGCTCAAGGAGAAGTAGCAAAAGCTATCTTTCATAAAAATGGACAAAACAATGGGTTGAGAAAGAGTTTCGCTCATCGCTATTCTCAAGCCTCTATTCCTCAGTGCATTCGTGATGCACAATGCTATTTGACTTCTATCGCGTATTGTTGTTTGAGGTCTCATATTTCTTGATGCATCTGTGATGAGCGATGGTGCATTCTTTAATTTCACTCATCATTGTTTCAATGGCTCTTTTCCACATTCCATTTGTGATGAGTGATGAGGACAGCCGGGTAGAGTTTGTAAAGTGGTGGCGGGCCCAATGCATATGTTTTTAATTTATCATTAGATAAATTTAAATGGTGAAAAATGGCTAGAGAATAAATTAAAGTATGAAGGTGAAAAGCCCGAATGAAATAAAGTTAAAATCCTTCATTAGGTTGAAGTAAATTTTAAATGCTAGGTAATGTTTGTGTAAAGTGCATCAAAGCCGTTCCATATAACATATCACTCATCGCTAATAAGTTTTCCATTTCTCAGAAAAAAATTTAGATGTGTGATGGAAGCCCAATAAAGCTCGTGTGAGATGGTGGTGGGGGCCGATGACTCATCTTTAACATTATCATTTGATAATTTTTTAATAGTGAGTAAAAAATTAAAATATGAAAGGCACAGGTAATTATTTTATAGCCCTTTATTGTTGGGCATTTAAATTGTGAATTCATGGGTAAATGGATTTCTACATCAAATTTAAAATTTAAAATCCTTCACAAAGGTTAATAATTAAATTAAAGTGTTGGGCACTAAAATATAAAAATGTGAAATGTTAGGGGCAATAAAGTATAAAGAGTGAAATATAAAGCTCACAGGTGAATGAGTAAAAGTGAAAAATGCATAGGTGGAATAGAGATTTCTTGCAGCTAAGGGTTTTCTATGGAAAATGAAGAGTGAAGGCTTTCACTTAAGATATTTTTCAGCTACAAGTAAAAATAGGATATTTTCAATGGAAGGGCATAATGAATGATGGCTCATCATGGGAAGGAATTTTTTTTCTTGCAAGGAAATAAAATGCAAGGGGTGAGAAAATAGATTGTAGATTGAAGATTCTTGATAAGCTGGAGGTAGTTACTGATCAACGAGGCTGAGTTTTCTAGGTGTTTGTTAGAGATCTTCGCTTAGGATTTTATATTTTCCTTTAAGTGTTTTTTTCTACTCCATTTATGGAGGGGGTTGTTTTGTAATTAATCTCATAGAACATATTGATGAGAATACATAACATTTTAGAGTCAAGTCTTAGGGTATGAGTTTGTCAATATCTATGTAATTTTGATTGCAATATTGGAAAAATAATGTTGAATGGTGCAAGTTTGACACCACTTTACTCTCCTATGTACTGGTTTTATAGATTATGAATTTAATATAATCAAGCTTATCTTATTTCTCTCTATCAATTTTAGATGGATGTGTGGCTCTATTCTTGTTTATTAATTCAAATAATTAATGTAGGATCTTGAATATGGCTGCAAACTTCTATTAAATTGAGTGCTAGGATGCTAGTAAGAAGTAAAGGTTAAGACACAATGCTAAAATACTAAAATATAGCATTTCAAGGCTTCATATAATGTTAGGTGTGAAAATTGTTACTAGATTATGTAGGTGTTTAAGTTGACTCCATTCCAAGGATGAGGCACTGATCTAAGTGTGCTATTCATGTTACATTTGTTGGTTAATTCAACAACTAATCACAAATTTATAATTAATTTACTTATCAATATTGTTGTGGGTGTGCGTGGAATTAAATGAATCATATCTGTAATGTTTAGTGTGTACACTACCATGAAGGTTAGCCATACTTTTAGGGTATTGTGTCTACCAAGCATATAAAGGAGATTTATCTATTCACTATGTGTTTGATACTTTGGTATACAAGTATCTGCAAGCATACTATTGGGATCACCCTCCCGAGTTTAACAAAGCCTAAAGTGCAGGGGAGAAAAGTGTAGAACCCATCTCCTGTTCATTGGCCACTAACCCTTAAGATTCTTGAGCATAAGGGTTGGCTACCCTTTAGAGGATTTTAAGGTTTTGCTAAAAAAAACACCAACAAGAGGGAGAGAGGGAAAGAACTAAGAGGAAGAGAGGGAGAGTGGGAGAGAGGAAGAGAGGGAGAGGAAGAGAGAGAGGGAGAGTGGGAGAGAGGGAAAGTGGGAGAGAGAGGGGGAGAGGGAGAGAGGGAGAATGGGAGAGAGAGATAGAGTGAGAGAGTGGGGGAGAGAGAGAGAGTGGGAGAGAGAGAGGGAGGGAGAGGGAGAGAGGAAAGTGGGATAATATATATTATATATTTATTATATTATATATTAATATAATATTAACATATATATAATATATAATAAATATATATATCATATATCAAAACAAATAATAATTCTTAAAATTCATAAAATAGATATTTGTTATGAATATATATTTGTTTTGTTTGTTATAGGTTATACACTTGCAAAAACAACAATATATATTAATATATATATAATATTAATATATAATATCTATATGATTTATAAATATATATAATAAATTAATATAATATTAATATATAATATATATTAATATATAATATATATTAATATATATTATATATTAACATATAGTATTTAATATATAAATATATATAATAAATTAACATAGTATATTAATATATAATAAATATATATATTATGACATTGTAATTTATAAGACTAAAGGTAACAAATATCTGTTTCCTTTTTTTAGGACTGTAAAGATGGACTTGCGGGCATGTCAAGCAAAAGACATAATGGATATCCATTTTGTAAGTTATATAAGAAATAAAAACGGAACCATTATGAGTATTTCAATGGTCCCTGCATTCTTTCTGTTGTGAAATTCTCGTGCTTTCTATCTGCATCAAAGAAAATTTAGCTTTTGAGAGATTCTCTTACACTTTTTATAGAATTCCAATATTTTTTTTGTGTTTTTTTGTTTGTACAATGAGGAGTAGTAGTCACCATAAGAGAAAAGGTAAGACAAAACTTACAACAAATCAAATTGAAGCATATAGAGAAAAAGATAGAGAAAGTCATAGGAAAAGAAGAAAAGGTATGCCAAATATTCAAATTGAAGCTTCTTCCAAACCATTAAATGTTAATTCAAGTGAAGATGAAATAGAAATTGAAAATATTGAACATCATATTGAAATTGATGCAGGAGCATCCAGTGGTGTAAGGGCAATCTTGCATCACCCAAAAATAGTTAAATTTCAAGTTTCTCAGTTTTTAAATGTTTTTATATTTTTGGATACCCTTTTCGTCATATTGAAATTCTCAATTTATGGTTTTTATTTTCTATTCATGGGTTGAAAGATATTGCAGTTTTAGTTTCCCAAATTTGCACTTGAAAATATTTCGAGTGGGATTTGAGGAACTTAGAGCTCCTGGATCAGCCCTAAAACTTGCTAAAATCAGCATAGCAGATTTTGAGCACATTCTTAACTTCGAGACCTTTCCAATGGTTTAAACGGTTCACAAATTGGAGTCCCAGATCAAAAGTTATGGCCCCGGGAAGTTGGCGCACTTTCTGGAAGATACCATTGCAAATGCTCTTTTGAAATTTGAACTTCATGTTGAAAATTTTTGGCACCAAACCGCCTAAACTCAATTTGAATGTTGTTTTGGCTCCAAACCAATGAGGAGCCCTATTTATGGGCGGGTTTTCTAATTTTTGGGCAACTTTTTGGGGACAAGCTCGCGTATTGCGAAAGGGTTATTCTGTAGCTTTCTGTAACTTGCATGTGTTGTAGAAATTGGGGATTTGAGATCCTCTGCATGTAAGAAGCTCCATTTTCTAAATAATAAAATTATTCTCTTGTTTGTGGGTTATTTTCTAAGTCTCGGGCTGCACCCTCATCAAGTGGTATCAGAGCAAGGTTTTCTTGGCGTGGCGAGATCACGATCATGAGGCAGTCGCACTAGGACTGTGGTTGTGGGTTGAGGTTAAGAAAGATGCCTCCAAGAGTGATGCCTGGTAGGCGTGGTGGTGCCAGAGGTGGTCAAGGCGGCAGAAATGCTGGTGGAAGAGATGCACTGGCAGCCCTCTAGAGACAGATTGATGCATTACAAGAGCAGTTGAGAAAAGGGTTAAACCTGAGGAGGAAAGTGAGGATGAAGGAGAGGAAGAAGGTTCAGATGTAGAAGAGGAAGAAGAAGCAATTGATCAAGACCAAATGCGGCTAATAAGGGCCATTTCAAAGATTGGGAAAAGACCCAGAAAGTAAAAATCCCCCAGTTATTCCAAGTCTAAACCCGGAAGAGTTGATCGACTGGATCAACGAAGCTAGAAGAATATTTTGAGTATGAGGAAATAGAGGACCCAGATCGGGTTAAGTTTGCAAAAATGATGTTGAAGGGCCATGCTAGTATTTGGTGGAAAGAGGTCTAGTTGGAAAGAAATCAAAGAGGAAAAGTCAATATCACGAGATGGGATCACATAGTAGAAACCGAGCGGGGTTCATATATGGACTACGAGTTAGAATGTTGAAGAAATTGCAAGAGGTTGAAGCAAGGAGAAGATCTGTGAAAGAATATACTGAAGATTTTCACAAGATAATCATTAGAAAAGGTCATAGAGGCCAATAAGGAGAAGGTATCCCGATATCTTAATGGGTTATGACCGAGGCATTCAAGAGAGTTAAGCCTAGTCGATGACCACCATTGAGGATGTGTATCAGTTTGCTCTGAAGGTGGAAGAGAAGCTAAACAAAAGATTTGATGGCAAGCAAAAAGGACCAGGAGGTCAAAGTGGAAGGGGCAATGGAAGACCTTCGAGGAAGCGAAATGATGATGAAAAGAAAAGTGAAGATGTGGGTACCAAACCGAAGCCAAAGAAATGAGAACTTATACCGCCCTCGATCAAAACAATGGTGATCAAAGAGGTAGAGGGAGGGGAGATATGGACAAGGATCGGAAGAGGTGGTTTTAGAGGAACGGTTTCCAAAGTGGTAAGAAGGGCATCAAGCCTATGAATATCCACAACACCAAGGAAGGGCGACAAAAGGCGGGTTGTGAAGGGTTGGCGATGCAGATGAGGAGGCCCAATCGAACATTCAGATGATGCTGAAAGGGGAGAAACCCTAGTGATTAGGAGAGCCTAGTGACTGAAGAAAAGGAACCGAGCAGAGGAAAAATTTGACCGCTGGAGTGCAAGTGTGAAGGAAAATGTTGTGATGTCATTATTGACAGTGGGAGCACTGATAATCTGGTGTCAGAGGAGATGGTCACAAAGTTGAAGTTAAGAGGGAAAGGCACCCGCATCCGTATCGGATTGCCTGGTTGCAGAAAGACCACAAAGTTTTGGTCAATGAGCAGTGCCTAGTAAAGTTCAAGATCGGGAGCTACCATGATGAGGTACTCTGTGATATCATCCCCATAAATGCATGTCACATGTTGTTGGGGAGGCCGTGGCAGTTCGATAGGCGAGCTATACATGATGGCCATGCAAACACTTATTCCTTGACAAAGGATGGGGTTCACAAGTTGAAACCCCGAAGGAGACCTAAAAAGGTATGCATGCGAGTGCTAGAATTTTTTTATGTAGATGGAAGAATTTTTTTAGAAGGTATGAAGCATGAGCATGTGTGCATTTGATTCCTAGAGTGAGTAAGGGAGGGGATAGTGAGAAGGTTCCAGAAGAAGTTTCTGGGATGTTGGATGAGTTTCAAGATATTGTTTCTGATAATGTACAGAGGTTTACCACCAATAAGGAAGATCAATCATCAGATTGACTTGATTCCTGGAGCCAGTTTGCCAAATAAGATAGCTCATAGAATGACTCCAACAGAAAATGAGGAGTTGAATAGACAAGTTCAAGAGTTGTTGAGAAAGGGTTTGATTTGAGAGAGTTTGAGTCCATGTGCAGTACCTGCAGTACTAGCACCAAAGAAGGATGGGGAGTGGAGGATGTGTACAGACTCCCGAGCCATAAACAAGATAATGATCAAGTACAGATTTCCCCTGCCAAGGATGGATGACCTAATGGACTGTTTGAGTGGAGCTCAGTACTTCACAAAGATTGATCTGAAGAGTGGATATCACCAGATTCAGATTCGAGAGGGAGATGAATGGAAGACTGCCTTCAAGACCAAAGAGGGCCTGTACGAGTGGTTAGTCATGCCTTTTGGGCTAACCAATGCACCGAGCACATTCATGCGGCTCATGAACGAGGTACTAAAAGAATTTCTTGGAAGTTTTGTTATTGTGTATTTAGATGATATTTTGATTTTCAGTAAGACGTTGGATGAGCATCTGATGCATATTCAGAAGAGCCTTTGAGAAGTTAAGAGAAGAGAAACTGTTGATTAATCTGAAGAAGTGTAGTTTTGTGAAGAGGGAGTTAGTGTACTTGGGGTTTGTTGTCTCAGCAGAAGGTCTTAAGATGGACCCAGAGAAGGTGAAGGCTATTTTGGAATGGCCTACCCCAAGAACTGCTACCGAGGTGAGATCTTTCCATGGTTTGGCTAGTTTTTATAGAAAGTTCATTAGAAACTTCAGTAGTATTTGTGGACCCCTGACTGAAACAATGAGAGGGGATAGAAAAGAATTCAAGTGGAGCACTGGAGTAGCAAAAAGTTTTGAACTGTTGAAGCAGAAGGTGATAGAGCAACCTGTTCTAGCCTCCCAGATTTCAACAAGGTGTTTCAGTGGATTGTGATGCTAGTGGTTGTGCCATGGTAGTGTTGAGCCAAGAAGGTAAGCCCATTGCCTATTTCAGTGAAAAGTTAAATGATGCCAAGAGAAAGTATTCTGTATATGATCGGGAATTTTATGCAATAATTCAAGCATTAAAGAAATGGAGACATTATTTGTTGCCAAAGGAATTTGTTCTATATACTGATCATCAGGCCTTGCAGTACCTAAATAGTCAGGGAAAATTAAATCAGAGGCATATGAAATGGGTAGAGTTTTTGCAGAGTTATACCTTTGTTTTGAAACATAGGAGTGGGAAGTCAAATAGGGTTGCAGATGCCTTAAGTAGGAGGCATACATTGATGACAAAGATGCAGATTGAAGTGGTTGGGTTCAATGAACTCAAGACACTGTATGCAGAAGATCCTGATTTTGCAGAGGCTTGGAAAGCTTGCAAGGAACCTGTTACAGTGGATAGGACAAGGTGGCTGAATTTCATAATCCAGGATGGCATGTTATTTAAGGGAAGTCAATTGTGTATCCCGAGGAGTTCCATGAGGGAGAACCTGATAAAGGAGAAGCATAGTGGAGGATTGGCAGGAAATTTTGGTCAGGATAAGACCATTGCCATTATCAGTGAGCATTATTATTGGCCTCAGTTGTCATAGGATGTGAAGAAGTTTGTAGAAAGCTGTAGAGTATGTTAGATGGATAAAGGAGTGAGCTAGAATATAGGCTTATATCAGCCCTTACCTATTCTAGAGAGGCCATGGGAGGATATAAGTATGGACTTTGTTCTTGGTTTTCCAGGGGCACAACGAGGGAATGATTCAGTCTTTGTGGTGGTTGATAGGTTTTCGAAGATGGCACATTTCATTCCATGTCAAAAGACCCATGATGTAGTCCACATTGCTGACTTGTTCTTCAAAGAGGTGGTGAGGCTACATGGTCTGCCAAAGAGTATTGTTTCAGATCGTGACACCAAATTTGTGGGGTACTTTTGGAGGACCTGTGGGAAGAAGCTAAAGACAGAGTTGAAGTTAGTTACACCATCCACAAATAGATGGGCGTGACAAAGGTTGTTAACGAGTCCGGGTAACCCATCGAGATGTTTGGTAGGAGATAAACCCAAGGGATGGGACTTGATCTTACCCGGGAAGAATTTTCTTTCAATAATTCTATCAACGTAAGCGGGTAGATCACCATTCCAGATTGTGTATGGAGGTAGCCCCAGAATAGCTCCATAATTGAGGAAGATGGACCAAGAGAAGAAAATAAGTGCTAAAGTCAAAGATTTTGCAGAACACATCAAGGATATACATGAGAAGGTAAGAGAACATATTAACAAGATGAATATGCAGTATAAGGCTAAGGCAGATCAGAAGAGGAGGTATAAGGAGTTTCAGATTGGTGATGAAGTGATGGTCCACTTGAGGAAAGAAAGGTTTCCAGTGGGAACATATAACAAATTGAAGATGAAGAAGTTCGGTCCCTGTAAAATTTTGAAGAGGCATGATTCAGAGAATGCATATGAGGTAGAGTTGCTGGATGGATTCAACATTTCCCCTATGTTCAACATTTCAGATTTGAGAGTATCATGAAGGTGGCGCAGAGGATGTACCAACAATGGAATAGTGTGGGATTCCAGCACCTACTTTAGAAAAGGAGGAGATTGAAGAAATCTTGGATAGTCGTGTGGGAAGGAGCACCAAAAATAGGCAGTATGAAGAATATCTGGTGAAATGGAAAGGAAGGCCTGTTGAAGATTCATCCTGGTTGCCTAAGGCAGAGGTCGACCATTTGGGTTTTCCTCAACTATCTGAGATGTGACGGGGTCACTTCTCAAATTACCCTGGGTGTTTGATGCAGGAGCATCCAGTGGTGTAAGGGCAATCTTGCATCACCCAAAAATAGTTAAATTTCAATTTTCTCAGTTTTTAAATATTTTTATATTTTTGGATACCCTTTTCGTGATAATGAAATTCCCAATTTACAGTTTTTATTTTCTATTCTTGGGTTAAAAGATATTGCAGTTTTAGTTTCCCAAATTTACACTTGAAAATCTTTCGAGTTGGATTTGAGGAACTTAGAGCTCCCAGATCAGCCCCAAAACTTTCTGAAATTGGCATAGAAGATTTTGAGCACTTTCTTGACTTTTATACCTTTCCAATGGTTCAAACGGTTCGCAAATTGGAGTCCCGGATCAAAAGTTATGGCCCTGAGAAGTTGGCGCACTTTCTAGAAGATACCATTGCAAATGCTCCTTTGAAATTTGAACTTCATGTTGTAAATTTTCGACGCCAAACCGCCTAAACTGAATTTGAATGTTGTTTTGGCTCCAAACCAATGAGGAGCCCTATTTATGGGCGGGTTTTCTAATTTTTGGGCAACTTTTTGGGGACAAGCTCACGTATTGCGAAAGGGTTATTCTGTAGCTTTCTGTAACTTGCATGTGTTGTAGAAATTGGGGATTTGAGATCCTCTGCATGTAAGAAGCTCCATTTTCTAAATAATAAAATTATTCTCTTGTTTGTGGGTTATTTTCTAAGTCTCGGGCTGTGCCCTCATTAGAAATTGAAAATGAAAATATTGAAATTGAAAAGGTGGAAATTGAAAATGAAAATATGAACAACATTGAGAATGAAAATGTTGTTAAAAATGTTATTGAAAATGAAATTGTTATTGAAAATGTTGAAAATGAAATGTGGTTGAAAATGAAATTGTTATTGATAATGAAAATGTTGTTGAAAATGAAATTGTTGTTGAAAATGTTGAAAATAGTGAGAATGAAAATGTTAATAACATTGTACTTGAAAATGAAAATTTTGATAACATTGAAAATGAACCTTATGTAACACCTAATTACAAAAGAACTCCTAAATGGTTGGTTGAAATAGATGAGAACATATTTGATAATATTGAAGGAAAAATATCACAACAAACGGTTCATTTGTGGGCTACCAAAATGGTCAATGAATTCTTTTCCGATAAGACATTAACCAAACAAGGTCAAATTTTTGTGCAATTACTTAAGATTTACAAAATGGGTCTGTTTTAATAAAAAAATTGAAGATTTGTCTCCCAAAAAAATTGGAAAAAAAATTCTTATTGTAAAAAATATTTTTAATGCTATAACCTCTATTAGAAAAACTAGTAGGGTAAGTGCACCAAGATGGTTCCCAAAAAGGGGGCTTAAGTGGCTACTTTTTTTTTTTTGAAATAAGGAAATGCTCACCTTGGAAGTGAAATTGAGGATAGTTACACTCAAAATTTTGAGATGGAACAAAAACAAGGATCGAAGTGCTCCAAGTCTACTTTCTAAACTACTAAATTATTTTGCAAATGGTTGAGATTAAGGGGTTCAAAAGAGGTATGTACACAAATTGGTGTTGTTTTTGTCAGAAAAACATAACATAGCAACTCTTGTACGACCATAGCATGGTGAAATTTTTTGTAGTATTTTTAAAATCACTACAATCAAAAGTTAGCTAACATTATCTAGTTGATGCACAATTTTTCTGATAATTTTTTAATAAATATTTGATTTTTTACTAATTTTCTAAGTGGGGACTTCCTAAAAAGCAGAATTTTGGCCGTGCTCCACTTACAAATTTTGGAAAATAATTGATTTTTTTTATTTTCTTTTATTAAATTTGTAGAATGGAGTCTAGTTTCTAAAAGTTCAATTATTTGAAATTTTGATGAACGGTTAATTTATAACAAAAAAAATACCAAACACTACTTTTTGGCAAAAAACACACATACAAACAAAAGAAATTATGAATGAAAGGCTTTAACATTGTCATAAAGTGAAAAAAATTACATCGTTGCATAGCTAAGAGAGAACCTAACATTACCCATGTGTTTGATTTTGTCGATATTGAACCAAATGCAATCTTGATGGTGAGCACAGAGCCAATTATGTGAAAATTTGTAGAATTTGCAAAAACACGTCTTTGGCCTCATTGGGAATTCCCTCCAAGCCTTTGGGTTGGTATTCCAAGGTAGATACTTTCAATTTTTTCTTTGTTTTTAATGTGAAATAACATGAGCGTGTTATACCATGCTCGCACTATGAGTTTTAAAACTTTTTTTCAAAAGTGGCCACAAAATTGCTACCTAAATTCACGCACCTGCCTAGTAAGGAAAAAGATAAGAGGGTTGCTTGAAGAGTGATCACAACCTCACTAGTTTAAGCCATCATTTGAAAAAGGATCATATAATGAGACAAAATTTTATTGATTTAACTTAAATCGTAAAACATTGAATAGAGTACTCTCAAGAAGAGGAAGACTCGATAGTGCTCTTCAAAATGATATGTGGGATTTTAGTGGGAGGCTTCCACATGTGTTAATAAAAAGCTAACCAATAATGTAAAGATGCAAATTGAACAATATTGGAATTCTCACTCTAGAGTATCACCGAATGTAAAGGATGTTTTAAAGTTATGAATTAGTAATCAAGATTGTACACGACATCCTAAACATTTTTTGGAATGTAGCCAATTTTTTTTTTCAAGAACATCCAAATTTGTAAATCTCACAAAGGGCTTTTGAGTCTTGCAAGCCATTTTATTTTATACCTATTAATGTTTGTAATACATGTTCTAAATACCATGTCTTTTCAATCTATCATGAACTATTATGCCATATTCGTTCTACTATGCATACTGATGAAATGTTGCAGGAGTGTCATGCAGTGCAACTTCCCAAGTCATCTAGGGAGTTGTTAGATTCACTTTTATGCATTAGAGGTGATGGTTGCTTATTTTATAGAAAATATTATTTAAATGAAATGTGTTTGAAAAGTGGTGATTTATCCAAATTTGTAACATGCTTTCATGAGGGAAATTATCATGATTTTGGAACAAAATTGTTGAGAAAAAAAATTCAAGACAATCAAATACACATTGAAGAGTGGAGGTGAGGGTTCTAGATGCAAGTTGGTTGCAAGAGAGGTAAGTATTGCTGATTTTATTTTATATTTTAAGAAAAGAAAAGTTCTATAAGTATGCAAGGCATAGCCACAGGTTGTAGTGGTTGGATCAGAAATTCATGATGCCTAAGGACTCTTTCCCCATTAGAAATATTGTATCTGTAGTTGATTTTGCTGAAAATCACACATTGCAACCACAAAATGAAGTTCAATCACAATATTATAATTCTATTCAAATTGCTATTTTTGGCCACATAACATATAGGAATTCCCTTGATAGTATAGAAGAGGACAGGAAGATAATCATTGAGTACAATTTTTACATGAGTGATGATAGATCTTATTCATCTAAGTTTGTACAACATTGTTTTGAAAACTTTTTTCAGTTCTTGCAGGAAAAAGGAATTGCAATGGGTCAACATAGATGATTTGGTCAGATAACTGCACAAGGAAATTCAACAATGATAAAAATGGAAAAAGAAAGCATGATGGCATAGGTGCATGTGTGAGGAGATCTTTGGTGTAATTCCTCGCCACATAACTTTAGAGAATGATACAAACACAACGGAAGCATATCAATTTTTTTTTTAAAGTGTAATTATAACAAGTGAACTACACTAAACACATACATCCTCTAAGATACGTGATAATGCTTACATTTGAATCCCAATAACTTACAAAAATTAAACTAAAAATAGCATATAAAACTAAACTCATGATTTAAGTAACATACATCCAAGCATTAAACTCATCACATAAGATATAAAGTACATAAAGGAATCATTTATAGCTTGCATTCATTACATAAAGCAAATACAAAGCTCATTTCCAAAAAGAGGAAGATCATACATTAGTGTTACAATTACATGATACAAAAATCCTCCTCGAATACAAATGAGGAGCAGTACATATACAAAGTTTCCAACTGATACAAAAGAATCAAGAGAAATAGAACATATCAACTGGTACATGTGAGCTCTCCAATCTGGAAGATCTCATCATCACAAACATGTAAAGGGAACCCAATGGTGTATGGTGCATGTTCCACCCAACCAAGTGGTACCCGAAGGACCACCCCTTGTGCTAGGAGATAGTAAAAGGGCTCCCTAGGCAAACCAACAACCTCTAGACATAGGTAACACACAATACTAAACTACACAAGTACAATACTTAACATGAAGGTTAGATTGCTTCCAGAGTAAAAGAATCAAGTTTATCAATAAGATGGGAAATTGATTTAAACAATAAGATCTATTTTTTTTAATTTTTTGTAAATGATATTGCTTTAAGTTAGATTTATTTGAGCAATGTATTATTGTTTTCTCAAAATAGAAATTGGATTTAGGAAATCCTAATGATAGTATTTAATACTTGCTTAAATTGCTTATTATAAGGTGATTTCTTATGTTCACTTTTTGGGGAAATTGGATTGTTGTACTTGTAAGTCTTCCAGATGTTATTTTATGAGGGGGGTTGTTGTGATTTGTTGTTAAACCTTTATTTTCCTTGCAGGTAGTGCACTTAGTTGTATTTCAGTTTAAACACCCGGTTACTACGAACAGGATGTGTTGCTTTTTGCATTATGATGAATATTTATTATTGGTTTTTTTGCACCATGTTTACCCTTGGGTTTTGGTTTAGATCCTTGTCTTATCAGTAGGAGAGTGGCTCTCCATGGGGGCCAACACATAAAGTGGTGCCAGGGTAACTCGTATGAGAGTTAGTTAATCCACTGAAAATTAAATAAATATATTAGGGCAAAGGGTAGCTTAAAACATGTATTTAACTTGTTAATTGTGCCTCACTCATGGGCTGAAGGGCTTGTTTAGACTTGAGGTGAGATGAGAAGGCCTAGAATGGAAATACTATTATCTTGTCTCTTTGAAAGATAATTGATTCCGCATCGATTTGCATGTGGGGTCAGGGCTCATGAGAGGCTACCAGGGTAACCCAAGATGGGGGTCGGGGCCTAGGAAGATTCGCCAAGGTAACCCATGCAACTTTGTGATGACACTCCTCCTATGATAACAATATGTTTTGTGAAATTGGTAAACTTGATTCTTTTACTCTAGAAGCAATGTAACCTTCATGTTAAGTATTGTACTTGTGTAGTTTAGTATTGTGTGTTGCTTGTGTCTAGAGTTTGTTGGTTTTCCTAGGGAGCCCTTTTACTATCTCCTAGCACAGGGGGTGGGCCTTTGGGTACCAATTGGTTGGTTGTAATGTGCACCATACACCGTTGGGTTCCCTTTACATGTTTGTGATGATGAGATCTTCCATATTGGAGATCTCACATGTACTAGTTGATATGTTCTATCTCTCTTGATTCTTTTGTATCGGTTGGAAACTTTGTATATGTACTACTCATTTGTATTCAAGGAGGAGGTTTGTATCATGTAATTGTAACACTAATGTATGATCTTCCTCTTGTTGGAAATGAGCTTTGTAATTGCTTTATGGAATGAATGCAAGGTATAAATGATTCCTTTATGTACTTTATATCTTATGTGATGAGTTTAATGCTTGGATGTATGTTACTTAAATCATGAGTTTAGTTTTATATGCTATGGTTAGTTTACTTTTTGTAAGTTATTGGGATTCAAATGTAAGAATTGTCATGTATCTTAGAGGATGTATGCATTTAGTGTAGTTCACTTATAATTACACTTCAAAAAAAAAATTGCTACACTTTCATTGTGTTTGCATCATTCTCTAGGGTTACGTGGCGGGGAATTATACATGGTATTAGAGCTCAGGTTTAAACACTGGGTGCTCTGGGATAGTGTTGAACCCGTTAAGCTGTTAGTTGTGTAGGATTTAAGTTTGCGTACCTTGTGTTATACCTTGTTGTGTTTGTGTAGGATCATGCCACCTAGGTGAGGTCACTATAGAGATCATGGGCATGGATGTGGTCGTGAAGCTAGTCAGAATGATTCATCTCCCCATGTTCCACATTACTCAGATCGTGAGAAACATTAGGCTTCCCAAAATTCTCTAGGAGGCGGTGATCAGAATCAGGATCCACTAGGGATCAAGGGCGCTCAGTTGTGTCAATTGTTAGAGGAGACTCTTGCTCATCTTGGGCCAAGGAAGGATAGAGATCAGATTAATATTGGTGAGAGAGAGGTACCGACATAGCCTGAGGCAGACATAACCACACATATGAGAGACCTACTTAGAGCTCATCTGCCTACATTTGATGGCTTGGGTAGTGGATTAGAGGCTAAGATGTGGTTGATTGACCTAGACTGGTGTTTTTCTATGCACCCTTATAATAGCAACACCAAGGCTAGATGTGGGATTATGCACTTGAGAGACTTTGCATCTACCTAGTGGAGATTGGAGGAGTAGAAGCTCCATATTGATATTAATTTTGTGTCTTGGGATATGTTCTTAGAGAGGTTTAGAGTTAGATTCCTTTCTGACCATTGGCGAAAATGTTGTGGAGATGAGTTTCATGCTCTATGATAGATGGCCATGTCGGTGGAACAATATGAGCATTAATTTTACAAGCTCAAGCAGTTCATTGGAATTGGTGATGATGAGGGCATGCTTGTTCAACACTTCATTAGGGGATTAAACACTCGAATTAGTGGTGGTGTTCGGGTTTTTGAACCCAAGACTATGGAGATAGTGGTAGAGAAGGCTATACTAGTGGAGGAGAACTTGGCGATGGCATTGGGTGGCCATACTAGAGTGCAGATAGGTAGTGCTTTAGTAGTAAGACCTAGTTCACATAGTGGCCAAGCTTAGGGAGCTGGACCACCTAGGACACAATAGGTGCCAGTACAGAGTGGACATCAACAAAATTCATAGGGGAAACAGAAGAATTTCTAGCCAAGACAAGGAGACAGGTATCAGTCAGGGGGTGATAGTTAGGAGAAGGTTTCCCTAGATAGCCAGATGTATTTCCCGATGAGATTCCATGGATGCCACCTCAGCGTGACATTGATTTCAAGATTGATCTTATACCTGGTGTTGAGCCTATTTCATGAGCTCCATACCATATGACTACATAGGAGCTTAAGGAGCTCCGCTTGTAGCTAGAGGAGTTGCTAGCAAAGGGTTTTATCTGCACTAGTGTTTCACCATTGGGAGTACTAGTAATTTTTGTGAAAAAGAAGGATGGTTCTCTCTATCTATACATAGACTACTATCAGCTGAATAAAGTGGCAATCAAGAACTGATATCCCTTACCTATGATTGATGATTGTTTTGATTAGATCAAGGGTGCTACGATCTTTTCAAAAATTGATCTTAAGACTAGGTATCATCAGCTACGTATTTTTGAATCTGACATTCATAAGATGGCATTTCACACACGTTATGGTCACTACGAGCTTACAGTGGTACCATTCAGGTTGACAAATGCGCCATCTGTGTTCATGAGCTTGATGAACGAAGTTTTGTGTACTTATCTAGATAGATTAGTATTATTATTCCTTGATGATATATTGATCTATTCTAGGATAGTAGACGAGCACAAGGAGCATATGAGGTAGGTTTTATAGTGTTTGAGGGATAATTAGTAGTACACTAACCTGTCTAAATGTGAGTTATTTAAGACTCAGGTTAAGTACCTTGGGCATGTGATATTAGGAGAGGGTATTGTAGTAGATCCTATGAAGATCTAAGCAATCATTGATTGGCCTACGCCCATTAATGTGGTAGAGATACACAGTTTCATGGGATTAGCAGGTTATTACAAACGCTTTGTTTAGGGTTTCTCTAGGATAGAACATCCCATCACTTCTCTTAAGAGAAAAGGGAAGAAATTTGTCTGGTTAGTGCAGTGTGAGGTAGCATTTTAGATTCTGAAGATGAAGTTGACCAGTGCACCGATTCTTGCGATATCTAATCCTATTGGAGATTTTGTTGTTTGTACAGATGCATATTTTGAGGGATTAGGAGTAGTTTTGATGCAAGATGGTCATGTTATTGCATATGAGTCACGCAAACCAAAGGATCATGAATTGAATTACCAATACACAATCTTGAGTTAGTAGTGGTAGTACATGCTTTGATGAGATGGAGGCATTTCCTATTGGGGAACATATTTGAGTTGCATAGTGATCATCGGAGCTTATGCAGCCTAATCTATATGCTAGGCAAAGGCGATGGATGGAATTCCTTTGTGAGTATGACTTCAAGGTGAAGTTTGTCCAGGGAAAGGAGAATGTAGTTGTTGACGCTCTCAACAGACGAAGACATGAATTTTTAGAGTTAACTCTTGGTATGGATTTGAGGAGTCAAATTCTTTCTACACTTCCTACAAATAGTTAGTATCAGGAGGTGGGATCAGAGATAGAGACAGGCAAGACTCTTGAGGACAGATTCTCAGGTTATTCTCTAGAGTCAGATGGTTTGTTGAGACACATGAGATGCATTTATGTTCCATCTTCTAGAGATATTCATACCTTAGTTATGAAAGAGGCACATTAGGCACCTTATTCAACTCATCTAGGAGTGAAAAAGATACATGCTGATTTGCTCTAGCTATACTTCTGGCCAGGTATGAAGTGAGATATCACTGAATTTGTGTCAAGGTGTTTGGAGTGCCAACAAGTGAAGGTTGAACACAAACATCCAACCGGATTTCTGTAGCCACATTTGGTGCCAGAATGGAAATGGGATATAATCTCGTTGGATTTCATTGTTGGGTTACCCAATTCTTCATGACGACACGATGCCATTATGGTGATGGTGGATAGGTTGATGAAGGTAGCACACTTCTTGCCTATACATTCATCCTATAATGCTTCGTCAATTGCTAGAGTTTTCATGGGATATATAGTTTGGTTGCACAGTATTCCTCATCAGATCATATTTGACATGGATCTTGTGTTTACCTCAGCTCTTTGGATGTCATTGCAGCATGCGATGGGGATGCTGTTGAACTTTAGTTCAGCGTATCACCCTGGGATAGATGGACAGACTGAGAGGGTCAACTAGATCCTTGAGGATATGTTACGCATGTATATGATGGACCAACAGACACGATGGGAGGACTATCTCCATTTAGTGGAGTTTTCTTATAATAACAATTATCAGAGTTTGATTGGTATGCCACCTTTTTAGGCATTATATGGATGATCGTGTCGAACTCCTTTGAGTTGGGATCAGTTAGAGGACATAGTTCTATTGGGTCTTGAGATTCTTTAGGATATGGAGCAGTAGGTGATCCATATTAGGGAACATTTGGTTTCAACACAGGATAGGAAAAAAAGTATGCAGATGCGCATTGGGTGGATCACCAGTTTGTAGTAGGTGACCGAGTCTTTGTGCGAGTGCATCCATGAAAGAGTCCAATCTGATATGGAAAGGGCTCTAAGCTCGCACCTCTCTTTTTTGGGCCATTCAAGATTCTTGAGAAGATTGGGCTAGTAGCATACCATGTTGCTTTGCCACCTAGTCTCTCACGCATACACAACATATTTCATGTTCCAATACTCAAGCCTTATTACCCTGATATATCTCACATCCTTGATAGGAATTCCTTATAGGTAGAGGACAAACAATTGACTTTGGAGCCCGTGGCCATCACACAACATAGGAGACTCACTCTCAGGGGTTGAGATATTGAGTAGGTTAGGGTCTAGTGGGATCCTAGTGATGATACTTTGGCTACTTGGGAGGGTGTGACTAGGATGAGGGAGCTCTATCCCCATTTGATTGTAGGCTTCCAGGAGTAAGCCTGATCCTAGGGGGGAGGATGTAGTACCCATCTAATTTTGTTTATGTTTTTAGACAATGCTTTTACTTTGATAGACCATGATACTATATGTTGTTATTTGATCCCTTACATTGGAGCGATGATGGTTTTTATTTTATGATGTGATGGTACACTATATGGATGAATATTGTTTATGACATGATTTATGATTAGCATAGTTAATTATTTGAGTTGATATTGATATATACTCATTTGTAGTTAATTGATATGTTAGTTTCATCATTTTTGATGTGATATTGTATTGGTGAAGGGAACGAGATTGCATCACTCACTTGCGAGTGCCCTGTGATTCTACAATTTTTTCTTCACGATGTGATTGTTTATGATATATATACATGTACGATATATGTTTTATTGTAGGATTGTAGGTACATGACATCGACTCCACCTAGATTCATAGGTTTGAGCTTGTCCATTGCCCAACATAATAGTTGATTGGGAGATAGTAACAGGGTTTTCCTAGTCAAGCAACAACCCTAGTCATAGTGTGTCATCAATCCTTGTTTTGCTATGCTTTGTTGTTATGTTGTCCACGTTTTCCTTGTCATTTGTTTATTTATTTGGTAAGGTATGTTATGTGGGAAATTAATGTTAATTAATGCTTTTAATGATTTTTAGTGATTATTTAATTAATCTTGATTAATGTTGTTAGAAGCTTTGTATTTGATTTAATTAATTAAATTTAATTTATTTCGTAAAGTAGTTTAATCCTTGTGATTAAATTTATTTTATAAAGTAATTAAATTAATTACATTAAATTTTATTAGAAATTAATTTGTGAAGTTTGAATTAAAAAATGCATAAATATCAAAAGAGGAAATATCTAAGAGTTGGTTGAAAGATATTTTAATTTTGACATGTGTCAGAAAAGTAATTAAACACAACAGTTGGGAATTTTTTTCTTAGAGAGAATATTTGCATTAACTGAAAGAGGAAAGAAACTACTTCATAGGAATGGAAAAGATATTTTGAAAAAGTTGTTGAAAATTGGGGAAGGAAGCTCTCCAAAAATTTAGTTCTGGTTTTTGGTTTTCTTCTTTCTGGAAAGTGATATTCTGGAAGAAGCTTTGGCAATTTAGAATCTCTAGAGGAAGCTCTACTTCAAACTTCATTTCCTCAAGCTTTTAGAAATAGGTTCTTTTAATTATTTTTACTGTTTTGAAAATTGAAAAGATTGCATATACAAGAAATATTTGTATAGAAGCTTTAATTTATTTTATAGATTTGAAAGCTTTCTGTGTTTGGAAAAATTTTCTGTGCAAATTTTTAAGAGCTTCAATAGAAATTTTTATAGTGAAATCAAAGAGCCTCTGTAGGAAATTGTTTTTAAACAATAGAAAATCTCATAAGGAAAATAATAGAGAAATTTGGAAATCTCTGTAGGAATTGATTTCAATCTTCCTGATAAAATTTGTAGAAAACCTTTGATTGAATTTGAAAACCTCTTCCTATAGGGTTGAAGTAGGAGGATAAACACACATACCCCCTTTTCATACAGCTATTCTCAACAAGATAAAATGCATTGCAAATGCATCAAATCAGATTTAAAAATCTGCAACATGAACACTTGATTGTTCATTCATAATCTCCAAAATAACATCACAATAACTTGTCCAAATTGACAATACAATTGGTGCAGCCTCATGGGCTGATAATAATAATCTCAAAACTGATATAAAATTGATTTAAAATAGAAAAATAATTTAAAGACAACAACAATTTCATTCTTTCAAATCTTCTACCAACAACTGTGAAACAAAATCATCAAACACTTGCAAACTTCAATGCCAAATCTGCAACAACTCAATCATGGATTCTGAAATCCATTTGCTGCTATTCCTTCACTTCCAAACCTGCAAAAATATACATACCAAACTGATTTCTCCTTCCCTCAACTCTCACCAAACTTCACCAAAAAAAATTCCCTCTTCTCTCCTCATATTCCCCTTCTTTTCACAAGCTGATTTTCTGCAGTTTTTCTTGTGCAACTCTCAGGAGAAACCTACAACTTCTTTCTCCAAACTTTTTGCTATTGCTTACCTCCTCTTGAATACATTAAATACTCAATTTTATGTATATTAAAACATTTTTTGAAATCCCAAATTTGCTCTTTCATTTTCTTCCAATTGTATTTTGAAAAATTCCTCAATTTGTGTTAAAATTCATCATTAAATGCTTCCAAATATGGAACATAAAGTTGCTGCACCATATTCCATGACTTTATATTGTAAATTCCTCATAAAAATCAATAAAATCATGACCCAAGTCGTGCTCATTCATATTGATTTGAATACTGAGGTCATTCATTGATTTTTCCCAAAACACTAGCTTTTATGCATTAAAGCAAAAAAATCTGTTTTTCTTATCTTGGGTGTCCACTCTCTCCATCCCTATTTTTTAGGGATTTTGGAATATCAAAATAATATTTTAAATGGAATAGAAAGTCTCCAAAAATCTATACCAAAATTTCCAATTTTGAATTTCAAACTCCAAAATTACCTCCTACACTTTTTCTCAATCCAAAAATGCAATATTTAAATAAAGACCAATTATTTAATAAATTATTTTGGCCTCAACATTGCAATTTATTTACCTATTGCATAATTAAATCAAACCTTAGGAAATTAAAAATTAAATACTTCTTTTTGGTTGATGAGGACAACCCTTTGACCATGGATGCTCCTGCATCAGACACCCACGTTAGAAAAGAAAGATTTCATGAGCTACACTCAGAAATATTTATAGAACCTATGCTTGTCTTGGATCCACCTCTCTTCTTTGTCCACTAGTATTTCTTTATTCACCAATTTCTACAACTTCACAACATTATCCTCTTTCATATTTACTCCTCTACCCTCCATTGCTGGTTTAATTTCTCCCACTCTTTCCACCATGTCTTCTTCATGAAATTTAATTGTTTCAATGCCTTCTGTAAAACACAACATCGCTGCAATCTGATTTCTTTTACTCAAAACAACATTAGTACCATTATCAAGAGTCTCATTTTCCATTCCTCCTAATAAGGAATCATAATCACAAATCAAAACATCTTCATGTCCACTATTTTCTAACAAAGATTTACCAGAAAACTTTTCATTTACCTTCACTTTACACTTCCCCAATTTAACTTCATCAAATTGATCTACTGCTGCAATAAAACCCTCTACTTCTACATTTTTATTGTCATCAAAGTAAACACCAAAATCTGATTTTACCTCACTTTTACCTGCAAACTTCATCTCACCTGAGATTAACTCATCCCATTCTCTTTCAATTGCTGCCATTCACATCAATAAATCACCCCCTTCACTTTCTTCTATGTCCTTCAAATGACACTCTTTGTCTGCAACTTCATTATAATCACATTCATCTTTATAAAAATATTTATCAAAAATGAATTTTACCTTTGTATCTTCCACTGCTGCAACTTTTTCTTTCCTTGCAATAATTTGATCCCATTCTCCTTCAATCTGAATGAGTAAATCATCCTTCTCAACTTCATAGGTGTTCTTTAAAGAACTCTCTTCTACTACTACAATCACAATAGTATCATCCTCCATGTCTTCCAATAGACATCCCTCTTGAGGTTCATCAATCTCTT
Source organism: Sequoia sempervirens (assembly GCA_007258455.2). NCBI lineage: Eukaryota > Viridiplantae > Streptophyta > Pinopsida > Cupressales > Cupressaceae > Sequoia > Sequoia sempervirens. Next base: position 103,445,255 of record VDFB02000008.1, on the reverse strand, counting down.
CGTGCTCATACTCTTCTTCTTCCTTAGTGTCGCATGCATGACACTCTGTTACTTCTTCTTTCTTTCCTATAGTCAAAACATTATTAGAAAGATAAAACTTATCTTCAACTCTTCTCTCCTCTTGTTTTCCCCTTTCAATCTCATCCCTCAATTCATTTATTTGTTGTTGCAACCTTATCATTTCTCTAAGTTCTCTGAATCTCCTTTTAATTACCTCTAGTTTGGGAATCCTTAGAATCCATCTAATGATAATTCCTTTTCTCCTTTCCATTTTCTAAGCTTCTCAAATCATCAACAACACAAATTTTTAAAACCCTTAGGTTCTTCACATGTAAACTGCCTCACATTCGGTGATCTGTTTACAAGATCTTCACTCTCAAGATTTGTTGGCTTCAACCCACACTCACAAGTCTTGCTACAACTGCCTCACGTTCGGTGCTCTATTATAGACTCAGGAACTTCTGCTCTGATACCACTAAAGTAGAAGGATAAACACACATACCCCCTTTTCATACAACTATTCTCAACAAGATAAAATGCATTGCAAATGCATCAAATCAGATTTAAAAATTTGCAATATGAACACTTGATTGTTCATTCATAATCTCTAAAAGAACATCACAATAACTTGTCCAAATTGACAATACAATTGGTGCAGCCTCATGGACTGATAATAATAGTCTCAAAACTGATATAAAATTGATTTACAATAGAAAAATAATTTAAAGACAACAACAATTTCATTCTTTCAAATCTTCTACCAAAAACTGTGAAACAAAATCATCAAACACTTGCAAATTTCAATGCCAAATCTGCAACAACTCAATCATGGATTTTGAAATCCATTTGCTGCTATTCCTTCACTTCCAAACCTACAAAATCATACATACCAAACTGATTTCTCCTTTCTCAACTCTCACCATACTTCACCAAAAAAAAATCCCCTCTTCTCTCCTCATATTCCCCTTCTTTTCACAAGCTAATTTTCTGCAGTTTTTTTTGTGCAACTCTCAGGAGAAACCTGCAACTTCTTTCTCCAAAATTGTTGCTATTGCTTGCCTCCCCTTAATACATTAAAGACTCAATTTTATGTATATTAAAACATTTTTTTGAAATCCCAGATCTGCTTTTTCATTTTCCTCCAATTGTATTTTGAAAAATTCCTCAATTTGTGTTAAAATTCATCATTAAATGCTTTCAAATATGGAACACAAAGTTGCTGCACCATATTCCACGACTTTCTATTGTAAATTCCTCATAAAAATCAATAAAATCATGACCCAAGTCGTGCTCATTCATATTGATTTTAATACTAAAGTCATTCATTGATTTTTCCCAAAACACTAGCTTTTATGCATTAAAGCAAAAAAAATCTGTTTTTCTTATCTTGGGTGTCCACTCTCTTCATGCCTATTTTTTAGGGATTTTGGAATATCAAAATAATATTTTAAATGGAATAGAAAGTCTCCAAAAATCTATTCCAAAATTTCCAATTTTGAATTTCAAACTCCAAAATTACCTCCTACACTTTTTCTCAATCCAAAAATGCAATATTTAAATAAAGACCAATTATTTAATAAATTATTTTGGCCTCAACATTGCAATTTATTTACCTATTGCATAATTAAACCAAACCTTAGGAAATTAAAAATTAAATACTTCTTTTTGGTTGATGAGGACAACCCTTTGACCATGGATGCTCCTGCATCAAGGGTTTATTGTTTTCCCAATTAGTTTTACCCAATTAGTTTTTTTTATTTGGCTGAGAAAACTGAAACCTCTATGAAATTTTTGTAAATACTTCCTGTAGAAAGCTTTTGTGAAAGTAATTTTCCCAATTGGGACATTCACGTTGATTAATTTATATATATATATGAATGTATTCTGATATATACATATACATATACAAATATATATAAAAATGTATATTTTTGTTAAGTTTCTTGTAGAAACCTTTATAGAAAAATTTATATATAAAAAAAATAAACAAAAGAAATTTTGTACGACGATTTATTATTTTTGAAATCATAGGTCTTATTTTTGTTTAAAGTTTGTAGTAATAAGTATGTGGGGGAGGCATTGTGGTTGTCCCCATAGTTGCCGGCCCCCATAGCGAGGTGACTGTGGGAGTAGCCCAGTGCTGCCTCATAGAGGCGGCAACCCCATATGGGAGCCGACCATAGCATACACAACCCCCAATAAAAATTTAACTTGGTCCGCCCTTAGTAATTTGATTTCAAATTTTATTTTAATATAGAATTTATTTAATAAATATGATATATATATTATATAATTATATATATATATATATGTGTGTGTGTACATATACAAATATATATATATAAATGTATATTTTTGTTAAGTTTCATGTAGAAACCACTATTGAAAAATTTATATATGAAAAAGAAATAGATGGAAGAAATTTCGTACGTCGATTTATTAGTTTTGAAATCACAGGTTTTATTTTTGTTTAAATTTTGTAGTAATATGTGGGGGAGGCGCTATGGCTGTCCCCATAGCCGCTGCCCCCCATAGGGAGGCGACTGTTGGAGCAACCCAACGCTGCCCCATAGAGGCCGTGACCCCATATGGGAGTCGACCACAACATACATAGCCCCCAATAAAACTTTAACTTGGTTCACCCTTAGTAATTCAATTTTGAATTTTATTTTAATATAGCATTTAATTAATAAATATGATATACATATATATATGTAAATATATATATATTATATATATATATATATATATATATTTATATATATGTATATATATGTATATATATTTATTTAATTTATGTTTTGAAAAGTGGTAATTGGTTTTAAATGTTTAAATATTATATATATTTAAATATATTTTTATAATTAGATGCATGCAAATGCATGAAATAGATTATTTTTAAATGATATAATTAAAAAGAGGAAAATGATTTAAACAATAAGATGTAATTTTTTTTATTGTTTGTAAATGATATTGCTTTAAGTTAGATTTATTTGAGCAATGCATTATTGTTTTCTCGAAATATAAATTGGATTTAGGAAATCCTAATGATAGTATTTAATACTTGCTTAAATTTCTTATTGTATGGTGATTTCTTCTGTTCACTTTTTGGGGAAATTGGATTGTTATACTTGTAAGTCTTCTAGATGTTATTTTATGAGGGGGGTTGTTGTGATTTGTAATTCATCCCTTTATTTTCCTTAGGCAGTTCACTTAGTTGTATTTCAGTTTAAACACCTGGTTACTATGAATGGGATGTGTTACCTTTTTGCATTATGATGAATATTTATTATTGGTTTTTGTGCACCATGTTTACCCTTGGGTTTTGGTTTAGATCCTTGTGTTATCAGTAGGGGAGTGGCTCTCCATGGGGTCCGGCACATAAAGTGGTGCTAGGGTAACTCATATGAGAGTTAGTTAATCCAGTGAAAATTAAATAAATGTATTAGGGGAAAGGGTAGCTTAAAATATTTAACTTGTTAATTGTGCCTCGCTCATGGGCTCAATGGATTGTTTAGACTTGGGATGAAATGAGAAGGCCTAGAATGGAAAGATCATTATCTTATCTCTTTGAAAGATAATTGATTCTACATTGGTTTGCATGTGGGGCTAGGGGTTGTGAGAGGGTACCAAGGTAACCCATGCAACTTTGTGATGACACTCCTATGATAACAATATGTTTTTTGAAATTGATAAACTTGATTCTTTTACTCTTGAAGCAATCTAACCTTCATGTTAAGTATTGTACTTGTGTAGTTTAGTATTGTGTGTTGCTTGTGTCTAGAGGTCATTGGTTTGCCTTGGGAGCCCTTTTACTATCTCCTAACACAAGGGGTGGGCCTTCGAGTACCACTTGGTTGGGTGGAACTTGCACCATACACCATTGGGCTCCCTTTACATGTTTGTGATGGTGAGATCTTCCAGATTGGAGTGCTCACATGTACCAATTGATATGTTCTATCTATCTTGATTCTTTTGTATCAGTTGGAAACTTTGTATATGTACTACTCATTTTTATTCAAGGAGGATTTTTGAATCATGTAATTGTAACACTTATGTATGATCTTCCTCTTTTTGAAAATGAGCTTTTTAATTGCTTTATGGAATGAATGAATGCTATAAATGATTCCTTTATGTACTTTATATCCTATGTGATGAGTTTAATGCTTGGATGTATGTTACTTAAATCATAAGTTTAATTTTATATGCTATGGTTAGTTTAATTTTTGTAAGTTATTGGGATTCAAATGTAAGCATTGTCACATATATTAGAGGATGTATGTGTTTAGTGTAGTTCACTTGTTATAATTACACTTTAAAAAAAAAAAATTGCTCCGCTTTCATTATTTTTGTGTCATTCTCTAGGGTTACGTGGTGGGGCATTACATTTGGTTAAGGAACAAATGAAGATCATAGGTGGTGCATCATTTAGTGATGCACATTCTATTGTGTATTGGTGTTCTTATGCACTATCATGAGGAGGGACACTTGATTCACAAGTGTGTAGGTTCTTTTGGCTGGTTGATGAGGGCATAGTGGGAGACAAAATGGAATGTCAAACAATTATAGATTCTTCAAAGATGCATTCGTTTCAAAGCTTAGATGTGAGTGCATGGACCATATGGACATGAGAGATGGCTTGTTTTTGTTAGAATTATATTTAGTGTGATTGGAATTAGTGCAAGTCAAGTGAGTGGGTAGATACATGGATTCCATAGTACCTAATCCCTTTATTTGTACCACAATCCTCATTAGAAGATGTAATGGAAAGTTCACTTGACTATGACCATATTTTAGATCTTGTACAACTATGACATGTCTATGCAGTTGTAGCACCTAGGGGAGTGAAGAGGGCTCAGACTATTGGTTGGCATGATGTGTATAGGGAAAGAAAAAAGCTAACACAACTGATGAAAAATGATGATGTGTTCATATATCCTACAGGTTCAGTTGTTGTTTCTCGAACTAGGTGCATTACCATTTCATCATCATTTAGGTTGTTTACAATAATACATATTTTTTATTTTAAGCATATTTTCTAGTTTGCATTACCATTTCATCATCATTTAGGTTTTTTAGATGAAATATAGATTTTTTTATTCTAAGTATATTTAGATGTTGATAAAAGACTTATGATCACATAGGTGTAGTTGTTGCTTTTGGAACTTGGTTGTGAACATCTATGATTAGAAAGAATGGCATACCTGCATTTGAAGAATATATGTAACACAAAATGTTTCTCATGTATTCGCACCTTGTTATAGAAACAAATGTTAAGTTATTGAGACATCATGCTAGACCAAAAACCAAAAAAATATATGGAAAAATAGTAGTGTTGGTCATGAAACATTACTAGAAACTTTGAAAGTAAGAGATGACCCTTCAGCCACACTTGAGTAGTGGATCATTTGTTGTATGGGATAGGTATGATATTTTTCATCACTTTTTGATATTTTTATCTACTAAGGTTCATTATTTAGGTTGTTTAGAATAATATAGATTTTATATTCTAAACATTTTTCCTAGTTTGCATTACCAATTCATCATCATTCAGGTTGTTTAGAATAATATGGATTTGTTAGTCTAAGCATATTTTCTATTGTGACCATATATATTTCTCATTCAAAGTATATGGTGATGTTCTTGGCATGATTGATCATGAAGTTACTGCAACAATAGCCAACTTTGATCCTTTGATAGAGGTATGCAACATATTAGAATAATATAGATTTGTTATTCTAAGCATATTTTCTATATTGCATTTCCATTTCATCATCATTTAGGTCGATTAGAATAATAATGATTTTTTATTCTAAGTATCTTTTCTAGTTTTCATTACCAATTCATCATCATTCAAGTTGTTTAAAATAATATAGATTTGTTCTTCTAAGCATCTTTTCAATCGTGACCATATAGATCTCTCATTTGAAGTATATTGTAATGTTCCTAGCATGATTGATCATGGAGATGCTACAAAAATAGCCAATTTTGATCCTTTGGCAGAGGTATGTGATAGATTAGAATAATATAGATTTGTTATTGTAAGCATCTTTTATAGTTCATGTTACCATTTCATCATCAATTAGGTTGTTTAGAATAATATAGATTTGTTATTCTAATAATCTTTTCTAGTTTGCATTACCATTTCATCATCACTTAGGTTGTTTAGAACAATATAGATTTATTATTCTAAGCATCTTTCATATTGTATATAGTTTAATTGCTACCTTGATGGTTTGTACAGGTGCTTGTCACTCCAAAATATCAACATGTTACTGTTGTGGAAGACTTTGACGACCACAAAGGAAACACGTGATCTATTTCCTTCCCCTATTAGGAAATGACTATGTATTAGGGTCGTTTGTTATATGCCTACATGGCAATCTGTAAATCCTATATTTGATAGAAATTATTGAATTATAATATCATGCGTATTGTGTATACTTTACATGTATTCAAGTGTATACTTCACAACTTATGTGTATACTTTGTCACTTATGAGTATTCCAATGTATACTTTATGACCTACATGTTTTCATGCGTATACTTTGTATTCATGTGTGTAGTTCATGATTTAAGTGTGTTTGAGTAAATGATTCACTTTTTCACTTACTCACGAGGAACAAAATGTACCCTAAACTCCTTTGCACCTTCACATCGCATCCATTTGACCCTTTTTCCAACAACTGAAAACTTGACACCACAGGAAAATACCTTTAAAATATAAAAAATGAGGTTATTGTAGAGGGGGCCTATGTGATCTCGTAGACTTAGATGAATTGTTTCTAGGTGACACGATTTTTGATTAATAGCTTGTCAAAAATTGTTGCCTTTTAGCACTTTGGGATCTTAAGGGAAATCATGGGTCCAATGTAGCTCAGATTGGTTCAACATGTTTGGGTGCAAAAGAGGACCATGGCTAGCATGAATGTACCCATCCAAATATGTTGGAACAATCCATTTGGTTGTATGAGTTGTATAACAAAAGTTGCACCACTTTGTAACTTTACACTGCTTGCATCTGACAACTTTTTACTCAACTAAAAACTCATCACCATCGGAAAACGCCTCTGAGATAGAAAAAACCAAGAGAGGTTATTGTAGTGAGTCCCAACATGATCCCATAGTCTTAGACAAAGATTTTGTAAGCATCACAATTTTTGAGAAATATCCCCTCAAAAATTGTTGTCTTTTAGCACTTTGGACTCTTAAGGGAAATCGCCAGTCCAATGTAGGTTGAAGTGGTTCAGCGTGTTTGGGTACAAAAGAGGACCATTCCTAGCATAAACGTATGCATCTAGACATGTTGGAACAGTCTACTTGATTGTGTGAGTTGTAGAATAAAATTTGCACCACTTTGCAACTTTACACTGCTTGCATCTGACAACTTTTTCCTCAACTAAAAACTCATCACCATGGGAAAATGCCTCAGAGTTAGAAAAAAATGAGAGAGGTTATTGTAGAAGGTCCCAAGATGATCCCATATCCTTAAACAAAGAGTCTGTAAGAATCACATTTTTTGAGAAATGGCCCTTCAAAGATTGTTACCTTTTAGCACTTTGGACTCTTAAGGGAAATTGTCAGTCCAATGTAGCTTGAAGTGGTTCAACGTGTTTGGGTACAAAAGAGGACAATAAATAGTGTGAACATACCCATGTGGATGTGTTGGAATAGTCTGTTTGGTCGTACCAGTTGCAGAACAAAAGTTGCACCACTTTGCAACTTTACATTGCTTGCATTTGATAACTTTTTCTTTAACTGAAAACTCGTCACCATGGGAAAATTCCTCTGAGATAGAAAAAATAAGAGAGGTTATTGAAGAAGGTCCCAATATGATCCCTTAGCCTCAGATGGAGAGTCTTTAAGCTTCACGGTTTCTGGGTAATAGCCTATCAAAGATTGCTTCATTTTCACACTTTGGACTCTTAAGGGAAATCATCGGTCCAATGTAGCCTAGAGTGATTCAGTGTGTTTGGGTGCAAAACAGGACCATTCCTAGTGTAAATGTACCCATTCAGATGTGTTGGAATAATTCATTTGATCGTATGAGTTGCAAAAAAAAAGTTTCACCACTTTGCAACTTTACACTGCTTGCATTTGACAACTATTTCCTCAATTGAAAACTCGTCACCATAGGGAAAACACCTCTGAGATAGACAAAACTAAGGTTATTGTAGAGGGTCCTAACATGATCTCATAGTCTCAAACAAATAATTTTTAAGTATCATAGTCTTTGAGTAATAGCCCGTCAAAGATTGTTGCCTTTTTGCACTTTAGACTCTTAAGGGATATCATCGATCCAATGTAGCTCTAACTATTTCAGCATGTTTGGATTTAAAATAGGGCCATTCCTAGCCTAAACATACCCATTCACATGTAATGGAACTATTTTTAGAGCAGACTAATGTCATTTTTAGTGATGATAAAATATTCTTCTTATCTTTTCATTCCTTTTGTAATTGGCTAATTTTAGTTTTTAGCTGTTTTGCTTCAATTTCAACACTTAGGAAAACAATATCCCTTTGTTTGATATAATTTTCAATGCTTAGGAAAACAACTTCATTTTTTCAAATCCACCTTCACCATCATCTCGAGCACTTTCTTTTCCTACACAAATTCTTACCAAATACAAAACCTTAATTGCATTAGGTTTAATGGCACATATGACATCAATTGCGATATAACAAGTTTGGTGTGGGTCAAGGTTGATTGACATATATAACAATATCATATCAGTGTTATTTATTTTTTACAAAGTGTGCATTATGACTAGTGTGCATCAAGCCCATATAGTATGCCTAGTTTGTTTATTAATGCATTATGGTTAGCAACATTCATTGTTGTACATTATGATAATACAAATTGCATGTTGAAGGTCAAATAACATACATGGACCATGCATTTGTATTTGGTTTGTTTAATGGTAGTATCACACTAATTTGGTCTGTTTAATGGTTGCATCATGGTTGAGTGATGTCTTAATTGTTGATCGTGATTATTGTATAGATTTCACATGAATAATCTGATGAACATGTATCTTGTTTAATTGTAAGGACTTTGTTTGAAGGTTGCATCAAACCCCTATGGTTGAAAGATAGTGATTCTTAAATTCAAGATGATTTTATACCTTTTACATGTTATTAAGCTTGAATGAACATTGGGTGACATTGATTTTTATCAAGATGATTATATTACTTTCAAATGAACACTGTAACATGACATATATTTCATTAAGTTATATCCATTTTTCATTAATTTTAACTTCTTTTCAAATAAAAATCAGCTGCCCACTTCATTACACAAGTTCAAAAAACAAAATAATGTCAAATGTAAATTCATTCTACAGAACTTGAAATCATGGGTATTCTCAAATTGAGTGTTTGATAAAAATGTATTGGTAGAAATGTATGAAAAATGTGGTACAATAGAAAAGGAAATGAATTGTTTGAAAAAAATCCTCAAATAAATATGGTCTCATGGAAAGTAATGTATGTGAACCTTAATATGAATGAACTCTAATGTAGATGGATTACAAATTGTAACTCATAAGTTCTATTAAAATATAATTTTGTTAATCTATAGCATACATTATCAATCATAACTTTAAACCATTCTAAGATAATTATACATTCCATTTTGAAAATTCAAAGTAGAAAGACATGCACACAAGGAGAAAATTAAATCAAATATCAATTCTTATATATCAAAATGTAGAATAATTGTGTTTGTGCATATACAAATTTGGCATCTGCCTACCCAAAACAAGTTTTACAACAAGTTTTACAAAATGTGGCATATATGCCATCTCAAGATCTATCAAACCATAAGTACATATCAATCTATATCATATCCTAATCTTGTGATGTACCATCAAAATCGAGCCTCCTCTAAGAAGTTAGTTTCTTTGAAGTTTCCTACACAATAACAATTCAAACCAAAAATTAGATTAATTATGTGAATGGGGTATGTGCAGGATCATCATGGAAAAAACATGCCCTTAAGTGGCAAAAAATTTAGAAAAATCAGAGTTAGGCAACTTGACATAAAAATTTGAATAAGTTATCTATATTATTTCAAAAATATCTAAGAATAGAATTTATAGCAAATTGAATGTAGTTTCTAAACTACTAGGTTTTTTTTTCTTTTTTAAATCTATTTGGTGAAAATTTGAAATTTCAATGGAGTAGTACTTAAATCTCAAGGAAAAAATAAGAATTAGGTGTTTGTCTAACCGCCCTAACCATGATAAAATGATAATATTATTTTATAAGATTTTATATATAAGTAGAGGACTCATGTCCCAATGTGATCCATATTTTTTTGTAATTTTTTTCCAAGTAAATAATTAATTATGATTTTTTTATTACAACTTTTAAAAAGTATAAAAACTAGTGTGTCTAACCACCTTAACTTGGTCAAAACTTCATGAAATTCATTTTTACTTTTTTTAATCCTATAGGGGAGAAGACCCAGTAGCTACCACCCATTGAATAACCGCCACCTCCATGCTCACTCCACCCCCCAAAAAAAATTTAACTTTGATCCACTAAATTTTTTTTTATTAACAAATAGAAAATTACAACACCAATAGCTGCTCATAACAGAATGAGTCACTCACCAATCAAAGTACACAGCTAAACATGCCTTTGCATTTATAAAAGAAGTCAACTTGCACATAAAAAGGCTCATTTACAATTTCATTTAAATCATTTACTGTTACAATTACCCCCACTTGCAAATGTTTGTCCCTCACTACATTTTATATTTACAAGTATACATGCACAACTACTGGTGCTTTAGATGACATAATCACAATCTCCTTTGAACTATATGGGATTTGAAATGCACAGTCTTTCACACACTCCCTGGCAGCTATATGTATTTATTTCATTTCTTGTAGGTACCTGCACAATTAAATATAGGTGTAAGGCTCCCCAAATAAACATCAAATCCAAATGTAATGCAAAATTCAGTCATATCATCTTTAAAAATCTACGTAACTTGCAGCTTCAAATTCAAATGCTCAAACAAATTTAGATTTCAAACACAAAAACCAAATTGAATGCATTCAATTGTTAGATTCAAATTCCTAAATAAGAGGGGGAAAGTAGCCAGCAGCATTCACAATTGCATGTTACTCTCTACAAAGTTGAAAGCAACGACAAAGATTTTCTGCACATTCCTCTATTATGATATCCAAAGTCTCAGGTAGGTACTTATAGTTATTTTCATTTATGCAGTGTCTTCTTACTTTATACATTCTACCATTTGTTAAAAATTTTCTACTTTCCATTGCACATACAGTAGGCTAGCATACATATATTTGTCATTTTACATTACTTGTCTCTTGTTCATTCAACAAATCGATGTATATGTGTGTATCCTTTGCCTATCCATTGAAAATGCAAACAATGGTACCTATATTTATATTTGTGTGTTTTTGCTCATTTGTCATTTACTTCAGTGTTTATATCAGGGTTTATAGTTGTTATTTATTTTTTCTTATATGTGTACCTATTTATATTTGTTTATTTTTGGTCATTTGTTAGGGTTGGTCATTTATCAGGGTTTAATATGTATATGTGTGTGTATATAAATATATATATACATGCATTTAATATGTGTATTATGTATTTAAAAACATATACACATATATACAAATACATATATACATGTATATATGTACGTATATACATAGACAAACACACATATATTTAATTACGTTTCATTTGGCTGTCTAATACAATAGCCTAGCATTTGTTTATATTTTTCTACTTCCCATTGCACATACAGTAGGCTACCATACATATATTTGTCATTTTACATTCCGTGTCTCTTATTCATTCAGCAAATCGATGTATATGTCTATCCTTTGCCTATCCTTTTAAAATGCAAACAATGGTACTGGTTAATCATTTTCTTCTGCATCTTTCACGACCCATGAAGGATTTTTTCAATGATTGAAAAATTATTACTGCTTGTTTATGAAATAAATCATTCCTCTTACACTCCTTTTCCCACATTGAAGTTATGTATGTATGTATGTATGTATGCAGCTTCATACATACATACATATATAATTATATATATATGTATGTATGTATGCAGATACATACATACATATATACATATGTATGTATATATGTATGTATGTATCTGCATACATACATACATACATACATACCCTAAAAAAAATGTGAATTTGGTTTTCTTTTGTGCTTAAATTATTAAATACGACCTGGTAAAGTCGATTGTCTCATGATTTTGTCTCCAGAAATGATCAGGAATTTCATGGGTTTGAACACATGTCTATAAAAAACCTAGGTCACTTTGGGCATAAATCGACAAACCCATTAAAAATAAATATGTATTTGTCAAAACCCTTGCATGGTTTTTTCCAAACTCGTGTGCTTAATGAATTAATCTTATGAAACCCTTGCCTGGAATATTCTGCATCTATCTGAAAACACACTTCTGTATTCCTGCCAGTGAGGAATTATTATTATGAAACCCTTGGTTAATTTCTTCTACTCTTTTTTCAAAACCTAAGTCTATACAATGTGCTTTGAACATTGATATATATACATACATATATCTATGTAAATATAGATATATATATGTATATGTACAGATATATGCATACATGTAACTATGTAATTATATGTATCCATAGATACATGTATACATATATTTATACAAATATATATAAATACATCTATATCTACATATATATGTAAACCCAAATTAAATGATGCAAAAGAATGGGATACCCAACAAAAAAAACATTAGTCATATGCTTTAATCGGACCCTGATTGGGGTGTAATGTGTTTGGTGTCCGGTGCTTTAGTAAGAAGATTAATATGTAGGAGTGATTTTTAATGGGCACCAAAATGATTTTATAAGGTCCTAACCTGAATTAGACCCATTGACTTTTGAGCAGATTTGAATGATAAAATAGATTTGTTTTCTATTTTGCAAAGTTTATGCCTGTGTTTTCTACTTATATCTATGTTTTGCAATGTTTATACATTGTTTTTCTGACACTTGATCACTTACAATGTACAAGATCATTGACAATCATGGCACCAAGGCACAAGAGGAAAAGATCGGGTGTGAGGCGCTTGAATAGAGTACCTCGTGTAGTGACATTCAATGTTCCAGATGTTGATGAAGAGCCAACAGTGAACATGGACGAGGAAGTAATTTCTGAAAATGCAGAACAAACCAATGAAAATGATGGTTTTGAACCTACTGTTCATAATACTGACGTAGAAATGGAACTGCCATCTGCTGACCAAGTGACAACCCCAGATCGGTGCATGAAAAGTTGGTCTATGGATGACATGGAAAAAGCCATTGTAGATGTTGAAGACTATTGAATGTCAATCAGAGGTTCAGTAATCAAATGGGGAATCTCGCCTAGCAGTTTGTGGTCATGGCTCAATGGTGTGACATCCACAAAAAAGAGGGGGCCACCAACAATCCTGACTGACAAAGAAGAAGCTAAAATTGTGCAATGGTGTAAAGATATGGCTAATATTGGCCATGGCCTTCAAGTGTCATAGCTTAAGTCAACGGTGGCCCACATGGTTGGAGTGAGGCCTAACCCATTCACAAATTGGATACCAGGGAGGTCATGGTGGGTTGGATTTCGTCAAAGGCATCCTGATTTGACAATTCAAACACCCGAAGGAGTGGACACAGATCGAGCTATAATGCTGCGGCTCGAAATAGTTTCTTCATTCTATGATAACTTGGAGGAGTTGTACAACAAACATAATTATGGGTCCAACGACATATGGAACTGTGATGAAAGAGGTGTACAAGCTGGCAAAAATTGTGTAATGAGAGTTATTGCAAAAATAGGGACGAAATGTGTTCCACAATTAATTGCTAAAAGCAGAGAATGGATCACTGTTCTAGCTTGTGTTAGTGCAGAAGGTCAAGCTATACCTAGTTACTATTTGTTCAAGTCCAAAAGGAACATTAGAAACTATATTGTTAACTATGAGCCAAGGGCATGCATGGCAATCCAAGAGCATGCTTGGATGACCAAAGAATTATTTGTGGAATGGTTAAAACACTTTGCAAAAAATGTCCCGGGAGGTGTGTCACCAACCAACAAAAAGATTCTAATCTTTGACGGTCATGGTAGCCATGTGACCTTCAAAAAGGTCAAAAAAGCAAAGGCAATGGGAATAGATTTGCTCACACTTCCAGCACATTGCAGCCACAAATTGTAGCCCCTTGATGTTAGTGTGTTCTCACCATTTAAGAACTACTTCAAACAGCAAAGGACTATATGGCTCTCTACAAATCCTCAACTTGACATTGGAAGGGAAGAGTTGGCAACATTTTCTAGCAAAGCTTTTGCACAAGCTTTGACTCCTAATAACATTGCAAGTGGTTTTAGAAAAATAGGAATTTGGCCATTAGATCGACATGCACTTGACTTGGATATGGGGCCAAGCCAAGCTTTCGTGGTTGAAGAGGAAGGAACGACATTGGGAGCAAAAACTGAGGGTGATATAGCTGATGAAGAGGCACATTTCATGGCAGCTGAGACTTGTTTGAGGATAGTAGGTTGGAATGAGGAACAGATTGGACAGTTTGTGGATACCTTTTCTGCAAACATTCCCCCAAATCCAGAAAACATTGAGGGAACAAAAATTCAACAAGAACAAGTAGTTCGATTATGTAATTAGGTAGCTGAAAATGAAGAGAGTCTAAATCTGCCATATGAATTTCAAGATGCAGCTTTGAACATAGGGGTGCATCTCAATTTCACTCATGTGGATGAAGGGTTGTCCATGCCATCACCACCAAATGTTGATCCTGAAGATGTCATCCATTACTTCACAACTGGGAGAAATTGGGAGGCTGAAAATGATGAAGAAGATGGACTCGATGGTAATGACTCAAGTGATGAAGAGGCTGACTATGTGCCATGCACACAAGTCAATGATCAACAACCAGCAGGTAGCAGAAGCACTTTTTTGCAACTCCCAATGCAACAAGTGCGCCAATCATCTAACAGAGGTCGCAATGGGGTCCTACGCCTTAGTAGGCAGTCTCAAATTTTGACATCGGATGATTTCTTCAATTTTTTGAATGAACAAGAGGCACAAAAGCAAAGAAACCAAGGATTGCAACAAAGGAAAAGGGAGCAAATGGCTGAAAGGAAGGCAGAAAGAAAAGCAATCCTCGCACAGAGGGAGGCAAACAGATTGGAGTGTGCTGCAAAAAAAAAGAAAATTGCAAAGAAGAAACTGAGGCAGCGACATGAAAAGGAGCTTCAAAGGGAGCAAGCAAAGATTGCTAGATAGTTGAAGGAAAACCAAAAGCAGGTAGAAAGAGCAAAAAGAAATATAAGTAAGAGTACTCCTACAACTCCTCTTCCAAGTCAACATCCAATTTTAAGGGACATGATTAACATTTTGTCTCTAGCCTTTGCAGCTCTTAGTAGCCTACAAAATGGGTCTTCTGAAGGCTGCTCTCCACAGTTACAGCTAACTCTAGAGGCAAATCATGCATTGCTTGCTTGTATAGCAAGTGCCATACAGAACAATCCACAGTCCTTAACATCTTATCCAGTTGGCGCGGAGTCAGCTGACCCCCAAGGACACACCACTTCATAATCAGATCTGTGGATGTCTGATTAGGATTTTTTGTTGTCAACTTTTTGACCTCGAAGTGTGCTAGAGTGTTTTTTGTAAAACTGAATGCTAGTCTATTGTATTGGATAGCCAAAGGATACTAGTTTGTTGTATTGGATAGCATTTGGATACTAGTGTCTAATTTTGTAGAACTAAATGGTAATATGTTCTCAACTTATCTAATTCGATGTGTTCCAATGTGTTTTTTGTATATATGAAGACTCCTTGTCTTCTTTCCAAGTTAATGATCTATGCTTTTGTGATTCAAAATCAGTTTTGTCTTTGTTGTATTCATCTATCATTTATGTGATTTAAAAATATGACTCACTAGTCTATTCAAGTTCTATGTTTTCTAAATAATGCATTTGGTAAAGGTTGAAAACATTATAATTCAAACTTTCTAACTGTAAGTGTAAGAGGAAATCAATCTAATTCTAAATTGTAAGTTTACAATGAATAAGTAAATCCCACCATAAATCAAATCCCATTGTTCAGGTTCATGAATGAACATCATCAGAAAAAAGAACATCATAAATGAACACAATGTCTAGCAGGTCATAGCCAAAGTAAACTCTTGAAAGACTTGACCTGAAATGTCATCATGCAAATTGACTTGCTCTTTACAACCTCCCTAGTTGTGTATACATGCATACATATATATATATATATATATATATACATATATATATATATATACATATATATATATATACATATATATATGTATATATATATATATATATATATGTATATATATATGTATATATATATATGTATGTATGTATGTACATACATACATACATACATACATACATACATATATATGTATACACAACTAAGTATATGCATACATATAACTATACATCTATATGCAACATATCCATAAATTAATCTATTTGAAATTATAAATTTTGAACACATACACTTGGAAATTAATCTAATTGTAAATTGTAAATGTAAGTTTACAATGAATAATAAAAATGAACATTATAAATGAACACAATGTCTATCGGGTCACAGCCAAAGTAAAGTCTTGAAAGACTTTACCTGATATGTAATCTTACAAATTGACATGCTCTTCACAACCTCCTAGCCATTTGACATGCCTGCCACAACAAACAAATATAATACAACAAACAAACATGGACAATAGTTATTGAAATAAATAAAAAGATATACTAGTTAGTAAAAAATATAGAACAATAATTGAAACTTAGAACAATTTGAACAAAAAATCCTTAATTATTTGGTGTGTTGATAAACACAATTACCAAACTGTCCACCATGAACATCGTTGCACCACCTCTCCTTGTTCTCCCATGCCTGCAAGAAAAAAATTACAACCACAGGTAGTCACAATTGAGGCTAGTAACATACAAACATCATATGACCTTTGAAATAATGCATGTACAACAACACATAATTAATCAAGTTCAATTGTGAATATAGTAGTAGAGGAGAAAAATTGTGAATGCCACTGGCTGCTATCCCTCTTATTTAGAAATTTGAATCTGACAATTGGATGCATTCAATTTGATTGTTGTGTTTCAAATATGAATTTGTTATAGCATTTGAATTTGTAGCTATCAGTTACGTAGGTTTTTAGAGATGATATGACTGAATTCTGCACTATATTTGGATTTGATGTTCATTTGGGAAGCCTTATATATCTGTGATTTTTTGCAGGTTTGCATGCATGCATAGAGTCATAGAAACATAAGCATACATGCAAACATTCATAGAAACATAAGCATACATGCATGTATTCATATAAACATATACATACATATAAATTGTAGAAAAAACACCTAAATGTGTCACTTTTAACATTTAATTAAAACTCTTTTATCATTCAAATCCGCTCAAAAGTGAATGGGTCTAATTCACGTTAGCACCTTATAGAATCATTTTGGTTCCCATTAAAAATCACTCCTACATATTAATCTCCTTACTAAAGCACCAGACACCAAACACATTACACCCCAATTAATCTTCATTTGGGGTCCAATTGATGCATATGACTAATGTTTTTTTGTGGGTATCCATCCTATTCATTCACTTTACCGTGTGTTGTCTTTGTAGCTGCACATACATACATACATACATACACACACACACATATATATATGTAGCTATATATGTATGTATGTGCATACATACATACATACATACATACATACATACATACATACACACATACATATATGTATGTGTGTATGTATGTATGTACATATATACATATATATATATATGTATGTATGTGCATACATACATACAGACATATGTATGTATGTATGCATGTACATACATACATATATACATATATATATATATAAATGTATGTATGTATGTATGTGCATACACACATAGATACATGCATACATATATACAACACATGGCGAAAAGGAGTGTAAGAGGAATGATTTATTTTATAAACAAGCAGTAATAATTTTGACATCATCGAATAAACCCTTAATGGGTCGTGAAAGATGCAGAATAAAATGAATAACCAGTACCATTGTTTGCATTTCGAAAGGATAGGCAAAGGATACACACATATACATCGATTTGTTGAATGAACAAGAGACACAAAATATAAAATGACAAATATATGTATGGTAGCCTACTATATGTGCAATGGAAAGTAGAAAAATATAAACAAATTCTAGAATGTATAAAGTAAGAAGACATTGCATAAATGAAAATAACTATAAGTACCTACCTAAGACTTGGGATATTAGAGGAATGTGCAGAGGATGCTTGTTGTTGCTTTCAATACATACATACATATATACATGTATGTATGTATGTGCACATACATACATACATACATACATACATTTTTGTAATATCAAAGATGCAGAAGAAAATGATTAACCAGTACCATTGTTTTCATATTCAAAGGAGAAAGATGTTAGATGTTACCTGAGGCTTGCTGTATGTGCAAAGGAAAGTATGGTATGTATGTATATACCATACATATATGTATGGTCTATATGTATGTACACATACAAACAATACATATATACATACATACATGTATGTATATATGTATTGTCTGTATGTGTACATACATACAGACCATACATATATGTATGGTATGCATGTGTATATGTATGTATGTATGTGTACATACATACCATGTATATATGTATGTACATACATACCATACATATGTATGTATGTATGTATGTATGTATGTACACATACATACCATACATATATGTATGTATGTATGTATTGGGTTTTTTAGAAATGTGCACAAGAAATTAACCAAGGGTTTCATAATAATAATTCCTCAC
Source organism: Sequoia sempervirens (assembly GCA_007258455.2). Classification (NCBI taxonomy): domain Eukaryota; kingdom Viridiplantae; phylum Streptophyta; class Pinopsida; order Cupressales; family Cupressaceae; genus Sequoia; species Sequoia sempervirens. Next base: position 103,426,296 of record VDFB02000008.1, on the reverse strand, counting down.
TCGCAGGAATACAAAAGTGCATTTTTAGATAGATGCAAAATATTCCAGGCAAGGGTTTCATGAGATTAATTCCTTAAGCACATGAGTTTGGAAAAAACCAAGCTAGGAATGCAGAAGTGCATTTTCAGATAGATGCAGAATATTCCAAGCAAGGGTTTCATGAGATTAATTCCTTAAGCAAACGAATTTGGAAAAATCCAAGCAAGGGTTTTCACGAATTCGTTTTGAGATAGATGCAGAATATTCCAAACAAGGGTTTCATGAGATTAATTCATTAAGCACACAAATTTAGAAAAAACCAAGCTAGGAATGCAGAAGTGCATTTTCAGATAGATGCAGAATATTCCAAGCAAGGGTTTCATGAGATTAATTCATTAAGCACACGAATTTGGAAAAAATCATGCAAGGGTTTTGACAAAAACATATTTATTTTTAATGGGTTTGTCAATTTATGCCCAAAGTGACATGGGTTTTTTATAGACATGTGTTCAAACCCACGAAATTCTTGATCATTTCCGGAGACAAAATCATGAGACAATCGACTTTACCAAGTTGTATTTAATAATTTAAGCACAATAAAACCCGTATTTGGAAAAACACAGCAAGGGTTTTCACAAACCCACAAAATTTGTTATCATTTCTGCAGACAAAATCATGATACAGTCAACTTTACCACGTTGTGAGCGTGCGGTAACATGGGGACAGGAAATTATTTTACCCCAAAAAAAACTCATGTATAATGCCAGTACCATGACATTAGCAAAATAAAACAACACATGGCAAGATGCGTGTAAGATGCATGATTTATTTTATAGACAAGCAGTAATAATTTATCAATCGTCGAACAAACCCTTCACAGGTCTTAACCATCGAATATACCCTTCATGGGTAATGAAAGATGTAGAAGAAAATGATTAACCAGTACCATTGTTTGCATATTCAAAGGTAGAAGATGTTAGATGTTACTTGAAGCCATGCGAACGTGGAGGAGCTGTGGGGAGCCATCACCATCCACAGCCTTCTCCATCACTGGGAAGCTTCCAGACAGCGCGCGGTAAAGCGAATGAATAGGATGGGATACCCACAAAAAAACATTAGTCATATGCGTCAATCAGACCCCAAATAAAGATTATTTGGGGTGTAATGTGTTTGGTGTCCGATGCTTTAGTAAGGAGATTAATATGTAGGAGTGATTTGTAATGGGTGCCAAAATGATTCTATAAGGTGCTAACATGAATTAGACCCATTCACTTTTGAGCAGATTTGAATGATAAAAGAGTTTTAATTAGATATTAAAAGTGACATATTTAGGTGTTTTTTAAAATTTTTTTTGGTGGTTATATTTAGGGGGTATTGGGACATTAGGTGATGACAAGGGGGCGACACCTCTAAAAGGGGTCTTTTTGACCTCCACGCGCATATCGAATGCTACCGCACTCTACCAAATTGCCCAAAAGCCAAAACCTTAGTTATAAGATCTTAACTCATGTGCGAAAAAAACCCATAATTTTTTTTTCTGATTCGACATACGGTTTGAATTCTATGGTTGCGCGAAGTTAGCCCTGGTGGATACTGGGTCTTCTCCCCTAGTATGCGAAGCATAGAATGTGGATTAAAAAAATGGGATATTATTTGAAAATTGTAGATTTTTTTCAATCAGCTTATCAATCAGGACTTTAGTTGTAATTCAAATAGAAAATGAATAATAATTACTTATTAAATTCAAATTAAAACATAATTTATATTGATGGAAAGCTGAGATTCTCCTTTAAAAACCCTTTTTCGTTTCATCAATTTTGGGTAAAAAAAGTCATCAACCACATACCCTACACAAACCCATCATATTTCCACTTTTTGGCCCATCATGATCCTACACATACCCAATGGTTGACAAGATAGACTAATAAATAAAATCTTATATACTATCATTTATAAATTATGAATTTAACATCAAAATCAATATATATGTACTATATTATATCAATAATGCAATTCTTGTTTACCTAAAGTCTTGCTCTCTTTTTGGCAAGATAGTCTGCATATGATTGTCCCTTAGGATGATCAAGAGTGCTCATATAAAATAATGGTCTCACACTCGTCACAGTGCTAAGTCGAGTAGAGGACTATAGCAGATAAAATAAAAATGATATAAATTAAAATATAATTGTTGACAAATAATCATATCTACTAAACACATATCTAATCCTGATGTAGGAGCATCCAGTGGTGTAAGGGCAATCTTGCATCACCCAAAAATAGTTAAATTTCAAGTTTATCAGTTTTTAAATATTTTTACATTTTTGGATACCCTTTTCATGAGAATGAAATTCCCAATTTACGGTTTTTATTCTATGTTCCTGGGTTGAAAGATATTGCAGTTTTAGTTTCCCAGATTTGCACCTAAAAATCTTCCGAGTGGGATTTGAGGCACTTAGAGCTCCCGGATCAGCCCCAAAACTTGCCGAAATCAGTGTAGCTAATTTTGAGCGCGTTCTTGACTTCGATACCTTTCCAATGGTTCAAACCGTTCGTGAATCAGAGTCCCAGATCAAAAGTTATGGCCCTGGGAAGTTGGCGCACTTTCTAGAAGATACCATTGCAAATACTCTTTTGAAATTTGAACTTCATGTTGTAAATTTTTGGTGCCAAACCGCCTAAACTCAATTTGAATGTTTTTTTGGCTCCAAACTGATGAGGAGCTCTATTTATGGG